>JARWMC010000028.1:0-552936 GCA_029959065.1 Colias behrii
GGTGCGGACAACTGCATGAAAAGCATGCAGTAAGGGACATTAAATAAATAAATAAATAAAACACATTTATTGTCAAGATCACAACACGAGATACATTTATAAACGAAGGAAAAACAAAAAGAAATAAAAAGAAAAATAATTAAATAAAAATAATCTTATTCCTAAGAACTGTAATGTGGCAGTGAGTGACCTGACAAATGGAGCCAACTCAGTATATGATGGCAAGGTGATTAATACCTCACCACCACTGATTTTCAGTGACCCCAAGTGACTATTGGAGTTTCAGTCTAGAATTGTATATAATGATAATTTAACATGAGTATAATATACTCATGTTAAATTATCATATTATTATGTGAAAGATATATTTCTATTAATATGATAAATACTAATAAATAAATACATCAGTTAAAACATGATATACATATATATACATATATATATGTATAGGTAGATATAATATCAGTATGTAATTATGTATATACTTAATGTAAATAAATAAAATGAAATTATGTATATGTTACCGGAAATGTATGAAATCAAGGAATTGTATACAAATCCTAGTGGTCTAAGATCCGAATATAAGTCGAAATGCAACGGCGTGATAATAGAATGAGACCAATTTTATAATAAATTAAGTGTATTAAAAATGGTTTGACTGGAAAAATCCTGGACAGGATATTTTTTATTAATTATTAAAAAAAATTATTTTCATTTTTTATTAATTGCAGTTTCGAGATAATAAAACAAACGTTATTTGAAGACTTTTTAACGAATGGGTCTCAAACTAATAGGAAATGTGTACAATGCCGATGCCACTTAGGAAATGTATAAAATATTGTTTAATAAACTATTTAATGCATACATATCCTAGTAAATATAAAAATGAATCGCAAAATGTGTTGGTAAGCGCATAACTCGAGAACGGCTGAACCGATTTCGATGATTCTTTTTTTATTATATTCCTTGAAATACGAGGATGGTTCTTATGTAGAGAAAACGTAAACATGTACCACGGGCGAAGCCGGGGCGGACCGCTAGTATCCTAGTAAATGTATAATCTTCCTTGGAATTATATATAATTCCAATATCGTATTAGGAAATGTAAATAAAGTAAATGATTTCTGTAATAAAACACGTTGTTATTTTTTTTTATTATAGCACTTATTGAGACAATCGGGTAACAGTCTTACCGTAAAATAATAATAATATGTTCATATTATCTTACTAATTAACATTTCTTAAATCAACTTATATTCAATCAAATCAAATTTTCATTTATTTAAGGGTGCTATTACCGATTTTTAACAAAAAACGCTATTTTACGGTACCATTTTAACTCAAAGCAATTACACGTGAGAACAAAGTAATATCTTAATTTAAAGATAATATATTCAGATCTACGATCATCTTATAAAAATTGTACGACGTCATACAAAATTGTCGCTGAAATACGATTTTCCCAGCACAATGATCGCATAAAATGCAAAAAAATGGGGTCTAAAACGGTACAATTTTAAGAAAATTAAAAGCCTAATCTATCTTCTTACCTATAAATTATTGAGGGATGAGGAGGATGAGGGAGGGAGGGAAGTCCTTTATAGATTCTGATAATTTTTTTGTATCTAAATCAAAATTTTATTTCAATTATTAGCTAAATTAAAAATACTTGTTGATTTCTTCATACATTTTGCTCTCGCGGGTCGTCAGACCGCGCTCAGAAGCGCTCTTGGAAGGACGGGTGTATCGCTCCTTGTCCCAAAAATAAAACGAATTAGAAAAAGATTATTGTGCGTGCACTGTCGTTTTCGTGATTTGAAATATTTGATACTTTTCAGATGCTCTTTTTTATGGGTTGTTGAATAGATTGGTGGGGTAAAACAATTCAAGATGGCGTCGACGAAAATTTGACTTTTTTTCGTGATGGGTGTCATTTTCATAGTTTTTGGGGTAGCTATTAACGAATATGAGGTCAAAACTGAAATCCAAGATGGCGCCGACGAAAATTGTACATCTTTTCGTCATGGGTGTCATTTTCATGGTTTTTGGGGTAGCTATTGACCAATATGAGGTCAAAACTAAAATCCAAGATGGCGCCGACGAAAAATTTGACATATTTTCGTCATGGGTGTCATTTTCATAGTTTTTGGGGTAGCTTTAACGAATATGAGGTCAAAACTGAAATCCAAGATGGCGCCGACGAAAATTGTACATCTTTTCGTCATGGGTGTCATTTTCATTGTTTTTGGGGTAGCTATTAACCAATATGAGGTCAAAACTAAAATCCAAGATGGCGCCGACGAAAAATTTGACTTTTTTTCGTGATGGGTGTCATTTTCATGGTTTTTGGGGTAGCTATTAACGAATATGAGGTCAAAACTCTAATCCAAGATGGCGCCGACAAAACTTTTACATCTTTTCATCATGGGTGTCATTTTCATGGTTTTTGGGGTAGCTATTAACGAATATGAGGTCAAAACTATAATCCAAGATGGCGTTGACGAAAAATTTTACATCTTTTCATCATGGGTGTCATTTTCATGGTTTTTGGGGTAGCTATTAACGAATATGAGGTCAAAACTATAATCCAAGATGGCGCTGACGAAAATTTGACTTTTTTCGTGATGGGTGTCATTTTCATGGTTTTTGGGATAGCTATTAATGAATATGAGGTCAAAACTAAAATCCACGATGGTCGTCGAATTTCAAGATCGTGTCATGGTAATACTGTCGCGTTATGGAGCAAGGCGGCGATTTTGGTATCTATGAATCTGACACGTTTTCTCGGCACACACGTTCTTTTTTTTATTATCTTCGTTTAAATGTTTTAGATAAACTTTATTTTAAAAAAAGTTTAGCGAATATATTTAAAGTTAATAATATCTGTCAGAATATAAACACAGATGATGATTGCCACAGAGATGCGTTTTATATTACATTTCTAAATTCTAATATTTAGAATTTAGAAATGTAATATAAAACACAACACACAATTTTAAAGACTTTCTACAAAACTGTAGTTGTTAACGTTTTAGTTATTTTATTTAAGTTTACTTTAAAGGAGTAAGAAAAATATACCTAATTATCGACGGTTACATTGGGGATTTGGTAATACCTACATAGCTGTCTCAAAAACCTTGATAATGACACCCATGCCGAAAAGATGTAAGAGTTTCGTCGACACCATCTTGGATTTTAGCTTTGACCACATATTGGTAAATAGCTACCACAAAAACCATGAAAATGACACCCGTGATGAAAAGATGTAAAATTTTCGTCAGCGCCATCTTCGATTTTAGTTTTGACCTCATATTGATTAATAGCTACCCCAAAAACCATGAAAATGACACCCGTGTCGAAAAGATGTAAAATTTTCGTCGGCGCCATCTTGGATTTTAGTTTTGACCTCATATTGGTTAATAGATACCCCAATTACCATGAAAATGACACCCATGAAGAAAATATGTAAAATTTTCGTCCGCGCCATCTTGGATTTTAGTTTTGACCTCATAGTGGTTAATAGATACCCCAATAACCATGAAAATGACACCCATGACGAAAATATGTAAAATTTTCGTCCGCGCCATCTTGGATTTTAGTTTTGACCTCATATTGGTTAATAGCTACCCCAAAAACCATGAAAATGACACCCGTGTCGAAAAGATGTAAAATTTTCGTCGGCGCAATCTTGGATTTTAGTTTTGACCTCATATTGGTTAATAGATACCCCAATAACCATGAAAATGACACCCATGACGAAAATATGTAAAATTTTCGTCCGCGCCATCTTGGATTTTAGTTTTGACCTCATATTGGTTAATAGCTACCCCAAAAACCATGAAAATGACACCCATGACGAAATGATGTCAAATTTTCGTCGGCGCCATTTTGGATTTGACCTCATATTGTTTAATAGCTACTCCAACTCCTTGAAAATGACACCCATGACGAAAAGATTTCAAATTTTCGTCGGCGCCATCTTGGATTTTAGTTTTGACCTCATATTGGTTAATAGCTACCCCAAAAACCACCCACATTTGCAAATGTGTTTGCTACTTAGGAAAAGTTCAGATTTAAAGATATAGATAATGTGACGAATTTAATTTATTTAATTCCGACTGTTTCTCGGAATAACATACCTACATTTACTAAGAATTGCATACAATGCCGGGTTTAATATATTGCCGGTAACATAATATTATGTATGATAATAATTCTTAAAAAAGTATTTTATACATTTCTTAAAAAGCTTCGATATTGTATACAATAATACAATTCATATTCAAATTGTTGTAAAATAGTCCCACTTTTTTAAGTTGGTTGAATACACTAAAATACTTATAAGGATCGTACCTACTAATAAAAGTAACAAAATGAATTTTTTAAAGTTCCCAGTAATCTTCTGGAATCAATTTCAATAAAAATATATAAAAAAATATCAAGTATGAAGATGGTCTATAAAATGGATTGCGCTATGTTTACGTGAGCGTGATGTCCCGCGAACCACGTTGCGACGTTAAATATACCTAAATTTGAGTAACGCAGATTTGTGACAGCGTCCTTAAGGTAATCAGTCCCCTCGTCCTGCTGTCCCCGTGTACATGTCGCAGTTGGATTGTATAATCCGCCGTATTACAAACGGCCGGCATTTTGTAATATGCCGAAATTCGTCTTTTTCAAACATTCTACAAAAAGACGGTCGCGAGCCGACGGAGCCCCACTTCGTGGGGCTCCTATTTCTGTATAGTTCTAAAAAACACGAACCTAACCTAACCCACCCCCTTATCCAAACCAAAAAATTCTGATTACGAATTTTCGGCATATTACAAAATGCCGGCCGTTTGTAATTCGGCGGATTATACAATCCGATTGCGACATACATACCCCTCGTCCCGCGTACCTTCCAATATCTTAGATGTTTTACATTTCCGACTGTTAGTTAGGAAATGTATGGATTTCCTAGGAAATGTGTACTATAAAATAATTTATTTCACACATTTCCATGCGATTTTAGGAATTACATACATTTCCTGGGAATTTCATACAATGACGGATTACATACATTTCCGTTAACATATACTTACAATGTTTATAATTATAATGATAAATAGGCAGAAAATTACGGTCTATATAATGTTATGTTATATTATAACCAGTAAATAAAATAAATATTTAATTAAAGTTTATGTGTAAACTGTAATTCGATACAAATGCAGGGTTAGAACAGGATTTTAAAATATGTCTCCGGTATTGGAAACGAAAATTATTAATATTTGTCAAACTGGTTAAATGGTGGTGGAATGTTGTTCCAACACTTATGGCTCTTTCAATTTATGCGTTTCGTATCGGACCGCTAGTCGCTACAGTGCCGAAGCTGTGCGTTTGTCGTACGGCGCACGGCCGGTCGTTTGTTTTCATACAAAATGCACGGTGCGGCAACAGCGCGGCGTCCGTACCGCGAACGCTCGACAGCAGGACGGCAATCTACAGATCACCCATATTTGGCAATCTCGCTTCACCTAATGGCCTTGTTTGTTCAAGCCGAAATGAATTAATTACCTACTGCAAAAATTAAATAATTTAGATTACCTGGAAAAGACAAGGAAAATAAACTTTAAACAAGTGTTCGACCGATTATTACCAAGTAGGTAAATAAATTAATGACATTTCCTAAAGAAAACATTTTTTTCAAAATTTTCACATAATAGGTACTAGTACCTAACTAGACTCAAAAGTTTATGATAAGTCAATGAATGATAAATAGAATATGTTTAAGTAAAATGAAGTAAGTAGTTTATTTTACAATAAATTAATCTTATAAATTACCAACTTTCATTCTACGGCTTCAACCGTGTGCCTTATTCAATCCCTGTTCTTACACCTTGAATCCTATTTATGCAACAAAATTGAGATGTCCTTTTTCAACGTAGGTATGTACCGTGTATGTATGTATATCGAAATTTCCGTCAAAATCGGTTCAGACGCGTGCGGGAATACCTATTTTCTCGTGGTCCCACTATTTTCTATTTTGTCCTACTATGACGGAGTAACTTTCGTATTTATCTACAAAACAGAAATGATTTGATTGTTTGTTTGTTTGTATTGGATAGGATCCGAAACTACTGGATTGATTTGAAAAATTATTTCACCATTCGAAGCAAAAATTATACCTACCTGATGAACATAGGCTACTTTTTATAACGGAAAAATACTTCATTCTTATGGGAATCGATGTCGAAATATTTAATTTTAGGCGCATAAAGAAAAAAAACGCAAAGGATCATTCAAAACCTTTTCTACGGTTTAAATCTCAAAACTTTTTGGTTCATACTTCATATAAAGGTAATCTGATAGGATTATTTAGAAAATAAAACAAGATGACGTAGGTAGGTATTTAACTTTAGTTTCGATTTATTATCATTATGATGATTTCTTGATATTCTTAACGACGCGGTTGGCGCAGAGGTAAAGTAACTGCCTACTGAGCTGACGGTCCCGGGTTCGATCCCCGGTCAGGGCAAATATTTGTGTGATGAACTTGATTATTTGTTTTTGGGTCTGGGTGTTATCTATATATGTATTTATAAAATATTAAATTATATTTATCATCGTCTAGTACCCACAACATAAGCCTTAATTGAGATTACTGTGGGACTAGGTCGATTTGTGTAATATTGTCCTTTAATATTTATTTATAATTTATATACTTATAATTAAATGTGACTAGAAATAATATACTTACTACGGTTTAAGTACCTATAGGTTGTATTATTATTATTATTTTGTAATGAGATCTTGCAATCAAATATTCACACAATCTCGCAAGTTTTCCGACAATTCATTTTTCGTATGAAAACGATCAATACACTATACTCTGTCCATTATATTATTATTTGCTTTTTGACAGCTTCACGCCTATGTAGGATTGTATTGTCTATGTTAAAATGTCATACAAATAATTATCGTACTTCATGGACAGGTTCCGCCCACTTAGTGATGCCTACACAGAATTATTCAATAATGGGTCGATAGATTAGAATAATCGATACAAATACTCTGTAAAATATATCCGATACAGAAAAACTCTTCTATTATGTTATATAATTTAAACGTAAAGACAACCGAATTGTAAGATAGAAACCAATAAATAATAAAATATGTGGTTAGTTTAGTTTTAACATACAATGCATAGATATGTGGTCTTATTATTACATATCTTATTAGTACGTTTACGTTGTAATTATTATTTACGTACCTGATTCGATTTATGATAATATTTTAAATTTATAATTGAAATGGTATCACAATCGATAATCTTTTGAACATCACTTCTGGTATCACCCGTCGAGCTGTCAAAAAGCAATTCTTATAGTGGACAGACTATAGGTACCTACCTAATATAAGCCGCTACAGGAACGCAGTTAGTAATAATTAATAACGGCTTTAACCCATTTACAATATTTTTTATAGGTACTGCAAAGGCAATGAGGTTATGTATTAAAAACGTAGTACACATATATTATTATTAGTCTGTGGTCTGTGATATTATTATTAGTCTGTGTTAAAAACGTGAAAAGTAACGTAAAAACGTCTTAGTGCCATCTAGTATTCGTTTAGCATCGCCAAATCGGAGGAGAATAACTTGTTTATAGTAGTTTCATGAGATGGCGTTGTTTTGAATATAAACTTTTCTGTAAAATTAGTTAAAATCGAGTGAAAATTAAATTAAATAGGTAGGTTCCATTTACAAAAGTATGTAAAAAATTATAAAAAGCAATGAAATTGCAATTAAATCTAATTTTGTTTCTTGCTGGTTAAAATGATACACTTAGCGGCATCTATTGGTAGACGGATGGCATTAATCGTCTTTTGTATGTAGTGAACCAGACATGATGAAGCTCTGAACATAAATAGGGATGTTCCATTGATTCGTAGATTAGTTGGTTCGGTTGTTCTTAGGTTCTTTGGTTCTTTGGTCTCATTGATTCGTCTTGTACTGTATTCATTAATAGGATGAGAATGTTAAATTTTAACTCACCCAGGGTGTTGAATTGACAACCCAAGGTGTGAGGAATTACTCTAATGCACCATCAGAATCAATAATAATTATTGATTGCTCAACTTCTGTAATTATTAGTTTATTTATTATTATTTAAAAAAAAATCCAAATACTGAAAACTTGATTTCCGTATAGAATGAAATATAATCACTTTTCATAAAAAAAATTTTTACAAAAAAAATTGCTCCCGATTTGCTTTTCAATTAGGTACAAAAAAAATTATTTAATTTTGATACTTTTTACAATAATTAACTGAAAAACTATAAGGTTAAATTAGGTAAGAATCTCGGAAGTCGAGATACCCTGTTGTAAGTCTATAAATACTTGTATATTGACACCCTAAAAGTTGTATCAAAACCTACATAATTATTATGGTAGGGTGTAAGCAACTATTAAATTTCAAGGTCAAAGCCTGAGATCCTCTTTTTTATGAGTTGTTGAATAGATTGGTGGGGTAAAGCAATTCTGATTAGGATTTGGATGGGTAGGAATAGCGGCAAAGTTTTGAAGTAGGACTAGTAGTAGATTAGCGCGTTCAAACAAACAAACAAACTCGCTTTATAATAGATATGTTCCTGTGGGAATATCGGTATAAAAATAGCCTAATTTATTCTTATCCAGCTATCCGTGATCTGTCTGTGAAAATCCTGTCAAAATGGGTCTAGCTATTCTTGAAATTAGCCTGAACAAACAGACAGAAAAAGTATTTTTTTTTTTGGGATATGCTGTAGTATCCATATGCATTAAGTAAAAATCGGTTATTATAATATTAGAAACGGACAGTCTAATTAGGTCATAGGTCATAATATAGCCTTCCTCGATATAATGGACTGTCTCAATGAAATAATTTTTCAAATCGGACACGTAGTTCTCGAGATGCGTGCGTTCAAGCAAACAAAGAAACAGACTTGTCAGCTTTAATATAAGTAAAGATTTAACGTCATAGAAAAGGATTTACAGGGATGAGAACACAACATAAAAAGGAGTATGAAATAAAAGTCCAAAAACATTATACTTATTTTTATTGTATCATTAAGTCCTGCAAAATTTTCCAAGACACTCCGTATAATATAACATTTATTTTGTACACATGAGTCGTGTCCGTCACTAACCGCTACACTCCACTATGTGCTATCTGAAATCAATTATAATGTTTCCGTTATTTTTCTTTTAGTTGGAACGAGTTAAATTTGACAGGGTAAGTCGAAGACATTATAAGTAAAAAGGTGTAGATAGATTATAAGCACTTCAAAATGAAATGCCAGAATTGATTTCAGTTGTTACATTCGCTCACGATAGTCGAATCAGACCATTTCACTGTGACGTCTAGTGACGTATCTACACGTTTCACTTATACATGCTCACTGGGGGGTGTGGGGAGGGGGGGTCTACGCGGGGGCGGGCTGGCCGAGCAGGGCGCCGGGCGCGGCGGGCGCGGGGGCGGGGGAGGGGGCGCTGTCCTTCTTCTGCTTCTCCAGTTTGATCTTCTCTCCGTTCGTGATCGCCTTGATGTCCTCCGCGTCCAGCGTCTCGTACCTGCAACCAGTGCAACGCTTATGAGATTATGTAACGCGTGTAGAAACGTACTGTAGTACGTAGTAGTGTTATAGCGTTGAAGTGTGTTGTAGCGTGTAGTAGTGTGTTGTAGCGTATAGTAGTGTGCTGTAGCGTGCAGTAGTGTGTTGTAGCGTGTAGTAGTGTGTTGTAGCGTGTAGTAGTGTGTTGTAGCGTGTAGTAGTGTGTTATAGCGTGTAGTAGTGTGCTGTAGCGTGTAGTAGTGTGTTGTAGCGTGTAGTAGTGTGTTGTAGCGTGTAGTAGTGTGCTGTAGCGTGTAGTAGTGTGCTGTAGCGTGTAGTAGTGTGTTGTAGCGTGTAGTAGTGTGTTGTAGCGTGTGGTAGTGTGTTGTAGCGTGTAGTAGTGTGTTGTAGCGTGTAGTAGTGTGCTGTAGCGTGTAGTAGTGTGTTGTAGCGTGTAGTAGTGTGTTGTAGCGTGTAGTAGTGTCTTGAAGCGTGTAGTAGCGTATTGTAGTGTGTAGTAGCTTGTAGTATTGTATTGTAGCGTGTTATAGCGTATAGTAGCGTAATGTTGCGTGTTGAGTCGTGTTGTAGCGTGTTGTAGAGTGAAGTGACTAACTTGAGCAGCGCTTCGGCGAGCGCCTTGTGCTCCTTAGCGTGCGTGCGCAGGATGGCCTTGGCGCGCTCGTAGCTCTCCGACAGCAGCTTCTTGATCTCCGCGTCGATCTGTAACACACCGGTAGCTCAGTGCAGTGTCGCAGACCGTGTTGGTATCTACCAAGCACACACACTACGGCACACCCACCAGCTCGTTGGTGGCGGGCCCGAGCGCGTCCCGCTCGGCGGGCGGCTGCAGCGCGCGCAGCCCCACCTTGTCGCTCATGCCCCACTCGCGCACCATGTGGCTCGCGATCGACGTCGCCTGCTTCAAGTCCGACGACGCACCTGAAATCGAACAAATTTACCTAAAATAACCATCATCATCACAACTAACTTCATAATCACCACCAAAGACACAATGCGCAACATTATTTATCAACATTTATAAAAAAAAAATTCATAGTCATAAAAATGTTTATGACTCACCAGAGGTGATCTTATCGGGCCCATAGACGAGCTCCTCGGCGGCGCGGCCGCCCATCATGGTGTCCATCGTGGCGAGCAGCTGCTGCTTCGTCACGTGGTATCTACCCGATTAAAGAAATTATCTTTGTATTTAACAATTCAAATAATATTATCTGTAATCTGTTTGCGTTTATGACAGCAGCTGTCAAGCGTCAATGTCAACGGTTATGATTACCTCTCCTTAGCGGGCAGGTAGGCGGTGTGGCCGAGCGAGGGCCCGCGCGGGATGATCGTCACCTTGTGCAGCGGGTGCGCGTCCTGTCACACAACACGTTTTACAATCGTATCAACATGACCGGGCTACTATCGAGTCATTCCGAGCAGTGAGTACCTTGGTGTAGAAGGCGACGAGCGCGTGGCCGCCCTCGTGGCAGGCGGTGATGGCGTTGGCCTCGTCGTCGGGCAGGCGCGAGCGGCGCGCGGGCCCCATCAGCACCTTGTCGCGCGCCTCCTCCAGGTGCGCCATCGTCACCCGCGTCGCGCCCGAGATCGCCGCCCTGCACAGCACAGCGTCTTGTAGCGTGTTGTAGCGTGTGGTAGCGTAATATTTATTAATTTATTTAAAAAATATCACATGCCATTACAGGACAATGCCCAATGCGACATAGACACAATTTTATTTTCTACACTAATATTATAAAGAGGAAAACTTTGTTTGTTTGTTTGATTGATTGTAATGAATAGGCTCATAAACTACTGGACCGATTTTGATGAAATTTGGCACAGATAATCTTTAGACCCTGAGAAAGAACATAGGCTACTTTTTATTGCGAAATATGTACCACGGGCGAAGCCGGGGCGGACCGCTAGTACAAAATAAACTTAACTAACTTAAATACTAAATTAAAATTACATACATAGTGTGTTATTATAAATATAGTGTGTTGTAGCGTATTGTAGTGTGTTGTAACGTGTTGTAGCGTATTGTAGTGTGTTGTAGCGTATTGTAGTGTGTTGTAGCGTGTGGTGACGTAATATAGTGTGTTGTAGCGTATAGTAGCATGTAGTAGCGTGTAGTATTGTATTGTAGCGTGTAGTAGCGTAATGTTGTGTGTTGTAGCGTATTGTACTGTGTTGTAACGTGTTGTAGCGTATTGTAGCGTGTTGAAGTAGCGCATGTGTGTGTGCTCACTTGAGCGCGGCCTGGTTGACCATGCTCTCAAGGTCGGCGCCGGTGAAGCCGGTGGTGGCCCGCGCGAGCGCCTCCACGTCGAGCGCGGGCGCGGCCGCCACGCGCGCCACGTACAGCCGCAGGATCTCCAGCCGCCCGCCGTAGTCCGGCGTCGGCACCGACACCTGCCGACACCAACGCTCCAAAATAATGTTTCCATTTGTATTATACTAGTGAATGAAAACATTATTCACTCATTCACTCGCTCACTCCCCAACTCACACACTCACCCCTCCCTAACTCGCTCACCTCGACGTCGAACCGTCCGGGCCGCAGCAGCGCCTGGTCGAGGTCGTCGCGCCGGTTGGTCGCGCCGAGCACGATCACTCCCTCGTTCTGGTGGAAGCCGTCCATCTCGGAGAGCAGCTGGTTTATTGTCTGCAAAATAAAAATTAATAAATTAAAATTTTCGTGTCCAATAAAATATAATCTCGTCTAGCTGAGTATGTAAATTGTAAATACCTGATTGGCGTACGGGTGTAACACACTGTTGGTTCTCTTGGCACCGACAGAGTCGATTTCATCAATGAATATCACACAGGGCGCCCGTTCTTTCGCTGCTTCTGAAAATGTGATATTTATGAATGAACATTTTTTTTAAAGTAAAGTAAAAATTAAGTAACAGTTGACCAAACATCAGCTGTGAATGAATTATAAATGTAAGTTTATCCATAATATTTCCAATATGATGTGCGCTGTGTACATGTCCCCACTCACTGAACAGGTCGCGCACGCGGCGCGCGCCCTGCCCCACGAGGATCTCGTCGAACTCGGGGCCGGCCGCGTGGAAGAAGGGCACGCGCGCCTCGCCCGCCACGGCGCGCGCCAGCAGCGTCTTGCCGGTGCCGGGCGGGCCCACCAGCAGCACGCCCTTCGGCAGCTTGCCGCCCAGCGACGAGAACTTCTCCGGCGACTTCAGGAATTCCACCTGGAATGCGGTTAATGCGACTCACTTCTGTTTTCTATCTGAGATAATACATTTTATAATTAAACAGTTTAACACAATCGGAAATAGAATCACAAACATTTTTAATTTGCTGCCAAGTAAATAAAATGTATTAAATTAAATTTTTGTTGTTTAAATTGAAAATGCCAACTCACGACATCTTTGAGCTCTTGTTTGGCCTCATCGCATCCCTTCACATCGTCGAATGTGACGGTGATGTCTTCGGGGTCCACCTCCACTTGGTTCCCCAGCTGGATCCTGGAACAGTAGTTGTATATTGCTGTTATTATTTTGAGTTCTAATTCTTCAATGTAACAACCAGACTTGCAGATCAAACATATTTTTATATTGACAGATAAGCTAATCAGAGTAAAAGTTGTAAAATCAGCTATAAAAATTTTAAATGCAAAAGGAAAATATCTGGATGTACAATCCGATCTTGTTTACAAGCGTAACATCACTTTTTATGTAACAGAATCTGTTATTCACATTTAGAATTGGTATAGTATTGCAACAAATAAATGTGGGTAGTTAGGAAAAATAAATTCAAATGTAAAAAATACCGGAAGACAGTCCCACTAACGGACGCCATGAGACTCACGAAGATGGCCAGAAACAGTACAATGGTCAGCAGTTGTTGTACCAACTTTAAGTATTTTGATGCTTTTGTGCCGCGCACATTCTCTGGGTGAGACCCTGGAATAGATAAAAATATATAGATAAATAGATGTTGTTTCTATCATGATCATGAACATGTCTTATAGACTTTTACCACTTATCAACAAATTGTAACCAAGTAAATGCACCTGCTAAATAGCCCTCGGCAAAAGCGATCTTAATCTTATCCTTCTGCTGGTGTGTGAGCACCGTGTCCTCGTTGAGCAGCTTCTCGAGCCGCGGCGCGACCTCCGGGCCCGCTGCTGATTGCTTCTCAGTTGTTTCCGATACATTTAGACCTGGAATATAGATGTGAACTATGAGATGACTGGAGAGAAAGTTTTCTCTGTACAGCAAATAAGTTTAAACAGTTGATTTTTGACAAGTAATTTTAGCTCATTTGTTAGCAACTGTATGAGGGAGATAGAAGTGAACTTTATTAGTACAATGGTTGCTTAAAAGTGTACTGTAATGTATTTATTTATAACAATAACAATGTGACAAATTAAAATTCAGATTCAGTAGGTTGACAAATTATCACATAAGTTGGAACTTGTTTTGTGTATATAATTTTATACTATACTCACAAAAAACACAATAAAATGTCTGTACCAATAAATAGATTTGTTATTTGTATGATTTAAAAAAGAACCTCAAAAAGTTTCACTTTCTATTAATTACAGTATAAACAGGTTGCATGTGTAAAATTGTTTCCTGATGAAAAGGATATTACTAATTTGGTATGTTTTGGGTGGAAATGAATCTAGCATACCAACATCATCAGAGTACTCTATACTGACCCAAAGACTTACGCAGTCTATTTAAAAGGTTGGGGTTCCTCTTCAGATCTGCATGTACGCTCCTCTCTGTTTTGAAACCACGAACTTGGACATTATATTTGAATGAATTTTTCTGTACACTCCTCGTTAATAGACCTACAAAATTCTCAGAGACACTGAATTTAGTATTTTTGCCGCGTAAGTCTACGGTCACCGTTGGAGTCAAATCTAGCCACCCATTTTTGTTTTGTTCAAAGCTGCTAGCAGATATATGTGATACTTTTTTGGCTGATCCTACGCTGATGATGTCCTGCAGAGGCGACTTGAAGCGAGGAAACGATGCCACTGACCGCGCGTCAATATTCCGCATATTATCTAGTACATTCTTATCGAAATTTCTTAGGGCCTCTTGAAAACTTTCCTGGCAAATGTTTGCATCGTACACTGCCGCTGTGCTTTGTTTTCCATTCTCATGTTTGGTCTTGCAATTGTTTTGTTTTCTATGTCTAAATATGCCAGAATATCTTGATGATAGCTGGCTAAAACTAATAAGAATCTGAAAGAGTGAAGGTTATTATGACAAACGTTATTCAAATATTCTCTGTAAGCACCGTTTATGTAAATTGTACATTATTTTCGTCAATGAACTAACCTGATTTTGACTGTTAATAGAATTCAATGAGAACATGTTACATGTAGATTATTTTGTTTATTTTCTTTGAAGTGCACTCGAAAATTTTGTAGGCAGACTTTTTTCTTATCGTTTACGTCAAAGTGTAGCTGAAGCAAAACATGATGAAATTGATAGATAAAAACAAAGAGTATAATGTTTATTAGGGCAGATAAAAATAAAACTTATTGTCTCTGCTCTTAGAGTATAGAATATATAGTATAGAGCGCGTGTATTGCACAAATTGCTTTGTGCACATCGTAGGCAGATGAGCTATAGATACTATATAGATGTGTGTGTGACAAATAGGGATGGATAGATATCAATAATTGCGTGATGAGCTATCGATAAGTTATGTAAATAAATATGTATCATATGTAAATTTTATGTTCAATATGTTATTAAAGGAGAAATGTATGAATAAAGTATAAATATGTAATTTTAAATTTGTTTACCAAGTGAATAAAGTGTGTTTATTCCATTTGAATATTTTTTTGTATTAATTATAAGTACTTTAAAAAAATATGTTTAATTGGAATATCAGAAAAACGTATGCACTTGTTAAATATTAAAATTAATAAAATAAAAGATCGGGTTTAGTGCTATTTTTTCAATAATAAATAGAACAATAATAATAATGTTTTAAATGAGAAATAATTAATAATTTAAAATGAAATAACTAATAAATAATATTAATAATTTTTTATTTAATTTTATCCATTCTATACCTACCAAAATCTTCAAAATCAATTTAGCGGTCCATATATCGTAACATTACATACTTTTCATTTACACTATAATACATTCGCATTCATAATATTAGAAATTGTATCATACCAAACACACCACAAAATTATTTATAATACACTTCTAGAAGAGTTTTAATTTTAAAGTAAAATAAATAATAAGTTAAAATATAGTTCTTCTAGTAAACTATCGAGTACAGCGTTGGTCAAGTCACATCACTACGATCACGTGAGTTGCGCGAGCGAGCCTGCGCGGGTCCCCTCCCACTTTCCCTTCACCCCCGCGATGCTAGATTTATTTTCATAAAAATAATTATAACAATCGACTTACCGATGAAATGTGATACTGGATTTCAATTTTGTGATTTTTCTAGTATCGTTTTTGCAAGATAGCACTGCACATTTCAGCATGTTTATTCGTAAATATGAATAAAATTCCAGAGCAACGCACTTCGTCAGCACTCAACCACGACTACGAGCGCTCGCGGCGGGAACGTCGTGTTGTTCCCACCTGTGCCTACTGTTCCCACTTGGTTGTTCGCACTCTATAGATAGTATATATACTCTAAGTCTCTGCTGGTCTCTGCTCTTATATATTTGTATTGCTAGCTTTTAAACTGCATCTAAATATATATGATATTGTTCTAGATTTAATCGTTTCGTAATCTGTTTTGTGTTACATGATTAATCAACCTGATGCTTAAATGAATAAAATGTTTGATGATTACTTTCAGCAATCATTAAATAAGTTCTGTGTTAAATGGAACGGTTTGATTTGATTACCATCTATTTTGTCTATGGTTTATTTGGACAGTAAATTCCAAAATGGCGACGAGCGATGACGAGCCTATGCATTTATATGAAGTTTTTCAAAACTGTTTTAATAAAATAGCAAATAAACAACAAGGTGAGTTAAAAAGTGCATATCGAGGCTCATATCGCGTTCCTCAAACGAACTTTCGCGGTCCAGTGCAGTGTTTCAGTGTGAAATTTAGTCAGTGTTTGCGTGTTATGCCATATTCAGTGTAGGAGCCGACCAGCATTTTTATAATATGCGCTCGAAAATGTTGTTTTACGTGGTTTAAACAAGTTATTCATCACCAAGGGAGAGTTAACGCATGTGTATAATTAATTTATATCTCGCTATCGTAACTCAAAACGCCTACAAAGGCTATGTTTTGGTTAAAGTAGCGATTGTCAAGGTGCTATCCATTGTGCATTGCTTGATTTTTTGTGGCGAAGGATTTTTTTTCAGCGTTTATTTGAGTTTTGATGGATTCGCTTCGAGCAGGTAACGTGGGATTTTAGAACATAAGAGAGTGCAAGACGTTCGTCGTCATATCAGCTAATATAAGGTGTAAGGAGATACATAATATTTATCGCCTCGCACAGATTCATAAGATTTGTGATTGTGATCGTTCGCGCTGGATCCGATCGCAAATCGGCGTGATATGTTCATACGCGTGTGTTTACACTTAAATTTGTTTATTTACACTACGACGATTAGTACGCAAGTTTCGTTTACTGTATTGGTTCGATAGGGTTGAGATATTTTTAGGATTATATCGCACTTTTTGTCAAAAACCTATCAATATATTTATAACTAGCTTTCCACCCGCAGCTTCGCCCGCGCAGTCAAAGAAAAACCCGTATAGTTCCCGTTCCCGTGGGATTTCCGGGATAAAACCTATCCTATTTCCCGGGATAAAAAGTAGCCTATGTCCTTTCTCGGGTATCAAAATATCTCTATACCAAATTTCATGCAAATTTGTTAAGTAGTTAAGGCGTGATTGAGTAACAGACAGACAGACAGAGTTACTTTCGCATTTATAATATTAGTATGGATTTGTACCTATATCGCTAATAATTTTAAATGGTGGCGCCGCTCATGACCTCTCGCTTTCGCACTTGTGGTATCTATAAATAAATAATTTCATGTAAATATAACAATGTTATGAAAAATGTAAATTTTAACAAATTCACTACCATTTGATTATTGTTATTGCTGTAGAACATATAATTATTTTTGGTTATAAACTAAAATGAATGCACATTCAATTCATCAGATTAATTCTAATTTTAATGTAAAATACATATGAACATGAATAATTAATTGTTGTGCATTTTCAATAAATATTTATTATAAGTATACTCTCATATATTATATCTGGGCCACTCGGTCTGTTATTAAGGATTGATAACCCAGCTTTTGTATGTATTAAATAGCAAGTTTATTTATCTATAGCATGTGATGCATTGCCTGAGTAATAATTCAACTTGTGAAAATTATTGAAATAGAACATACAAAGTTGTTACTAATGTGCACAAGTGCTGAAAGTCATCTATTTATTTGTAAGATATCTCAATTTTTTTCTCACTTTTAAAATAAATTCTTATTGAAAACAAAGTCAATCAATGCTAAATAGTAAATATCCTTCATCTCGTTAAATAATGTAATTATTAAGAATAACTGTGTTCACAGCAAAAATTAAATTTCATCATCAGTTTAAATAGCACTTTGTCCAGTCCTCTTAAAATAAGACAAGGATATTAATGAATATTTGCCTCCATTATGTCATAAATGCTGCCATAGATGTTATTATAATTAATATGATAAAATATTTAGAAAATTAATATTTGTATTGAGCTAAAAGCTTACAGTACCAAAACAAAGAAGTATACAGGGTGTAATCGTTAAGTGTGCACAGGCGATTTTTCCGTAACTATTACAGATAACAAAAAACTTTAAACTGATATCGAAAGTACTTAACCTAATGAGTAAAATGGCCGTAATAAATTTTTAAAAATAAAACGAGAAATATCAAAAAAATTATCTTAAAACCCTCCCATACATTTAGTATGAGATATGAATATCCCATGTACATTTAATATGAAAGATTTTAGCTTTCTCTTTCTTTTTTTGGTTTTCTGCTATAATTGGTTCGCAAATTTAAAGGGAAGTTCATTTAGAAACTTTAAAAAGAGCTCCTCATTGTATTGCACAATGAGGACGTCATTTCGAAAATCTGCTATGAATACAAAATGTATGGGAAATCAAATGTATGGGAGTGTTTAATGTAACATTTTTGGATATTTCTCGTTTTATTTTTAAAAATTTATTATGGCCATTTTACTCATTAGGTTAAGTACTTTCGATATCAGTTTAAAGTTTTTTGATATCTGCAATAGTTACGGAATAATTGCTTTTGCACACTTAACGATTACACCCTGTATTGTTTCTCAGTTCTTTACATGTTACTGTTGAGACAAGTGGATAGATACATTAGTATTAGTAAATATATTCAGATCAAGGTCGAACTTGATTGATACAATGGAAGCGATTGCTTGTGTGATGAATGATAATTGAAACTCGGTTATGGAAGCAACTGTTATAGTGTGCGATATAGAGTCATTGCACTTAATATGTCTCCATGAATACAGACTTGCCGTCTGTTAGAAAATTACAAATGGTTCATCGATATTATTTGATTATCTTTTTAAATATTGTATTATCACATCGTAGCAATGTCACTGAAAAAACGAATTGTGATCTGTCTTGTTTTGTATGTTTTTCCAAGTTTGGTTGAGAGATGCTATGCATGTGGACTATCTAATTATCTCGTAAATAAAGGATTAAAATATAAAATTAAACTGGCTTAAATTTAGTTTAAAATAATAATATTACTTAGTTATTTTATTGATAAGTTATTAACGATAGAAAATTTGCATATCCTTCATAGAATATTTTTACAAATTTAAAATTGAATAGTATCAGTGAACAGCAGCGAAGATAAATTTAAAACTAACATTATTTTTAATAACAGTTTCACAATATAAAAACAAATAGGTCCGTGACTAACCAGTCGCTCCCATTGTGGGCTCTGCCACACTTGTGTAAACACGCATAGCTTATAATTTGGTTGTAAGATCCGCTCTAGTCTGACTTACCTAATGTGTGTAGTTTGCACTGAATGCAATGCCTAGGTGTTCATCTTGCTTGAACTGGGATATAATGAAGATTTACAGTTCTTAAAGTACCTATAAAAATTATAAAAATTAAGTTTTTTTTTTAACCTCTGAATTTAACTTTAAAGAACTCAAAAAATGTACTTTTAAATAATTTATAGTTTATATAAATAAAATGCTATTTCGTTATCAAAATGAATTCCTGAATGTTAATACACTTAAGTAAAAATAAAAATAAATGGAAATATGCAAATGAAGTGATTACAGATTAAAAGGTAATTAAGCTCACTTAATTTCGACTTGTAAATGTATTGTGCAAATGGGTTGAAACCTGAGTGGATTGGGAACCGCGTGTCGGCGGTCGGCGCGGCTACATTCGTTAATGAAACACCAATGCTAACCACATTTTGTATACAGACACCCTGGAGGATTCATTTATACCCAAATATGTTAGGAATTGAAAATCAACTTCGTATTTAAAAAGTTGGTATGGAGTAAATCCTTTTATTGTACAAATGGTCGAAGAAATAGTTTCGTTTTACTCATTTTTGTTGAAATTACAAAATCAGGCTTTCAAACCTTTTAAGTGGTTATCCGCTTATTATAGTCTTGAATGAAATACCTATGTACATACATAGTTAAATTTTTAGCTTTTCCCATGAAGTAGTACAATGTGTTTGCGATGTATTTAATACCTACATTGAATTGTATTCTTGTCGCCATATTTTCCTAAATAAACGTTCTTGTTATATAACTTATGAACTCTTAACTAGATCATTGAGGTGGTAATTCACTTCACGTATGGTTACAAGTAAATAAATACAAGGTGACGGTCGAAAATCGTATCGGGCGCATTCAATAAATCTCGCTCCTTGCAGCACATTATCATAATAACATGACATGCGACTAGGCTGGATTTTTTCTTAATGATCGATCGTTTAATGGATATGGTTTGAAAGGCTGTGTGGGATAAATAACAAGACGTAATTATTTTGTTATTTTCGCAACTCTTCTAATCCCAGCTTATACAGAAAGTGTGTTGGACTCACAACGTGACGAGGCAAATGATAAACATCAGCATATATGTAACATCTTGATTTGTTATCAAATGATACCCATGAAAATAATAGTAGGGTGCTATCACACGAATGAACAGTCTTCTGTCGTATGAATAATAATTACGCTTGCAATTAAATTATCGTGTATCTGTAGAAATTGTATACGAGCATGGGCACGATACGGATTTTGATGTCATTCAAAAGCTGTGTAAAGTAGCCCGGGCGGAGTCGGGGCGGTTGCCGGTTAGCGAGAAATGAAACTTCGGTAGAACAAAATAAAAAGATCCTAATCGTTTAATTTCAATCCGCTGTGGCTTGTCACTTGCTAAATTGTACAGTTTAAAATACGCGGCCACAATCTGCACTTTTATGGAGCTCTGGTATTTACAGGGTGTTTGTTTATCGATACTTAGTAAATAATTAATGTGATTTGGAACGTATTATTAAGCGTAATTATAAAATAATACGGCTTAATCACTAACATACTAAAAATATAAAATAAATAATCATTTTTATGTATCAGGTAACGTTTACATATTTTAGTTATCTTTTATTATTTTACTTTACTAATGTCGAGCGTAACCAATAATTGTTAATTAGTAATTTAATAACATTATTAATAAAACACAGAGTTAATAATGCAAGCATTCACTGTATAATAATTAATTAAATGCATGATTACCAAAACGATAGTCATCTGATTTTTGATAATCAGTTTTCCTAACGTGAATTTTTATCTCTTAACTTGGGCGATGATCAAAATTAGTTCAAAGTTGAATACACCCTGTACCATTACCTTTTATGGCTCGTCACGTATTAAAAAGTGTGAGATGAGTGTCATGTACGGTTGTGTCACACGTCGTGTTATATTGTCCAGGTTATATACAAGAGGCTATTTACTCTTAAAATCTTGCGAAATTATTCTTCGACCACTTATTTGGATGAAGGAATAGAAAAACGCACAATTGCGTCTTGACCAATTTAGAACATAAAACGTCTATAGTAGATTTTACTATTTCATAAGTATTTCATATTAAAATAATAATTACTTATACCGCTAACGGCTGACAAAAAAAAAACACGTATGAATAAAATATAATAAAATAATTGTAGGGAATATTAATGATGATTATTGGTATTTGTTATGAAACCGGCTTGCACGTAACTTATAAGAGCCAATATATATATATAGAAGATAAGCCAATCTTGAATCCATTTATCCTACCTCATAAGGTAGGAAGAAAATTCTAAGGATTTCTATTCCTATTTCAATTGTAAACGTTTTAAATATTATAGAACTTCATACATAGAATGGCCCAAGGTTCGAACCTAAGTATTTTCGGTTTCTTAAGCATTCCTAATTTAGACTGAGTTTGAGGAAAACTTACGATTAAATGATTCATTGGTTCCACAGAATTTCAATGAGTTAATATTTGCAACGCGAACGCTATGAAATCCACTGTCCAATACGTCACTGTTGCGATGGACGATGGTGTAGTGGTCGCAATCAGAAGTTCGATCACGAGTTGGTTATATCGCTGAATATAATAAGTAGTAGTTAATCATTTTAAATAAATGTGAATAATAATACATATTACATGTCTATGTATTGTCCAATTAGAACCGTATATACATTATTTGAGTATTAAATACGTAAAGTATAGTAGAGTTATTAAATGCGTAAAGTACTTATACAAAAAAAATTGTGTGTTCTGCGAAACTATGTTAATTTTTTTTTATTCTAGATAGGGAATGGCTTGACCACAATCTCGCTTGATGGAAAGCTAATGCTGGCCATACACCATACTTTCTATCGTCCAATCGGCATGACGCTGCAGCTTGATCCAATCTGCAGTTTGTCCATAGAGACCACACACACAACGTTTGAATTGTCCAATCGGCAGCAACGTTCAGTTGAAGCCATGGCGTCACCGGTGACAGACGACGATGTTGTAGCCGTTTTGGGCGTTTTATTCGTAAAAATGAAACAAAAAAAGGATTATATGCCGGGAAGATTGTTGTTATATATATGTACCTATTTAATGAGAAGTACCCAATGTGTTAAGTAATCTGGTACTTCATCTATCTCCCAAACAAATCTTATCCAAATCCGTAACCGTTGACATCTAAACATCCATATACTTTCATATTTATCGACCAAGCGAGCGAAGCGCCTATGCTTCAGCTTGGACGAAAAATCTTGACCAGACTGAAGTGACAATCGCATACCGCCATACACGGTCCAATCGACATGATCCAATCGCCATGATCAAGCCAAAAGAATCGAAATTCGATTGTTCCGTCAAGTATAACTATCATGCCAAATAATGCCAATCCACTCCCACACATGGTCAGTTCTAACTGATCCAATCGGTAGCGTCATGCCGAATGGATGATAGGAAGTATGGTGTATGGCCAGCATAAGATGTGGCCTAAGATGGTACGCGCTTCCCTAGTAGGTACCCGTTCACTCTACGCTTGAAGATGTTCATTGTTATTGGAAATGAAAATAGTTATCCTGTGAATATACCGATTCCGGGCTATTCACAGATTATCTTATGGACCCTCCATTTCTTAAAACTTTTTAAATAAAACTTACTAGTCTGTCATCACACCTTTTTCTGTAAATTCAATCTAACACACCGTCGCCGGGTGGTTTCAATTGTATCGTATTGAATATTATATGCAAGCGATTATTATTTAAGACACAAACTCGAAGTTTGCCAATGTACTTTAGGTCCAAATGATTAGCTATCGACCATTACCATCGAATGCCTGACCTCGGCACACTTCATGTCGCTCCCTTGCTACTTACATGGCCCAAGTGAAAGTTATCTTAAAGATAAAACGACCTAACAATAAGCTAAGTCTAAAGCTACATTTTCAATATTCCAAGTTTCATAGTTTGGATGAGAGAGAACACAGTTTACTGATGCGTGTTTATTTTAAAAAGAGCGAATATTCTGAGCTTGTGTGTGTTCAAGTTTGTTTCCGTTTCTGCATCAATTTGTACAATTCTCTTGCTCACTTCCTTACAAATTCTGTTTATGACCGTCATCACTACATAGTATAAAACAAAGTCGCATTCTCTGTCCCTATTTCCCTATGTCCCTATGTCCCTATGTCCCTTTGTACGCTTAAATCTTTGAAACTACGCAACGGATTTTGATGAGGTTTTTTTTAATAGATAGAGTGATTCAAGAGGAAGGTTTATATGTATAATAACATCCATTAAATAGTGGAGAAGTACTGTTATTTTTGAGGTTTCTAATGTGATGTCGTAAATAATTACATTTTTTCCGCTTACATTGCAAACGCAGGCTGAACCCTACGAGTTTTATCAAAATAATGTACTAAGTATTGTACACATTGAAAAGGTCTACAGAAAAGTCCGCGATGGCATATGTCTATCTCTTATGGATAACCCACAATAACTTTTTTTTGTCATTTACTTTTTACGACAAATAATGGCTAATTTTCGAAGCGATTTTAACCAATACAGCATTAATCCTTAACCAATTAAATACCTTGAATACATTGTTCATTTAATATAGATCTATATGGCCCTTTACACCGTATGATTTAAGTGAATATTTTCGAAGATATTACAGATTTAAAAATTGCGGGACGTACCATTTGCGGCGGTACCGGCCGGCCGGGCCGCTATGTTTTTATATACAACGTTAAAAGTTTTTCTGTAGTGTATTTAGTATCAGCATTGCACCCGTGCGAAGCCGGGGCGGGTCGCTAGTAATTTATATATTTCTAAATCTAATCTAATAACCTTATCATAAATCTATTTTCCATGTGTAGCAAACAAAGATTGAATTTCTCAATATCACTCGCTCCCCGCGGGATATCGTACTACAGACGTTTACTATGTGCTGATAACAAATATTGCGTTTATAAACATTAAATGTTTTATTACTTGTCGTTTCTGTGCATTGTTTTCGCCCGTGGTTTTGTCTATTTGTCCAAAAAACTGCTCTTAACACGAATATGCTGAGCATAGCTAGTGCACTATTTCATATCATGAGTGTTCGTTATTCGCACGAATGTGTAATTATATATATTATTATTAATTGTATATTAATTTCAGTTAAGCAGGTACATACTTGATTATTTTGCCGGTCTGTTTGAGATTATTAAGACGCTTCGTGGCACCGCAGAAGAGTTTCGCAATACAAATATTAACTACTAGCTGTGCCCGCGACTTCGTCCGCGTGGAATAGTGACTGCATAGTAGTTACTACTTAACTTTTATTGAATAAACACGTACTACCATAAATAATTAAAAGAACAGTTAGTAAAATTTATTACTATACTGAGCTAAAAAATAAAAAAATAAGTGCCTAATAAATTTTCTACGTAAAATTTATTTTAAATTATGGCATATTATTTTTTAGGCACCAGGAGGGAGAGGAGCAAATTTATTTACCTTCCTTCCTTGTATGGATGTTTTTGACAATATATTGTGCAGCAACTGAGTGCCGAGGCAAACGTCAAAACGTAAAGGAATAGAATCCGCTATCGATACTAATTGACATAAGCGTATGATGTTTTGCTAAGGATTTGTTCACCCTACCAACGACGACGACGACCACGAACAAAATTTTCATCCAGTCGCAATTTAATAAAATTGTGCAAAACACAATTAAAAATCAATTATTAAAATTTCCTGTCGTTCTGGTGATTGGAATTTTTATTTTTGAGATCAACGATGAATGAAAAAATAGATTTTTCGTAGAAACAGTGGCTCCTAGAAAAAAATGTATGTGAAGTTTTTTAAAGATAATTTTATAATCTACAATTTTGGTAAAAGTTAAGGATACCATACCATACCACCATTATCATAATAATATATCTTATATATATATTTTTTTATAATGGTACTTAATTTTAAAGATCGTCGGGAAGTTTGTAAAATTATATATATTCCTTTTCCTTCGTTGCGTTGGGTTTTTTTTTTTTTTAATTTTTAAACTTCGGTTTCTTATTTTCATTTAATATTTTCAAGTGAGCGAGACCTACCTCTACCTCCATAATACATTCCTACATCTGACATCTTTTAAGTTGGGCCGTAACCGTGCATAAATTGTAATGGACCACAGTGGCAAAAGTAGTGGTATATTTAAGAAAAAAAATTGCCAAGGGCCAGGCCTATGTGCGTTGAGAAGAGTTCAAAATTTCCAGGGTGTGGCTATCCTCTCGCTCCCATGTCCCCCTCTTCTTTCACAGACTTTCAACCCTTCCCTTTCCATCCCTAGTAAATGGCAGAACCGATTTTGATGTAAATAATATTATCTAATTGTACCTATATGTACACGTCATATCCTATCGTTTGATGCTCCATTTGGTTTATTTATCTAACCACTGTCACCCCTAAAGTGCCCTATATGTAAAAAACGGATGAACCGATTTCGATAAAACATTACTAATTGTAATTCACCCGTTATGCACATTCATTTGATATATCACTTAGGTAGGTACTATCACAATATTTGACAACATTCGTTTCTTTCATTCCCACTTATACCTATACAGGGTGTAATCGTTAAGTGTGCACAGGCGATTTTTCCGTAAGTATTACAGATAACAAAAAACTTTAAACTGATATCGAAAGTACTTAACCTAATGAGTAAATTGGCGGTAATAAATTTTTAAAAATAAATCGAGAAATATCAAAAAAATTATCTTTAAACCCTCCCATTCATTAAGTATGAAATATGAATATCCCATATACCTACATTTAATATGAAAGATTTTAGCTTTTTTTTCTTTTTTTGTTTTTCTGCTTTAATTACTTCGCAAATTTGAAGTGACATTTTCCACATTTTTCCGGACATTTTCACGCATTTTCCGGATATTTTCCGGGAATTATCCAGGCATTTTCCGGACATTTCCCTGACATAGCCTGTAAATGTCTGGAAAATCCCCGGGAAATGCTCGGAAAATCCCCGGAAAATGTCTGTAAAATCCCCGGAAAATGCCAGGGAAATGTCCGGAAAATGTCTGGAAAACATCGGGAAAATCCCCGGGATATGCTCGGAAAATCCCCGGAAAAAGCCTGGGAAATTCCCGGAAAATAACCGGAAAATGCCTGGGAAATGCTCGGAAAATGCGTGGAAATTTCCGGAAAAACCGTGGAAAATCCCTGGAAAATGCCTGGAAGATATCCGGAAAATGCGTGAAAATGTCCGGTAAATGCGTGGAAAATCCCCGGAAAATGCCAGGGAAATGACCGGAAAATGTCTGGGAAACATCCGGAAAATCCCCGGGAAATGCTCGGAAAATGCCTGGGAAATTCCCGGAAAATGTCTGGAAAATCCCGGAAAATAACCGGAAAATGCCAGGGAAATGTCTGGAAAATATCCGGAAAATGCGTGGAAATTTCCGGAAAAAGCGTGGAAAATGCCTGAAAATGCCAGGGAAATGTCTCGAAAATATCCGGAAAATGCGTGGAAATTTCCGGAAAAAGCGTGGAAAATGCCTGAAAATGCCCGGAAATGCTCGAAAAATGCGTGGAAATTTCCGGAAAAACCGTGGAAAATCCCTGGAAAATGCCTGGAAAATATCCGGAAAATGCGTGAAAATGTCCGGAAAATATCCGGCAAATGCGTGAAAATGTCCGGAAAATATCCGGAAAATGCCAGGAAAATCGCCGGAAAATGCCTGAGAAATATCCGGAAAATGTCTGGGAAATGCGTGGAAAATCCCGGAAAATGCCAGGGAAATGTCCGTAAAATGTCTGGAAAACATTCGGAAAATCCCCGGGAAATGCTCGGAAAATCCCCGGAAAAAGCCTGGGAAATTCCCGGAAAATAACCGGAAAATGCCTGGGAAATGCTCGGAAAATGCGTGGAAATTTCCGGAAAAACCGTGGAAAATCCCTGGAAAATGCCTGGAAAATATCCGGAAAATGCGTGAAAATGTCCGGAAAATATCCGGTAAATGCGTGAAAATGTCCGGAAAATATCCGGAAAATGCCTGGAAAATCCCCGGAAAATGCCTGAAAAATGTCCGGAAAATGTCTGGGAAATGCGTGGAAAATCCCCGGAAAATGCCAGGGAAATGTCCGGAAAATGTCTGGGAAATTCCCGGAAAATGTCTGGAATATCCCGGAAAATAACCGGAAAATGCCAGGGAAATGTCTGGAAAATATCCGGAAAATGCGTGGATATGTCCGGAAAAAGCGTGGAAAATGCCTGGAAAATGCCCGGAAAATGCTCGGAAAATCCCCGGAAAATATCCGGAAAATGCGTGAAAATGTCCGGAAAAAGCGTGGAAAATGCCACTTCAAATTTGCGAAGTAATTAAAGCAGAAAACCAAAAAAGAAAAAGAAAGCTAAAATCTTTCATATTAAATGTATATGGGATATTCATATTTCATACTTAATGTATGGGAGGGTTTAAAGATAATTTTTTTGATATTTCTCGATTTATTTTTAAAAATTTATTACCGCCATTTTACTCATTAGGTTAAGTACTTTCGATATCAGTTTAAAGTTTTTTGTTATCTGTAATACTGAAGGGAAAATTCGCCTGTGCACACTTAACGATTACATCCTGTATATAGGTATAGTAAATGGATGAACCGATTTTGATTAAATATGTCTAATTATACTTTACACGTCATGCCCTTTCATTTCATATGTCACTTGAGTCAAAATTCACTTTTTTTATTATCTACCACTTTTATACCTATATCAAATAAATGGATGAACCGATTTTGATAAAATTTGACTTATTTTTACTGATAGGTCGTTCACTTTCATTTAATATATCACTAAAGTATATTCGACAACTTTAGTTATTTTCATTCCCACTTTTACACAATAAATGGATGAACCGATTTTGATACAGTTTATTTAAGAACCAGCGTCGGAAAATATGCTGCCTAACAAAAAAACATCATCTAATTCGGATTACCTGCTAGCGAGCTACGGTGGCACAAACACACACACACACAGCGGTCAAACACTTATCACCCATATTTTTGCATCGGGGGTTAAAAATATAATATTATAAATACGATATAATTTAAAGGACATTTTATGTATAAAATTTACCTAGAAATAAGTATAATTTTAATTTGACCCCTCCCCCCTACTACCTCAGCTTACCCCCCACCCTTGGGGACTTTCGATATGATCACTTGGACATAACTGTAGCGTATAACAGATAACTTACGTTTTATCGTACACTGTATGTGTACCATAGAATGCCTTAGCAAATGTTCGCCGTGAGTACTTAAATGGTCATAACTTTTTTATTTATGAACCGATTGACATGAAATAAACACTAAATGTTAAATGAAGATTACCACAATATATTAGTGAAAACCGCATCGAAATCGGATAAGCCGTTTCTGAGATTAGCGTGTTCAAACATACAGACAAACAGACAAAAAAATTTTTTAACTACAGTTTTGGGTTTGGGATCGATTTAATAATAACCCCTGCTAATTTTTTTTTACATATTTTCATTGTACAGACACCACTTTTCTAGAATTTTATTATATGTATTGATTTGAGCTTTAATTCAGTTGAACGGGTTCAAAGTTTTATTCATTCGAATGTTGAATATATCAAGTGGATATAGTTATCTAGGTTTTCTGGATAAAAATAAGCCTATGTCTCTTGCTTCCTTAAAAATGCTATAGTCGGTAACTACGTCGCGTTATCATGTGAATACAGACAGACGTACACGCATTCTCGCGGTTGTACACATGTCTGTATATACAATGATAATTAGCGCAGTAATGACATGAGAACATAAACAAGCTCGGATCGCTTATTAGGCACTAATGCGAATCACAACATTGGGGCAGCGCGAGCGCCGATAAGATAGCGGGGTTACTGCGCCTAGCGCGTGTCCGCCACTCGAGTGTGGAGGAGCCACTCTGGTCTCGCAATCGATGCTAATTATAAGTATAAGCTGTGCTATACTTCCAGCACGTAAGAACTGCTGGTGGGGTTCTAAACCTTAAAGGAGATTGGTCACCCACTAATAATACAACCCTGAACGTTGAAAATAGGTAAAGCGTACATAGTTTCTGCTGGTTAAAATGATTCATGGGTGATTCTTTGGAAAGAAAATTCGATTTTGTAGATATGATGTACCTATGATGGGTACATAATAGTCGATACCGACACTAAAAAAACGTTTCACCGCACCTCATGTACAAAGTAAATTTAATTGAACTATAAATACAAGAAAAATATGAATTTATTTGTTTTGAATAAAATCGCGACGATTTTTGTTTGATCAGCTGCGCCTGCGCTGCCTGGTGTGTAGCTCGCTCCTCGGTTTGAATTTGGAAAACATTTATTTGAAATTGGAACGCAACTAGTTATGTCATCGCATGTAGATGTAACGGTCCGTTAAATAGTGCATACAAGATATAATATATTTTATGGAAATGTGATATACACAAAACTGAGAAAATATTTACATTTGTTTTTACGTATGTAATTGTAAACATTTAAGACGTAACAACCGTCGATGGTCATTTATGAAACTTACTAAACGATGTAAGTAAATATGATGACTCCGTATTTTGTATGTAATGTCGCATCCGTATGTAATGATACGAATCAAATATCTAAATCTGTATGTAAGTAACAATTGCAGAATGCTTCATGAAATTGAATTAATAATTAAGTAATATATTTTTTAGCGTGAAATAATAAAGGAGATAACGTTCCCGAATATTGAAATAATGAAATGCGAGGTTTCGGTCTCGTCCGAGAGGTCACTGGCTCGATAAATGTTATCTCACTAATTATTTTATTGAACACAACATTGTAACGATACTACGTGTTTTATCGCTCTTCGCTTGTTTTGTGTACTTTATACATTTTTACAATGTAGTTTAATTAATTTTTATAGATTATTAATTTTTTAATGAGATATTAATTATTATTTATTATAAATACAATTAATTTTGACGATGTAATAATATAATGTTATGATATTGTTACATTTTACCTAGGTTTATTGTATCTTCACCTGCTTTTAAAAGTTGCCTTGTTTTTATAATGATCGAGAAACGATCTCCAATTATAGCGAATCTTGCCTAGTTACTACCTACTTTCATTCATATATCACGTGACATGGCTCGCATAAGTAGTTCAATTAACTGATACCATAATTGTTTGTATTGCTCTCATAGTATATCAGAGTCATAATCCAGCTAACCAGCTTTTAAAAAGTTCTGTATCTGACCTATATTTCTTGACTTGTCTAAAAATTTGGTAAAATGTTCATATGTGGTAATTTCTGCATTCAATCAGGCACTCCTTACGTTGCAGTATTGACGTGAAAGCTTTCATCGAGTGTTTTATTAAGGACGTATTTACAAATTGACGCGCATCAATTTTAAGTTTTGAGTCTTACTACTACACGTGCACGGCTCACACACACAGCGAAATGCGAGAAACGACGAAATTATGACTAAACTGACACGACTTGATAATTGAACTTATTTTTATTGCAATATTTTTTTTTTATAATTTACTTTGATTTGTTTGTAACGTTGAATGGTCACAAAAGTAGATACCATTTACCTAATTTCATGGGACAGTGATTGATTGGTAAACAAGTACATGCCAAAGTGTACTTCGGAACTATTATTCTTCTGGAACTATTCTGGAACTATTATACGAGTAGAACTAGATGTGTCGAGTTTAGGCTCGTTTTGTTAGTTATGTCGAGACCTTACCTCCGGACTTGATGGAGTGACCTGAAGGTGTACTTCGAAGACTGCTACTGGGACTAATAGACGATTAGAGCTAGGTATGCCGAGTTTGGGCTCGTTTTGTTAGTTATGTTGAGACCTTACCTCCGGACTTGATGGAGTGACCTGAAGGTGTACTTCGAAGACTGCTACTGGAACTACTAGACGATTAGAGCTAGGTATTTTTTTTTTTTTTTTTTTTTATTGTTGATAGGGAAGCGCTTGACCACAATCTCGCCTGATGTTAAGCTAAGATGTGGTCTAAGATGGAACGCGCTTCCCTAGTAGGTACCTGTTCACTCTACGCTTGAAGACCCCCATATTGTACTCGTCGGGGAACACAGATTCAGGAAGCATGTTCCAGTCCCTCGCGGTTCGGATAAAAAACGTGGAATCGAACCGCTTAGTCCGGGTACATGGAACGTCCACCGTATGGCGATGCCTAGAATCTGTGCGCCTCGACGATCGATGGAAGAACGGGGATGGCGGAACAAGATCGTGCAGTTCCGCAGCGCACTCACCAAAGTGTATCCGATAGAAGACCGATAAGCTAGCCACTCTGCGGCGGTGACCGAGGCTCTGGAGTTTTCTGCCTACAAGATCATCGTCGTTAATGAGCCTCTTGGCACGCCTCTCTATCGCCTCAAGCGCCTCCAGCTGGTACTTGGCGGAACCGTCCCAGAGGTGAGAGCAGTATTCCATGCACGATCGGACTTGTGCTTGATAAAGATTGAGCAACTGTCCCGGGCTGAAATACTGTCTCACCTTCGCCAGAATTCCAAGCTTTTTTGAGGCTACTTGGGCTTTTGATTCTATGAAGGAACCAAAGTTCAGAGTAGGCGTTAAGGTGATACCAAGAAGCTCGAGGTGATTAGTTATCGGCACGGACACACCCTGGAAAGTCGGAGTCAGATGGAATGCACTCCGTTTAGCGGAGAATAGACACGCCTGGGTCTTAGTCGCATTGAACTTGACCAGATTGGCATCGCCCCAATTGGAGACCGCCTGTAAGGACAAGTTCATGCGATCGACCATCGCCTCCCGTAGAGACTGAATTTGTGCCGTACTGGATCGCGCGGTGGATACATATCTCTCCACAACAGTGCTATCGTCTGCGTACCCATAGATACCGGGTTTCAGCAGATCGTTGATGTGTAGCAGGAAGAGTGTTGCGGAGAGAACTGATCCCTGAGGGACCCCGGCATTAATAGCCATTTGGTCGGACGAGCAGCCGTCGACGACTACCCGAAGGGACCGGTCTCTCAGGAAATCTGTGATCCAGGCGCAGAGGCCAGCAGGCAGACCGTAGGATGAAAGCTTGCCAATAAGACTATCATGCCAGACCCTATCAAAGGCCTTCGAGATATCAAGGGAGACAGCAAGTGCTTCACCATGATTCTCGATGGCCTCGCTCCAGATGTAGGTAGCGTACGCTAGAAGATCCCCAGTGGACCGGTTTCGGCGGAACCCGTACTGTCGGTCACTGAGGAGGTCGTTCGCTTCTAGGTGTGCCAGGAGCCGGCTGTTCAGTACACGTTCCATAGTCTTACAGAGTACGGACGTGACTGAAATTGGCCTGTAGTTGGAAGGGTCGGCACGACTGCCTTTTTTGGGCACAGGCTGCACGTTGGCAAGTTTCCATGATTTCGGTACTTTTCCAGTCGTCATCGAAAGGCGAAAGAGGCGTGTCAAAACAGGAGCAAGTTCAGGCGCACAGGTTTTAAGAACTATGGCTGGAATTCCATCAGGGCCACTGGCTTTATTCACATCAAGATTCCGCAGCGTTTTCAGAACCTCCGTCTGACGGATGCGGATTTCCGGCATTTTCGCCTCGCATCCAGGTAGACTAGGAGGTTTTGCGCTGGTAGGATCTAGACGAGAATTTTCCGCAAATAGAGTAGCAAATAGGTTCGCTTTCTCTACGGCGGTGTGAGCCAGCGTCCCGTCTGGTTTCAGCAGTGGGGGAAGTGAGGGGCGGCAGAAATTCGATTCAACCGTCTTTGCCAGGGACCAAAACGCTTTACTACCGGAGGGGTAAGAAGCCAGTTTGTTCCCTATACGGCTAACGTGGTCGAATCGAGCTTTCCGTAGAGCCTTCTTGCAGGACTTGGCGGCCCGGTTAAAGGCTTTCTTCTTTTCCGACACGTCCTTCGCTTTGCGGTGTCGAGCGTAAACCCAAGCCAGATATGCCTCATGCTTTAGCGCTTCAGCGCGTCTGCAATCGGCTCTGAACCAAGGCTGAGCTTTGCCGGACATGGCTACGTCCGAGAATGGAATAAAGTACTCCATTCCCTGTCGCAACACATCAGTCACAGCATCCGCGCAGGTCGAAGGGTCTTCAGAAGAAAAGCAGACAGGCCGCCAAGGATAAGACGCAAAAAAGGAACGCATCTCATCCCAATCTGCTGACTTGTATTGCCACACGCGCCGAGAGCCCCTAGGACTGGGATCGGGCGGCGAGTAGACAGATACAGATTTCACCAGACAGTGATCGGAGCTGCCAAGCGGCGAGGAAATCGCTACCGAGTAACGGTCTGGATCTGTTGTCAGCAGAAGGTCCAAGCAATTGGCTGTATGGCTCTCAACATCAGGAACCCGCGTCGCTCCTTGGACCAGCTGGGTGAGATTCAATGCTATAGCGAGTTTACGCATCTCTCTCCCAGCGAGGTCAGTGCACTGGTATGGGTATAGCCACTCCTGGTGGTGGGCATTAAAATCCCCCAGTAACACAAGCTGAGCGGAAGGGTATTTGTGTTGAGCAGCGTCCGCCACCTCACTAAGGTACTCTGTGAGCCTGATCGTCTCCTGGTCTCCGCTGTGCGCTCGGTAGACACATGCATAGAGAAGCTTCTCTGGGCCTGTGTCCACCAGCATCCATAGTACGGAAAAATGGGGGTCTTCAAGATACCGGAGACGCCGACAACAGATGTCGTCTCGGACGTACGCGCACACACCTGACCGAGCTTTAAAATTGTGCTCCAGGGTGTAGCCGGGATAAGATAGGTACGCCAAATCAGACGGACACCTTATCTGCGTCTCCGTGAGGAACAAGATACAGGGTTTATGAGTCTCAAGATGGAAGTGGACTGCATGGAGATTTGAGTGGAGACCTCTGATGTTGGTGAGGTCCACTTTTAGCGAGAGGGAGTGCTGCCGCTGTGCAACCTTAACTCTGTATCTTGCTTTCATGATTTTTCTTTAGAGGAGAGTGAAGTAGGTATGAAGACGGCAGTGAATCGAGGCGCTTAACATCAGGACCAGAGACACACACTTAGCAGCCGCATTATTGGGGACTAGTCTGGAGACTGCGGGGACGCCCGAGCCCCCCCAAGTCGTCCATAGGGCCCTCTCGTCCGGTCGCCAACCGGCACTATGGCGCAACTTGGGATTTTTCGCTGGTTGGCGGGGCAGCCTTTCGCGAGTGGCTAGCACGCTACTTGGGCCCCCTACTGACCAGCGGTCGGCCAGCGGTGCACCGTGCCTCGGATCCCGCTAACCTCCATGACTAGCCACCAGATGCAGAAACGACAGTGTGTGTCAGATCGTCCCGATCGTCAAAGCGCAACTGACTCGACCCGTCTTCACTAAGGCTACATCAGCTTCATCGAGTCGGAACACGTCGGACGCTTGGCGACTCGTCTTCAGCTGATGGGTGGTCATTCTAGCCTCGACGATTGTCTCCCACCATGTCACCTGTTTAGCACCACCCGGGGGCCACGTGTAGGGTTTCAGAATTCTGGGTATACTCCTACGGACGGAGGTGACTCGGCCCCCAAAAGGTATGCCGAGTTTGGGCTCGTTTTGTTAGTTATGTTGAGACCTTACCTCCGGACTTGATGGAGTGACCTGAAGGTGTACTTCGAAGACTGCTACTGGAACTACTAGACGATTAGAGCTAGGTATGCCGAGTTTGGGCTCGTTTTGTTAGTTATGTTGAGACCTTACCTCCGGACTTGATAGAGTGACCTGAAGGTGTACTTCGAAGACTGCTACTGGAACTACTAGACGATTAGAGCTAGGTATGCCGAGTTTGGGCTCGTTTTGTTAGTTATGTTGAGACCTTACCTCCGGACTTGATGGAGTGACCTGAAGGTGTACTTCGAAGACTGCGACTGGAACTACTAGACGATTAGAGCTAGGTATGCTGAGTTTGGGCTCGTTTTGTTAGTTATGTTGAGACCTTACCTCCGGACTTGATGGAGTGACCTGAAGGTGTACTTCGAAGACTGCTACTGGAACTACTAGACGATTAGAGCTAGATATGCCGAGTTTGGGCTCGTTTTGTTAGTTATGTTGAGACCTTACCTCCGGACTTGATGGAATGACCTGCAGGTGTACTTCGAAGACTGCTACTGGAACTAATAGATGGTTAGAGCTAGGTGTGCCGAGTTTGGGCTCATTTTGTTAGTTATGTTGAGACCTTACCTCCGGACTTGATAGAGTGACCTGAAGGTGTACTTCGAAGACTGCTACTGGAACTACTAGACGATTAGAGCTAGGTATGCCGAGTTTGGGCTCGTTTTGTTAGTTATGTTGAGACCTTACCTCCAGACTTGATAGAGTGACCTGAAGGTGTACTTCGAAGACTGCCACTGGAACTACTAGACGATTTGAGCTAGGTATGCCGAGTTTGGGCTCGTTTTGTTAGTTATGTTGAGACCTTACCTCCGGACTTGATGGAGTGACCTGAAGGTGTACTTCGAAGACTGCTACTGGAACTACTAGACGATTAGAGCTAGGTATGCCGAGTTTGGGCTCGTTTTGTTAGTTATGTCAAGTCCGGAGGAAAGGTCTCAACATAACTAACAAAACGAGCCCAAACTCGGCATACCTAGCTCTAATCGTTTATTAGTTCCAGTTGCAGTCTTCGAAGTACACCTTCAGGTCACTCCATCAAGTCCGGAGGTAAGGTCTCAACGTAACTAACAAAACGAGCCCAAACTCGGCATACCTAGCTCTAATCGTCTATTAGTTCCAGTTGCAGTCTTCGAAGTACACCTTCAGGTCACTCCATCAAGTCCGGAGGTAAGGTCTCAACGTAACTAACAAAACGAGCCCAAACTCGGCATACCTAGCTCTAATCGTTTATTAGTTCCAGTTGCAGTCTTCGAAGTACACCTTCAGGTCACTCCATCAAGTCCGGAGGTAAGGTCTCAACATAACTAACAAAACGAGCCCAAACTCGTCATACCTAGCACTAATCGTCTATTAGTTCCAGTAGCAGTCTTCGAAGTACACCTTCAGGTCACTCCATCAAGTCCGGAGGTAAGGTCTCAACATAACTAACAAAACGAGCCCAAACTCGGCATACCTAGCTCTAATCGTCTAGTAGTTCCAGTAGCAGTCTTCGAAGTACACCTTCAGGTCACTACATCAAGTCCGGAGGTAAGGTCTCAACATAACTAACAAAACGAGCCCAAACTCGGCATACCTAGCTCTAATCGTTTATTAGTTCCAGTTGCAGTCTTCGAAGTACACCTTCAGGTCACTCCATCAAGTCCGGAGGTAAGGTCTCAACATAACTAACAAAACGAGCCCAAACTCGGCATACCTAGCTCTAATCGTCTAGTAGTTCCAGTAGCAGTCTTCGAAGTACACCTTCAGGTCACTCCGTCAAGTCAGAAACTAAATATGAAATTTATAATCCCATAAGTATAAAATACTATAAATAAAATCTTACCTTGTTGTGCCTTGGTTCTCGGTGCAGAATGCGTGAAGTATCAAGTTTGACCTTGTCAACTATTTTGTATACGTACAGCGATCTTTTCGTAAACGAGGAGCTGCTTACAAGCGTCACAGTGTCTACTCACAACGGCGGCCGAGCGCAGACTAAATTACTAAAATATTTCATTACAAATTTTTGTGCAATAAATCAAGATAGTGACAAATAAAATAACCCTTATTTCCATGCAATAAGTATCACGCGTTACAGCTAAATATGTGAAAAAATAGGATTTGATTTTAATTTTTTTCTCAGCTTATTTGTAACATTTTGATAGTTTTAGTTCCTACCTTTTTGAGTTGGACATGTCTGCTTACTTAAAATATTTTTAAATAAATAAATTTAGTTTATTAAATAATAGAAAAATGCTTTTATATTCAGCACGATATTGTCAATTTTGTGTGAAGAGGCAACGGAAATTATTTTTTACAATATTATAAACCAAAATTTTCGACTAAAAAATTCCTACCATTTAAAGATTAAGGAGTAATCTATCTATGGTAATTATTAGTCAAATTTGGTTTTGTATTATTTTGCCGCAAAATGCATCGAAAAACTGCTTATTTTTGTCAGATTCGTAAACGCGTCCTTAACCCTTAACTAGAGTCGTGAACAATTGTTACGTATGTATAGTCGTGGGTCCATTGTATTTTGAAATGGTCATAATTACTTATTTATGCATTTTTTTAGGTAAATTTAAATAAAATATGATATTTTAGTTTATAAAGAATATATATTATAAAAATCAACAATTAGAACTTTTATTTACTTAACATAATTTCACTTATAAAATCAGTCATTGTTTTCTTATACAACAAAAAGGCGTCTTACAAAAATTATAAATCTCAACAAAATTGTTATTTTTTTTTAATCAATTTTTTTTTATCTAACTAAAAAAAGTATGTTGCTTCCTAGAAAAAACAAAAACAAACTAAAAACTCTTATATAAAAAAAATAGCAATCCCTAATTACGTGCAAGATTTACAAATTATATTTGCACAAGTCAAGCATATGGGCTCCCTGCATTTAGTGCACAAATGTACAGTCTTTGCTCTTTTGCCAGGCAAACAGAATGAACATCGCTTCCTTTTATTTCTATCTAACAACAAAATCTACATCATCATCGGAAAACTCATTATCTGATTTAGTTTCTGCAATACGGGTAGGTGTTGAGTTTTCATCGGAGTCTTCATCATTTCTTAACAATTCTTCATTTAACCATTGTTCTAACATCTCTTCGTTATCAACACATACACTTCTGGGATTCGACATAGCGATAAACTAAATAAAAATACAATAATAAATTTAATAACGAAAATAAAAAAGTTACGTATCTATAGTCGTGGGTCCAGTGGACCCCTGTAAAGGTCAGTACCTACCTAAGGAGTACCGAGCCGAACACGTCTGTCTCACAGGATACACTCCGGTGTACTAAAGGAAGGTACTGAGCAGTGGGAGGTTCTGCGGTAAGTGCCGTGGAGTAAACGAGACTTCAAAAACTCAACCTGGGTCCATTGGACCCACGACTCTAGTTAAGGGTTAAATGATCGACCAATCCAATGTAATGATTACCTAAAAAGCGGATCGTTTGCAAAGTATGTGTACCAAGGGTCACTGGTCAGGTATTCGGTAGTGGAGATGCCCGCCGCGCGCGCAGTAGGTCCGAGATGTCTACGCTCTGGGCTCATTAGCGCGAAGCACGGCCGCTCGGTTAACACCAAATATGGCAGTTAATTCGATTATTTATTCAGTTAACCAGCAGCAGCTCGCACGGCTTGTTTATGGTCGCGGTGGGCGTGGTTGGTGGAGGTGTTCATGAGTTATTTGGGTATATGGGATATAAATTAACCGCTTTCGGTGTATAGGATGTCCATGGTTGTAATTAGAAGATGTGTAGTTGTCTGAAAATTTTATGGAAGTCTTTGAATCTATGAATTCGAAACTATTTCTTCTGATTTAGTTGTACTACGTTACTTGTTAATCAAATAATAAAGATGAATCCGCCTATGCCTAACAATAATGCATACCTATTTAAAAATATTCATGTCATTTGAGATTTACAAAATAGATGATTTCTTTTTTACGACTCTGCTGTCGACTTGATCAGTATTGTTATAGAGATATTATCAAATTGAATCCTGTAAAAGCCACCGTAATGAGTCGATAAGTCCATTTGGCAGCGCAGTGGTCCAACCCTCCCGTTCGTGTGTTTGTCCAACACAAACACACGCGCTGGCTTGCCGCTCATTCTATTTGTTTTCGCTTTTAATTGATCGCCCAATTCAGTGCGAGTGCTCTCTCCTATTATATTAAATGTTTGTCTAACTGGTTGCATTACAGTTATACTTCAATTTCTTCTAATCAACAATGTTTTATTATGTTGGACGGTGGCGTCTTAACCAATGGAACGAAAATATTGTGAAAGTGGCAGTTTATAAAAGCACTGAAGTTCTGAAGCCCTTTAAAAACCGAACACATAGAAGTAATATAAAAGAGTTACCATAAAAAAAATCTGCTGGACATCGAGGTAAATATATCTATTAATAATACAAAACAGAAAACATGTCGTCATTAAAAAGCATCATGACAATGACTGTACTCGATTTGATCAGCTTATCTATCTTCGTCCCACTTATGGGATAATGCAACTGTACGACAGAGAGGGCAGTGGGGTAGCTCGGAGGGATTTCTGGATTTATATAAGCGTGTAATATTAGTCGCCATGGATTTAATTTGATTCGAGGGGCCACTGATGTTAGGTATTTATAGTCAGGATGTTGTTTTAATATTAATTTCATCTAGAATCGATTTTCTATTTTAAAAAAGTATTAATGGGATTCCGGTTCGTATAACAGGAACTCTAAATCGCATAAGGATTAGTTTCGTAGAATAGGTATGTCACCAACAATTGCGAAATCTACACTTTTAGGTATTTAAATATGTACATTATCTAGATTTTATGGCCAATTTATGACTCCATCAACTGCATCCCATAATTGATGAAGTTATATAAAAACCAAAGTATTTATATATTAAGCCAACACTAAAACAATAGTAAAATATTTCGAAATTTAAGTGTCCATAACATGCAATTTTAACAATGACTAAATTCTCAGTTTTGAATTTTAACATGTTAAAGACATGTGCATATTAGGTAAGCGAAAATAATAATCATTTAATAGTTAGAGACAGTTTTCATGATGCAAAATCCGGATGAATCAGTTATAATACTTTTTATAGAAATGGGGAGTTCCAATGTCAGCTCTATAAATAGGGTGACATCAGGGGGCGTACACAATTATGATTAATCGTAGATAATTTTACGATACAGTAGATTTTTTATAACTCTGCACTGTGACCGAGCGGGTCACTATCGGGGGGAGAGAGTCGAGTGGGATCGAGACGGATTTTGGATTATTACTGTATATATAACTTGTTTAAAGTAAAACATATAGGTATGTACTTATGGTTCTGTTAGATCTTGTGTATTCGTCTGCGAGAGCGTAAATTTTGAAGTATGTACTAAGTTACTCTGAGTAAGCACAAAATATATACAGGGTGTCCCAAAAAGTAGTGTTATACTGAAGGTGGGTGGTGGTAACATTTACTATCGGTAGATCTTTGAATTGAATTAAAAAAAAAAGAATTAAATGTCAAGAAAGATAAAATTACCCAGTATGTTCACAACTTCAAGGGCCCGTAATAAAAAAAATAAAATTAAACCTGTGTAAAAACGGGCATTATAAAAGCAAAACTAGGTACTACTACATAAGTTTTACATTGGCTTGGCTCCGAAATCAAACTTATTTAGTAAATAGCACAACTAAATAATATGTAGTAATTAATAATACCAATTCTTTTTTATTTTCTGTTTTTGAAGTCGGTTATTTTAACGTAGTTATTTTTATTGAAATAACATTTTTCATAGCCTATTTTTTTAAATCAGTCGTTTTAGCGAGTTTTAATTGCAAACATCAAAACAAATAAACTTTTAAATTGTCTACAAATGTCTGCATGATTTAGTTAAGCAGGCCAATTTCACGATAACAGATTGGGCAATAGATCGTCAAATCCTCTGAGTAGGAACGTAGGTCGAAGGTACACAGAGTCACGTGCCTTCCCGATGGGGTGCTAAGTGGCTTGAAATACGTGCAGATGGTTATTATTCGTGCTTTTAAGTATTTAAAAGATAATTTCGGTTCATATTGAGTTTAAACACAATAAAAACACCCTATAAACACAACCAACTTGTTGAGAGCTTATAATAGTCTAATTGGAAGAGCATTTTGCATACATATTTATGCCCTCTATTTCAGTTCTTTGGGATTTATCATTATTTAGATGGATCTGGAATGTAAGGAGGAATAAGAAACTACATTCTGAAGTACAGTTGCGTAAAAAATGTTTTACAATAGCGTAACCCACGGGTATCCGTGTGAAGCAGAACAATTTACTAATAAAATAAAAAGCCTCTCCACATTTGTCTAATTCAAGTGGTGACAAAATGGTGTGTGAAAAAATAAATTAGTGTGGTCGTGTGCGGTGTGGCGGCGCGTGGCGAAGCGTCGTCACCCGGCGTTTGTGTTCGCTGCTCACCGCATTTAGCGTACTGGTTAATGGGAATTATGTACATATTGATAATTTGTACTGTAGGTACATTTATTGGCTTATAAATTGAATGTGTTTTTATTTTGATTAGTATCTAGAATTTCGATTAAGAAATAGTTTGTACATGGACAGAAAGGTTGGGAAAAGAAAAATAATCACAATTTTGCATATAAATTTTGAAATATATCAATAAAAAACATCTATCTATTCTCTATAAATTTTCATAATAAAATTTGTGCACTAAGTAAGTATAATGTACATATATAACTATACAGTGTGGAAATTTTCGATGGGCCCTGGAGGGAAAGTACTTGAAATAATGAAGGTAGCAAATTTTGCTGAAAGGAAACATTCCTTTATTTTTAAAAAGAAATAGAGCTGTATTCAAAGATTTTCTAAAATTCACTTGCATCAACCAAGAATCGAACTACATAACTAAAAATTTAAAAAATAAAATTTTGTTATTTTATTCTTCAAATCGATACAAATAGGTCTTAAACAAGTATTTTCTATACCATTTTATCCGAAAATATTAAATCTTTATTATGGAGTACAAAGGGCCATGATCAAATTCTACGAAAAATTGTACGTCACATACTTTCTTTCTTAGACGTTTCTTTTTTATTGAAGTTTTGAAAAAAATAGGACGTTTTAAACAGAGGCGGCTCGTGACAAAATTGTATGGGTGTTCACTTGAAATAAAACAACGAAAATACAATAGCGTTAGCAGGATAATTTATTACAAAAAAAAAATTGGTTGTCTGTAAAGTCGGTTTACCGACGATAGTTGAACGTGACAACGTCCGATTGTGCTTCTTTGTCGCTCGTTCCGCGCTCTCGCTTGCACTTCAAGCCTTACATGGAACGCCTCAGAGCGAGGTAACGCCGCATGAGTCATGTTTTTTCGTGCGTGCAGCCGGCTCAATCGAATTATAAGACGTTGTCACGTCAAAAATGAGCACCACATTATAAATCCATATTAATATGACGGAAGAAGGGCCCCAAGGCCATTTTTAAAAAAAGTGACGTCAGCAATGCTGACGTCACCATCATCAGAGCAGGTGCTCATACTCGAAGTAGAACGCCTGTAGGTATTTTACTGCCCTTTTGTTCCACGTAATAATTATAGAGAGAGCTCCGAACGCTCCGACGGCCGGCGCGTGAATGTGCTCTGTGCCGTCGGGCGCTCGTATTTAAAGCAAACCATGACTCACAAGAATTAGTTTGAGAGTGTTGTAACTCGAATTTTTACAATGAATTTTTATCATTTTTAACAAACATTTTTGAAAAATTACGATAAGTCAGGAAAAATTACTATAAGTCAGGAAAATTTCCATAAGTCGGGAAAATTTCGATAAGCTGGAAAATTTCCACAAGAAAGGAAAATTTCTATACGCCAGGAAAATTTCTATAAACAAGGAAAATTTCTATAAGTCAGGAAAATTTCCATACGTTGGGATAATTTCTATAAGAAAGGAAAATTTCTATAAACAAGGAAAATTTCTATACGTGAGGAAAATTTCCATAAGTTGGGAAAATTTCGATAAGCTGGAAAATTTCCATAAGAAAGGAAAATTTCTATAAACAAAAAAAAATTTCTATACGTCAGGAAAATTTGTGTCAGGAAAATTTCCATACGTCGGGAAAATTACTATACGTGAGGAAAATTTCTATAAGCCAGGAAAATTTGTATAAGTCAGGAAAATGTTTATAAGCCAGGAAAATGTCTATACGCCAGGAAAATTTCCTTGTATTTGAGACAGGAAAATTTCCATAAGTCCGGAAAATTTCTATGACAGGAAAATTTCTATACGTGAGGAAAATTTCTCTTTGCCGCAAAATTATATAGATAAGGAAAATTTGTATAAGTCAGGAAAATTACGATAAGTCAGGAAAAATTTCTATAAATCAGGAAAATTTCCATACGTCGGGAAAGTTTGTATAAGCTGGAAAATTTGTATAAGACAGGAAAAATTATATACGTCAGGAAAATTTCTATACGTCAGGAAAATTTATATAGATAAGGAAAATTTGTATAAGTCAGGAAAATGTTTATAAGCCAGGAAAATTTATATACGTCAGGAAAATTTCTATACGACAGGAAAATCCATAAGTCGGGAAAATTACGATAAGTCAGGAAAAATTTCTATAAGTCAGGAAAATTTCCATAAGCTGGAAAATTTCTATAAGAAAGGAAAATTTCTATAAACAAGGAAAATTTCTTTACGTCAGGAAAAATTCTATATGCCTGGAAAATTTCTATACGTGAGGAAAATTTCTCTTTGCCGCGAAAATTTCTATAAGTTAGCAAAAATCCTTAAGTTCCGTACACTTAGATTGGTTGCAAATTTAATACGTAATATGGAATTTTTTCCACGATTATACAGCAAAAAAAAAAAATTTAATTGCAATTTTAACATTGATCCGGACTGCGGTTGCAAAATGAGATTTATTGTCGTCCCAATACGGTCAAGTGAATGGTACACTTGACCGTAGTTTGAAAACTTTTGGAATTATTGTGAATTGATTGTCTTGACTGACTGGAGTAATTGCTCTAAACCGTTGGTTAGGCGATTGTGAAGGTAATATTATTATTTATTTAATTAAGTATTTAATTTGATAGATAAATTAAAAAATTTAATCAGAGAGATAATGTAAAAATCAGTTTTAATCCTACTAATATTATAAATGCGAAAGTTTGTGAGGATGTGTGTGTCATGTGTGTGTGTGTTTGTTACTCTTTCATGCAAATACTACTGAACCGATTACAATGAAATTTAGCACACATATAGAAGGTAACTTGGATTAACACATAGGGTAGGTTTTATCCCGGATAATCCCACGGGAACGGGAACTATGCGGGTTTTCCTTTGAAAACGCGGGCGAAGCCGCGGGCGGAAATCTAGTGTCTATATAAACACTAAAAATTATAAAGTATTTCAAAACGAATTCAATTATTATTTAGCAAAATTAGAAAATCCCCGAATTTGCATTCGCGAGCGTATTCATAGTGTTTGTTTATAATATAGGAGTGGCAACGTCGCGCGCAATTGCTGCTGTCATGCGATGCGCAACGTCGCTTGAGAGCGGCGCTCCGAAAATGGCTATTTTTCCATAGTAATTTTTTGTTTCACGCGCAAGACTGTGGCGAAATTTCTCTTTCACTCTTGGATTTCGTATGTAGGCAACGTACTGAATGTTGTTTCATAGGAGCGCAATCGAGAGCACTCCGTAAGCTCCGTTTCGCGCGTTACTTATGAAATGAACAAGAGTGTATGTAATGATGTATTTTATTTGTAATGTGTAAAGTTACTTATTTTATTGATATAAGTATTGGAGTTTTTTACGATAGATTTTAAATAATGACCAGGTATAACTTTTTTATAATTATTTATGGGAATTCACTGCACCAGCGCTCCTGAGGACGAGCCGCCTCTGGTTTTAAACATGTTTGCGGTGCAAGACCGCAGTATTAAAATTCGATTATTATTTTGTCTTTTTCATTTGTTTTACTTCTAAATACATATTATATGTAATTTCAGAAGAAAATAAATTAATGTATCCAGAATGAGGGGCCTCATTTTGAACAATTTATTACTTAAATAGTGTTAAAATTAGTTGATGATACAATAAATAATGTTCAATTTCATGATATTTCTATTTCTAAGAGCAAATATTTTAACGAGAAATTAACAATTAATTATCTTTAACATTGTGTCAGTCGATTTTAAGAATAAAATATAAATTTCAATTTTCTTTTTCATTTTTAATTAGTTCGATTCTCGGTTGAAGTAAAGAATACAGTTCTATTTCTTTTTAAAAATAAAGGTATGTTTCCTTTCCGCAAAATTCCCTATCTTCAGTATTTCAAGTACTTTCCCTCAAGGGCCCATCGAAAATTGCCACACTGTATATAATACGAAAATTTCTACAAATCCTACATAGCGAACTTAGCGAAACTAGCGTGCGTTGCAAAACTAAAAGTACCTATATACAAATTAATTTTGTCTATAATAAACAGGGACATACTTCGCAATACTGTGATTATATTCTAACATAACCGCTACACGACTGTTAACCAATAATTATGCTAATGTAAAAGTTAACCTTTGTTTCATTCACAATATTAACTCCCAAGGGTACGAGTAGCTTTGGATACAAGTCGACAGGGGTGCGTTGACAGTCGGCTGTAAGTGTAATTCAGCTGATGGGCGAGACGCGGGGCGCGGGAACAACTTAAGGTCTGTGCCACAGTAAATAGAACACGAACAGTAAGGCGACTAAAACTAAGTCTTTTCGACAAAATAATTATCTACGCAGTATTGAAGCAATATAGTGACTGTTACTCTATATATCTTTATATAACGGCGTAACCAATACGCTATACGCTGTGGTCATTGGACGGAGATTTTTAATGCGCTCTGAGCTCTCTGAAAAGGACACTCGCTACCGACAACACCGCGTGGACTTCTCACTACTTGTTAAGTGAAACATTAAAACGTTTTATAGAAAGTTTCCGCACTGTTCGTATTCTATACTGTGTCTGTACTCTGTAGCTAATGCTCACTAAATTGTACAGGTTTATGGGCAAGGGACGGGGTACTGTCAAATTGTCGGTACGAAACGTTTTAGACAGAGAAATTAGGAGTAATGCATTGTTATTGGAGAGACTTTGTTTTTCGTACATAAGTATATTTACACGGCTTAAGTAGTTCAGCAGAAGTGATCTAAAATAGTTAATAGAGGAAACTTGTGAATTAGTAACTTAGGAATAAATAATCGCATTCCGTTTAGATACCATTTGAATTTAGGATTTTTAGAAATGAGTATCATTTTGAACAGCTGTGTAAGTCAGCAGATAAGATTATGCTTTCAAAGTTCAAAAATTGATTATTTTGATTTGATTGACTAAAATTTTGTTTTTGATATGACCACATCTTCCGCAATCATAAATGCAGTGGTCGAATCAATATCATATTTATTATTATTACAAGTATTTTTATACACTCAATGACTCCAATAAATCAACCCTTCTGACGTCACAGCTCACAGTGATGCAGATTATTCGCTCCGAGCGAGTGGGGGATGCGCTTTTATTATTTTACGCCACATTAAGTTGCTCCCTTAGTGTTGGTGATATGGTGAAGGGCAGTTTTGCGTGGCCCGCTTTTGGATGGGTGAATTACGCGGGCAAAAAAAATAGTTCATGAAACTTGAAATCAATGCTATATAAGCAGACCATTTTCATGTTATGTGTTTCATATTAGCGACTCAATAAATGTTGCTTATTGCTTTACTATCTTCCTATTAACATACGGCAGTTACTTTCCATCATAATATGTAATATAAAGATGGAAAGTATTCATATCAATGAAATGAAATAAAATGAAATAAATTTATTTGTCCATTATATGTGATAATGTGATAATTACTTTATTGCAGCATCTGGATCTCTATTGTCCCATTTTTTAAATACATTACTAACGGAGGTGAATAAAGTAGATATAATATAGGTAGGTACTGTTCCCACCTTACAGAAAGGGAATACACGTAATGAGAGATGCCCTGTTCCCTTTTTTAAAAGTAAATTTGCAATAAGATCGTTCGAGGGACTAGCCCCTCGATTTTACAATATGTTAAGTGAAAAACATAAAGTTAAAGCTCTCAATAGGAATATATTCAAAAAAACGGTTTTAACCTGGCTTAAAAATTATGACTATGACAATCTTGAAAATTTAATTCGTATTTAGATCATTATAATAAATACTCTCACACACGCACACACACACACTCACACTCATTGCCTCGTTGTAACACTCGATATTAAAAATGCCTTCAATTCCGCAAGATGGGATGTGATAATGTCCGCTCTTTCAAACTTGAAAGTGCCTGATTACCTTAGGGATATTTTTTTTTTTTTTTTTTTATTCTTTATTTTTCAAGGGACTTTGTCGCTTAGCGACCACGTCGTCCCTTAAATTCCATTAACAATCAACACTTAAATATAAAAAATATAAGTACAAACTACAGTAAACAATGCAATCAATTTTGTAATCCAACATCGGTCAGTCTGACCAGCACCCGCACCTCTGCCGACGAGGGACAAGTGAGAATGCTGTTCACACAACCGACATTGTTAATACAGCGGAAGATATTATTTTGTTGTCTAAATTGCGCGTTCCGAACACACTCCAAGAGAATATGCTGCACATCTTCTACAATACCACAATCATTGCACAACGGAGAATCGGCTTTCTGCATTAAATGTGCAAACTTATTCGATGGAATATGTCCCGAACGTAATCTTAAAATAGTTGTCAACGTCCTCCTATCGCATACAATCTCATCAAGCCATGGGTACCGAGGTACATGTGGTTGGATTGTTCTGTGCCAAATTCCTTTCTCCCGCGATCGTTCATCAAAATATTCCTGCCAATCGGATAGACATTTATCCCTCACATATTTAAAATGATCCGAGTACAATGGAGCGACCTCCAAGGGTACTCCATCTATTGCTGCTTGTTTGGCTAATAAATCAACCTCATCGTTCTCCTGTTCTCCTGCTGAATATGAGAAGGGATCCATTGTAAGATTACTTCCTTATTATTAGCTTTTAAGTTCAAAATTAACTCTAAAATTTTATAGGCAATCGGTACTCCTCTCACTTGAGAGGCACAACGAGCCAAATGTTGCAATGAGCTTTTAGAGTCAGTTAAAATGACAAAATGGCCGAAATTTAAAGATTGAATATAAGCCAAAGCTTCCGCGATAGCAATCAATTCCATATGCATAATGGATATCTCTGAATCAACTTTGAACTTAAGGCTGCATCCAAGAAATGAATCCAACACGGCCGCACCACCACTACTTGCGCATTTAGAGCCATCAGTGTAAATTTTATGATGTGCTCCATATTTATTAAGGATGAATTGGGAACAAATAGACTCAAGAGTACGATGATGGTAAGTGCGTTTGGCACGATCTACTGACGGGATGGTATCTGAAATAAAATCCTGAACATTAATATTACTAACCCAAGTGTCCATCGAGAACATCTCAAGTCGACCACAACTCTGTAAACTCAACGAAGATAATCCGGCTTGCGATCGAACAAGAAGGGGAAGCTTTTTATTATTCCAAAACCTTGATCGACTCAGTGAACAGTTCATTTAGCGCCGTAGTTGCTAAACTATTTTTACACGACCTACACTTTAGCCAAAACTTCCCCGCCAGATACCTTCTTCGAATAAACAGAGGAGGAAGACAAAGGTCATTCTCCATAACATGAATTGGGGTACTACGTATATAGCCACCTATTACACGCAAAGCCTGGTTTTGAACTTTATCCAATTTGAGCAATGTACTTTTAGCTGCATTATCATATAAAAAACAAGCGAAATCTATTCGGCTACGAATGAGAGAAATATAAAGCCGTCTTATATGTTTTTGATGAATCCCCCAACCGGGGCCCGCCAATACTTTCAGAATATTAATATGCCTAGACACTTTAACAACCATCTCCTCTATGTGTTTTTTCCATCTTAAAGAACAATCCAACCACATGCCCAAATATTTGACGTCATTCACTACAGGTAACAAATCGTTATCAAAACTTAAATCTACTAACGTTCTATTAGTTCCCCTTTTGAACACACACACTTTACTTTTTGAAGTTGAAATTGAAAGACCCAAACCATTTAGAAAATTAATAAAAATGTTTCCCGCTGATTGCACATCCTGTACAGCACGAAACAAATTTTTATTTGACGCAAATAGAACAAAATCATCGGCATATTGAGACATTTTAACACTCTGAATATTTTTACAAATTTTATACGTGGCAACGTTAAAAAGCAATGGTGAAATTGGGTCGCCTTGAGCTAAGCCCCGTCCAGTAGATCTCGTCACAACTCCACCCTCAGCTTCAATCCTGAGACGCCTTTCACTTAAATACGACCAAAGATAATTACAAATTTTTGACCCGGCTTCTACCTCATCTAAAGTTTTTAACACAGCACTTATATCCAAGTTATCATAGGCACTTTTGATATCAAAGAAACAGGCTACAGTTGCAGCGCCTGTTGAAAAACTGGATTGAATATGAGACACAAGAAATGTAAGACTGTCAAAACAACCGCGAGAACGACGGAAACCAACAACACTATTGGAGAAAAGATCATTCGATTAAAAATGCCATTCTAACCTTTTATTTAGAATTGAATGGAAAATTTTACAAATGCACGATAATAAAGCGATAGGACGAAATGCAGGCGGAGTATTGACTTCGCAGTTAGGTTTAGGAATAGGAATTATCTTTGCTGTACGCCATTGGGAGGGCACAAAACCAGTTAATAAAAAGGCATTGTATAATTGAAGTAATAAAAGCTTCCCCACCATCGGTAAGTGTCGCATCATTGAAAATGAAATGTCATCACACCCCGGGGCAGTATCCGATTTTTTAATAGAATTATTTAGTTCTTGAATAGTTATTGCTGATTCTAGTTTAGTATTCCTGGACGAAAAGGTAGGTTGTGCAGGGCACACATACATAGGCGCTAGATTTACAAGTAAAGCCTCCGCCCTATCTTTACTTACCATGTATCCAGTCGATCTAACATGATGCCCTTTAAGCCACTTCATTTTACGCCACATGTCCGAAGATGAGGTGGAGTGATCAATAGAAGTACAAAAGCGCTGCCAAGATTTATTCTTTGCGATCCGTATAATTTTTTGAGCATTAGAAATCTTTTCTTTGAGTACGTCTAGATTTGCAGGAGAAGGACAGCTTCTAAAAATTGACAGAGCTAAACGACGTTCAGCAACCGCCTTTGAAACTTCTGCATTCCAGTAGGGTTTAGGTTTAAATTTATCACAAAAGAATTGGGGTATTTTCTTATACGGAATTAGTCTATCAGCAGCAGATACCAAAGTATGTTCAAATAAATCATAAAAGTCTTGTAAATTTGAGGGAACATTAAAGTTATTAAATGATTGTTCTAAAAATAAAGTATAGGCATCCCAATCACAATTATTGAAATTTCTACGTTTAATAAACGATCGTCTATCATATGTGGACGATGACAGCTTTATAATTAAATGGTCACTTCCCAATGACTCGTTAGTGACTTTCCAAGAAAACAAAGTTGCCAAATCTGTAGAGACAAAAGATATATCAGGAGTGGATTGTTGTAGAACACCATCAACGAGCCGCAATCTTGTGAAGTTTCCATTGTTTAGGTAAATAAAATTATTATCTATCGATGCGTTCAGAACCTGTGCCCCTCTTTGATCAGATTTATAAGTCCAACCAACATGGTGTGCATTAAAATCACCCAGAATTAAAGTTTTACCACCGAAACCAGAAAACACATAATCCCAATCATTTTGAGAAGTCGGGACAGTAGATGGGCAATAAACACTCAAAATATGCTCAATATGCCGACAATTAAGAATTTTAATATGCAACAATTCAATACCAACATTCGAACTTTGATGACTACTATTAGACATGCGCAAAACAGTACGTCAAATAGTAATGCAACATCACGCATCTCTTCCACGGAAGTGATATTACTCCGTAACATCACACATTACCCGATCGATTTTTAATGAAATGATGACCGAGAAATGTTTAAGGTGATATGAGAAGTATTACAGATCATATTGAAAAATAGCAATAATAACTGCAATACTTATTACATAACGTAAAATTACAATTTAAGTAAATATTTAAAAAATGTAGTTGATTTTCCTTCATACTTGGCCAGTTGGCCACGTACTTTATGTTGTTTGTTACTTAATAATTGTAATGAAATCAAGCAAATGTAAAACAAAATAAAAAAGGGGCCCTCCAGGCTTAGGACTGGCAATCTTTGTTTAAGGAAAACAGGCGTATTTAAAAATCAACTATTTACAACATTGATTGTTGTAAATAGTTGATTTTTACTGACCGAACGTTGCCGAACTCCGAAGTGATGAGTGATGGGAGTGATGTTTGTAACTGATGCGTAATGCGTGATGTTGCATTACGTGTCAAAGTGATATTACTTTTGTACTATTACACGCATTACCTACCCATGTCTAACTACTATAGATACACTTAACAGACTTATGCGTGAGAATAGCTACTCCACCATAACCATCTATTCTATCGGAGCGAAAAATGTTATAATCTGTTATTCTCAAATCAGACTCACGCATAAGCCATGTCTCGCTTAACACAGCAATATGAATTTTTTCATGATTAAGTAAAGATTCCAAACTAATGAGCTTAGGGCGTAAACTTTGGCAATTCCATTGTATAATATTAATAATGCTAACTCGATCGTCATCATCCATTATTTTTTAATGACTCAAATAAATCTTCAATTGAAAAACTACTCACTACCTTAGATATAATCCACTGCGTGCACATTGTAACTATCTGATGAATTTTCTCGTCAAGTGATTGTTTACTAAATGCGACATTACACAACTTGGCCAAGAGGCGAAAGAAACTTAATCCTTCCACCAGTTCCTTTCTACCTTCCTCACTTAGTCTTGAAGGCTGTGGCTGTTGTTGTCTTTGAGGTGTGTGGTCTTGGATATCCATTTGTGCTGAAGATATATCCTCCATCGAGGGAAATGGCGTATCCCGTCCAGACATGGCATTTTTCTGTCTCCTTTGCTTCCGGCGGATACCAATATTACTCGATGCAGCTGGCTGGGGGGTAACAAACAGATGAGACCTTAGATGTTCATTTTTTTCACCCACAACATCTTGATTCTCCATAGTGTCAGGTAAAATAGGGGGGGTAGGTTCGGGTAATTCTACAGGTATTGGGCTAGGAGGCACGTAAATAGTAAGCGCTTTTTTATAGGTACAGTTAAACTCTGACATTATCTCGCGTAATCTCCTTTCTTTTTTAAACACCGGACAAATTTTTTGTAGTGCCATGTGGTTACCAGAACAGTTAACACAACAGAATGATGTAACTGTACAGTTTTCGTGGTTTTTAGCACACTTAGGGCAAACAACTTTCTTAAAAGGGCACACCAAACGCCTATGGCCAAACTTCCAACATCGAGAGATAAGGATCCACATTGATACGTAAGCCATAAATGGATACATGACTGGGAAGAGCTGACCCTTTAAAACACAGTCGGATAGCTTCACACTTCTCGCACGAACTCACACCCTTGTCATTAAAATTTCTCTGATTTAATCTCTTTGCAGAAATTAATTCGATGTTGCTTGATATATTACGCAATAATTCCTCCTCAGAAACATCCAATTCAATATTTTTAATTACTCCATATGACATCCCCACCTCAGATGACCTTTGACATTTCCATCCCAAATCTTCAAAAGCCTTGCACTCGACAAAAAGCTTTGCAAATCTCTCCTCCTCGAATGTAATGCTCATTTTATATTGTAATAAATATTTAATACGACATATACCGCCAATCTTATTTTCGCTGAATAAGCGAGCTAATGTGAACTGTTTAGGTAACACAGAACTGCTTGTGACAATTACTTCAATTTTTTCCTCCAACTCGTTTATGCTGCCTGCACGCACAACTTTACGCTTTCTAGAAACAATATTCCAATCCTCCTCCGACGAATTCTCCTCCCGTATCCTCGACCTCTTCCTATTCACATCCTCCGTTCCCATATCTAATACATCACCGCTTTCAATAATACGTTCCTCCGATCCGCTTACATTATTCTCCGCAATATCAACTCCACCAACTTCGCCCGTATTGTCTAAGTCATACGGCTCGTTTTCCATAGTGCGCTGACTCGACCCGGCCGCGGGTCGAGCCGTGCAAAGAAGTAGGTACGAAGATAAGACAAAGCTAGTACAAACACAACCAATCAGAAGGAATGCGAATGCACAACTGACCTTAGGGATATAGTAGCTAGCTATTTTAAAAACAGGGTCCTCATATATGACACTGAAAGTGGACCTAAAGAATACAACGTCACCGGAGGAGTCCCACAAGGTTCAGTATTAGGTCCACTTCTATGGAATGTTATGTATGACGGACTGCTCAAATCGGAGATACCAAGAGAAACACAACTGGTGGCATTTGCTGATGACCTAGCAGTAGTAGTAGTAGCCAAATACTTGGAAGAACTGAATTGGGCTTTCGATAGGACCTTCCAAGTAATTAGTCAGTGGATGAAATCGGCCGGACTGCAGTTAGCTGAACACAAAACCGTTATTACTAGCAGGAAACGGATAGAAACAACCTCACTCAGAGTCGGTAATTACGAGATCGTAACGCAACCATACGTTCGCTACCTGGGAGTAATGCTGGACACACGCCTGAGCTTCAATAAGCATGCAGAACATGTCGCTACTAAAGCAGCAGTAGTTGCAACAACCCTATCCCGACTAATGCCGAATATTGGAGGCCCTAAACAACAAAGGAGAAGGCTCTTAACATCGGTGACGACGTCAGTGCTCCTGTATGGAGCCCCACTTTGGTCGGATGTGCTGCAGCTGCAACAGCCCAAACGTCAAGTTGTATCGGCGTACAGAGTTAGCGCACTACGCATTGCCAGCGCATTCCGCACTGTTTCTTAGAGGCATCATGTGTCATCTCTGGAATGCTGCCAATCGAAGTCTTGACAGAAGAGCGAAAGAACCTTTACCATCGTCAGAAAAGTGGCACCGCGCTCACAAAGACCGAGCTGAAAACGGAAGAAAGACGTAAGAGTATAGAAAAGTGGCAACGGATATGGGACACCTCTACCAAGGGAAGATGGACCCATCGCCTCATTCCACGGATTGAACCATGGGTCAATCGTAAGCACGGTGAGGTTAACTACTATCTGACCCAAATGCTTTCCGGTCACGGTTGCTACCGAGAATACCTACATCGGTTTAAGCATGAAGATTCTCCAGAGTGCCCCACCTGTGGACAAGACGAAAATGCAGAACATGTTTTCTTTATATGTCCAGCATACAAAGAAGCCCGGGACACCTGGGAAACAACAATGGGAACAAAAGTACCTATGCCCTGAGAACATAATCGGAGTGATGTTGTCAAACAAAGAATCATGGGAAGCAACGAGCGCTTATGCAACGGAGGTTCTGAAAGACTTACGAAAGAAAGAACGGATGCGAAAAGCTTGACGGCATAGAACATACGTGAGAAAAGCAGCAATGCTATACGTCCCCCCGCGAAGTAAAGCCTAACGGCCATCCCGCGGGGATATGGACGGGAGAAAGAGGGTTGTTTTAGTCGGTATGGACCATGAGACCATGATCGAGACCGACATACCAGGTCGCAGATCTTGACCTGAGATACTTAACAGTATTTTTTCCCTCTATAATAAAAAAAAAAAACACTCACACTCACTATCTATCACATCTATTGTAACATATTAATGTATGAATTCAAATAAAGATTTTATTTATTTATTTATTTATTTAAAAATATAGGTAGGTACATCAGTGATTAATATTGTAGCAAAGATTTAACTAAACAGCAGTCACTTAAAGCTAATTGTGCGAACAATATAGCGAAATGAGTGGAAATTAAGCGCAGGATTTGTTTTGTACCACGGCTCGGTCCTGCGCTGCCGCCGAGGGAGACGAATGTGACTCGATTATTTCGTTTTGTATAAATAGCTATTTATCTCGGCTTTTCAAGGGAATGTATGAGTGTTATTCATATCATTTTATGGAAAATTTAAAAAAAATAATTACTAATAATAATGGAAATTTCATAACTACTATTGACAATTGATTTTGAGAAATATCCTGATCTATCATTATTGTAGTAGCAAAAGATAGGAGTAAGATGTCATTTAAAATCTGGTCCGATAGAGGTCTGTTATTAATTGTCACCCTCAATTCAATTCGTACAGTATTTTTTATTTATTATCAATAGAAAGGATTTGCGACGGAACTAGATTGGCGCGGAAACAACAATAACCAGATTATTGTTAATCCCCTTACATTCGGGGTTTGGAGTTTATAATGCATTGAGTTACTATATAACTCTCCGGTTAATGTGGAGTGAGATTCGTTTGGTGTTAATAAAAACCTACTGGGATTTTAAATGATTTGAATATTTTATTTGAACGACTGTACATGAAAAACTGGCAGTAAAGTAAATAAATTCCCGTGATATCCCTCTCTTTCCTTTTTGAAGACAGCAACACATCCTCTTCCCAGTGGAGTGGATGCTTATGGGCGGCGTGTTTCGCTTAACACCAGGCGACGCGTCTGCTCGTTTGCTATCCTATAGCATAAAAAAACGACGGCTTTTAACTGGCATATAAAGTTTTACCATTAAAAGCTGGCAAGTTGTCACACATAAAATGCATCATGCAGTTAATGAAGTAGGTACATTTACTGAAATCAACATCATTAAATCACAATTAAAATTATCTAAACTAAAATAAGTAAACTGGAGGCTAACGCGAGTCTGCCGCCGCGTGAAGCCAAACAAGGCATCTACACAGCATGTGCTGCCGCGCTACAGCGCTAATTGCACTAAATGGATGCACGCCGCTGAGCAGCCAGTTTTCCTGCAGCGATATGGTATATAGGTGTTCGAGAAATGGCCTTCAGGATCGTTAGATCAATCTAATACATATAGTGATAATATTATAGGTATTCTACAGACTACGGGGTATTCCGCCGTCGGTATATTACCATGACTATTTAGTAATCTGGGTACCTACTACCTACTATGCTTATTTTGCATGCTATATTGTATTGGCTGAACATGTTTGTACATTATTAATTGTATCACCATATTTTATTACCATGTTTAAAGCAAAATAAAGATTTATTTATTTATTTATTTATGCTTAATGGAACTTAAATTGATTACTAAAACACTAGAAAGTTATTTGGTGGAAGTATCCCATACTCTTAGTGGAATCGAATTCAAATAAATTTGTAAATAATATTCGTATTGACATTTTTATTTGTATGAATGTTTGTATTAGTGGTTATACTTTTGAATATGGCATAACATGATTATCGACCGTTTGAGGAACATAAAATATAAGAATTAGTTTTTAGTGAAGTGAGTGAAGTGTCGGTTATTAACATGTAATTATAATGATTCTGTTTTATTGCAGTCACAGAAAAACCAGGCTATCAGTCACCCTATGGGGGCATGGACAATGGAGTGGTAAGTTGCTGTTTGTTTTAACTTTTTTCTGTACTTATAATTCTATATAATTAATTCGTTGATTACTGGTTATAAAAACAAATAACTGTGCAATTAATATTAATTAAGTATCCATAATGACAGCACTCGAATATAATATGGACTAAAGAATTAAAATTCTAGTTAAATATGTTCTGTTCGATTAAATAAATCCAATTGTATTAATACGTAATCAGAAAACAGTTTATTTTCTGAATTTAATATTTTCTCTAAGTATATTATTTAAAAACTTAGTTAGAAATTAATCGCTCTTGTAACAAAATGTAAATGTCACAGAAAAAAGTACCTACTACCTATCTGGATGCGAAATTTAATCAAAAGAAATATCTCACAAATAAAAGAAACGAATGATGTTTGCAGCATTATTCTTTCGTAAAACAGAAGCTCAAAAAGTGTTGTGGATTTCCATATTTATTGTGATTCGGGACGTATCCTGCTGAATGCGAAACATAATGTGATTTATGTATGTGCAAGGGATAGCCCTTTTGTGGCCGATACCGATACTGCTTCTTGCTAGCTTCGTGTCGTACATGAATAATATGGATGCCAGTGTTTGCTTTTGGCTCTTGCTACACGTACCATTATTATATGTACAAAGGTTTAGGTGGTTTAGTAAGTCATATTTAAACTTAAACTCAAACATTTATTTATTCAATTAGACTTCTAGAAGCACTTTTGAATCGTCATTACCTACATATTTTTAACATTTACCACCGATTCGGAAAGCAGTATCTATGGACTTAAGATAAGTGAAATTTTTGGTTACTGAATACTGTAACTTTCCCATAGTGATTCCATACTTTGATCTTGTGTTTAATACAATTAATGAATCCAGCAACGTTACTTTAAATAAGCCTTGCCGTCTCCTACAGGAAAATTACCTATTTTTAAGATTTTTCAAATTGACTATCATTGTTGTCGTTGTTGATAGTTTCATACCAAAGCTATTTAAAAGGTTAAGGTACCAAAACGGATACCTACTCATCTACTATTCAAATATTTTTTCTATTTTGCAAAAATAAATTAAGGCTCTTGAGGACATGTTATTGAATTACTGCCGCTACGTGCAGCATTTCTACCTCAATCTATTCCATATTCTTCACCATCCCATGTGACGGACTGATCTCACTAGACTACCAGAGCATAAATTAGTGATTAGACTATAAGAGCACGAGCAAGGCCACGTGGTGCGTCGCGCGGAATGCGACCGGACCGGCAGATGCGCGCGCGCAACTAATTCTCTTATTTGTGCTTAGCGGTGGCAGCGTATTGATAAACAAGATCTGCTTGGTGCAGTGGTAGTTGTTGCAAGGGGCTGGGTTCGATTCCCTGATGACGTTTAATCTTGCCTGTTTGGAAAATAGTTTGTTAAATGCTATTCAATAGGTCTGTTAGTCTATTATCTTGTAATTAGTTAATCTTTGCATTGAAATATGGAATATGGTATTTGAAAGGATTGTTTCATTTATAAAATAACATGAAGTAATAATTGTGTCATACCTATAGATACCTAAATTCCCGTAATTGGAAGAAGATTCAAGTTCCTATAGTTATTTGGATGGAATGGAAGCCGTCTAATAGTATAACACACATTTGATTATGCTGCTCGCACAAACACTCTAGCGCACACAAAAACGTGTTAATATTACAATATAAATTAACGGATGCACAGCATTACTGAGTCCATTTTACCCATAAGTGGAGTTATTATTGCGCCATCTGGAAGGAAACTGGACCTGTTGTGTGATGTCCACTGACCCGGGATCAGACTAGTTCGATTATTTATTTAAATTAATACTAAAAAACTTTCATTTATTACTGTGTAGTAATGTAGTCGTACAAACACATTCTTCCATATTCTCATTGCTTGATGTCCATTTAAAGGATAATAAACTCATGATAACAGACAAATAATAGTTGAAGGCAATCTGCAAAATCATAATTAAACCTAGGAATATAAAAATGAAAGCCTTTCACAAAGACTTACCTTAAAAACTAAATTTAAATTAGACACGTACAGTCAGAAGCATAAATATATTACCATTTGCAGATTAGCAAAAATATCTGTCATAAGAACGGGTTCAATAATATCTGTCTGCCAGTATACAGCAAAAATATCTGACATTAGTAGGCAGCATAATAAAGTGGCATCAAAAATATGTGACGAAAATGTTACAGCAAATAATTGTGATAACCTCTCGAAGCATAAATATGTGACGTCACCTAGGAGGCAATAATATCTGACACAATTTTATATTTCTGTATTGTAAAATATAATTGATTCCTCACAAAAAGCATAAATATGTGACACACTTTCCGCCCGCGGCTTCGCCTGCGTTTTCACAGAAATACCGCATAGTTCCCGTTCCCGTGGGAATTTTGGGATAAAACCTATCCTATGTGTTAACCCAAGTTACCCTTTATATGTCTGCTAAATTTCATTGTAATCGGTTCAGTAGTATTTGCGTGAAAGAGTAACAAACACACACATACACATCCTCACAAACTTTCGCATTAATTATAATACTAGATTAGTAGGATAGGAAGTAGGATTATAGTAGGACTAGTAGGATAAGATAGGATAGGATTTTAAAAAGGCCAAACGTTTTTTATTGAATTAGTGTTTTGTATTTTGCTGGGGTAAGAATATGAACAAAAGACACATTATATTTTGTAAATATTTTTTATATAAATGAAATTACGATAATATGATAATATGATAATTTTGAGCGAGTCCTCCTGACACAGGTTTTTGTAAACTTACTAGGAGGACTCATCCACTTTCTGTATTTGAAAATTGTGTGTATGAAATAAATATATTTTTCATTTTCATTTTTCATGATAACTTGCCATAATTTTCGATACTCAATAAAATAATAGCAATATTATAGGTAAATGAAAATGAATAACGGAGCAATCGTGTCAAACGCCGCTAACGTCAAGTCGTCAAATATAACAAAACAATTTCTAAATAATACACGAAGGTTACACTGAACCTTCAAATAAAATAGATCTACCCAAGTGGGTATTCATATAAGTATATGAATACTTTAATTTTGTCATGATATGATATCCTTCTAATATTATAAATGCGAAAGTTCGTGAGTATCATGTAAGGACGTTTGTTACTCTTTCACACAAATAAAAGACAAAACAATGGAATTTGGCACACACATAGTTGAAGGTTGCCTGGCAGAGATGGCTTAGAGCCATAAGGCCGCCTTTTGTACATTTAAATCCATTAAGATATTATAAAATAAGATTAAACCTAATGTACAATAAAGAATAAATAAATAAATAAATAAATAACTTGGATTAACGCTTATGAGAGCTTTTATCCTGGAAATCCCACAGGAACGGAAACTATGCGGGTTTTTCTTTGAAAACGTGGGCGAAGCCGCGGGTGTTAAGCTACTAGGATATAATATCTAGACATACAATATGTAGTATACAACGACGGCACATATTAATTAATATGGTAATAATGTTTTAAAACAACGTAGTTAAAATAACATTTATTTATTTTGTATTAATTCAATATTAAATTGAAAATAAAATTGTGTCAGATATTATTGCTTCCTAGTTGATGTCACATATTTTTGCTTTTTGTGTGGAATCAACGCAAAATACAGAAATATAAAATTGTGTCAGATATTATTGCCACCTAGTTGGTATCACATATTTATGCTTTTTGTGAGGAATCAACGCAAAATACAGAAATATGAAATTGTGTCAGATATTATTGCTTCCTAGTTGTTGTCACATATTTATGCTTTGTGTGAGGAATCGATGCAAAATACAGAAATATGAAATTGTGTCAGATATTATTGCTTCCTAGTCAATGTCACATATTTATGCTTTGTGTGAGGAATCGATGCAAAATACAGAAATATGAAATTGTGTCAGATATTATTGCATTTGCTTCCTAGTTGATGTCACATATTTATGCTTCGAGAGGTTATCACAATTATTTGCTGTAACATTCTCGTCACATAATTATGATGCCACTTTATTATGCTGCCTACTAATGTCAGATATTTTTGCTGTATACTGGCAGACAGATATTATTGAATTTGTTCTAGTGACAGATATTTTTGCACATCACCCCCTAGGCATATATTATTGCTCGTGACTGTACAACGTAATAGCACAACATACTGCGAGAAAAAGGTGGTACTTTTACAGTTTTTCTCTCAATCTAGACAATTTTTGCACTATTGTTTCCACAACTTCATATCGGCAATAGTGACGGTTATATCGTATCGCTTTAAAAACGTCAAATCAATTCAGACAAATAGTGGATATCCCATGCATAGTGTAGTGGGGTGTATACTGTTAGAGATCCACACGAAAGGACTGAGGAGGTCAGCCCCTCCCGCCACTTGGCGAGGGTTTATCGGCGGCGCACTCGCTCGTTACACGGCTTGTGCTGCTCTCATGTGTGTCTGTTCGTCCCGTCGTGGTGGATGTACAATACGCGGTAGCGAATTTAGTTTAAATAATTGTAGCAAAAAAATGTTTAATTCGTATTTGGTATCTGCAGAAATGTCCCTTTAATAACTTATGTGTGAAATGATTTTTAACAAGATATTTGTATTTCTAGAGAAATCAGTTTATGTAGTTATTAGCATTGTATATATGTTTACAAAATTTTTACGAATTATTTACAAACTTAATGCAAAATGGATTTATGTTTATTTTTTATTTCTTGTTTAGGAATTGTTCGTATAAACAAGTCATTTTAAAACAAATAACAATTTAGCGAAGATATAGAGAATATAAGTATATCGAACAGAACGAAACGGTATTAAAATTGAAACTACAAGGCAAATGGCGCAGTGTGCGATGTCCTTTATCTTCGTCTTGTTTCACCTAATATGTAACACGCACTATAAAACTTTTACTGTGTTTGCAGGACATTTAAGTGATACTGTACGCTTTAATGGACCCCGAATCTATTTGGATTCTGATTTGCTACATTTAACTTTTATAGAGATTAAGTTTAATGGATCAAGAGACGAAGACGAGGCAATGAAGATCCTTAAGATTGCTTTGAAACTAGATCTGTAAAAGAGTATCTATTTTTCCAACCGGATCCAAGCTATCAAATTATTCGCAAACCGTACCTACCCTCATTAATAGTAACAAGTGAATATCTATTAATATTTTGAATTATTAAAGATGTGGTATGGAAATACACTGCTAGAACAATATACATATTTCTGTAAATAAAAAAAGCTCCCAAATTTTCCTGTAAAGCTTAGTCAGCATCTTAGTAGGGTAAGGTCGCCTTAGTCGTACCAGTTCAAGGAAAATAGCTATAATTTCTATTGTAATATAAATAAAAGAAAAATCTTTGCATATATAAATTCTTCATTTATTAACGAATCAACAAAGACTAATGAGACATATAAAATCTTTTAATAAAATGTTTTTTTATAGGTTTTACAAAAACCTTCCTTCGGTACGACTTAGGCAACCGGTTGCCTTAATCGTACCACCCATGGCCTAAGTCGTACTTAGAGTAAACATATATCTTTCCAACTAGAATTCTAAGGACAATTAAAAAACTGCGTAGACTTATATGCTACGAGATCAATTTCAGTCTTACTTATAATAATAATAATAAAAAAACGTTAGTTTCATTTCGTAATAATGAGTACCTTTAGGAAATAAAACTATCATTTTTTTAAATGCATATATCACAAATGTAATTTTTAGTTTTAATTTCGAGATCTGCACATAAATCATGTACCCATACTTTGCATTTAATACATTGGGTCATATTTTCTTTGCGATCTTCGTTGCATAGTTTGCACAACCAATTTTCTTTAGCGTCGAGTTTCTTATCTTTGTTAGATTTCCGGTCTATCTTTCTTTTTTATTAGTGACTTGTGTTCCTTTTTCTTTCTTAATATTTTTCAAATTTAATATAGGTCTTCCAAGAGTTATAAATTTTCTTTGCCATATTGATCACCTAAAAGAAAAAATTGAAATTAGCAAAAAATATCTCTGTAACACCTTAGTCGTACCGGTACGAATTAGGAAGTTTATGCAGGTACGAGTTACGCAGCAGGGTGTACAAAGTTAAAAACCAAAATTAATAACATAACCTAGAAACCGTTTACCGTTTAACCTAGCTCATATCAACCAGAAAACACTATAAAAACAGACATGAATCAAAAAAATATTAGTTTCAACACAATCTTTTGTGAAATTGCTTATGAATGACGTAAAAATATTAGTGAAAACTGTGCAAAAAACTTACTTTTTCATTATTTTTTGATCGCGAATTCCGGCAAGCCGCCGCGTGTCGCTGTTTACCCGTGGTACTGAGTAGAACCATATTGCACCGCTAGATGTCACCTTTTCATGACGGGTGCGCAGATACCGACGTGGTACGACTTAAGCGCTGGTACGACTAAAGGTACTTTACCCTAAATCTGCGGTGTATAGCCTACTCAGAGATGGCAGATGTATATATGTGTGTGTCGGTAATCGGTATATGAGTACAAGTGTTGTTGTGTCGGTGTTGCGGCAGTACGGCGTGGCGGCGACGTCGTGCGCGGCGGCGCTGGGCCAGCAGCCCGACCGGCGGCACCACACGCACCACCAGCAGCACGCCGACGTGCCGCCGCAATGGGTGAGCCCCCGCCCCCGCACACCCCGCACCCCTCGCACCCCTCACACCCCCATGTGTCGTGTGTTGTTCATGTTGTTCAATGTGTAGTTGTAGGTACGCTTGTAGCTGTAGTTATATAGTACTCAACTCGTGCGTTTGCCTGATTTCTGGCAATTTTCTTTTTCATTTTAATTATCGATATCATATCATACTTAGTAAGTAAATGTTGTAAAAATTTGTAGAACTTTTCGCGTAAAGCTTTCGCTTAGTTCAATCTTTCTACTCGTATGATTTTGGTTTTCTAATGGTTAAATTGGGTTAAATAGTAAATTGTATGTGTCTTGTGGTTTTGAAGTTAGAAGTAGTTAATGTTAATTGTTAATTAGTTTAATATGTAGATAGTTAATGTGTGTGTGTATTTATTGTTGTTTTTTTTTCTGTTTTCTGTGTTTGTGTTTCTTTTTATTGTGTGTTACTGTTTATATTGTGTATCATATTTTATTCTTATCTCATATTTCTTACCTTGAAAATATATATATTTTTTTTAAATCACATTATAGATTAATAAAAACATCCAAAAAGGTTTTTGTCTTTAAAATTATAAATGGATTCTGAATATTTGATTTTACTTTTATATTTGCACGGAGGTCTCAAATCTCAATCAAGTTAAATACCTATTAAAATATCGATGTCTGAACTCTGAAAACGTGCTCAATCTCCCCGCACTGTGTTGTGGTTGCAACACATCGCCTTGTTCGGTGTTGCTGATTGTGTTGTATTTGTGTTTTGCTTCCTGTCCACTTATTTAAACTTATTGGAATTTCTTTGTAGAATTTGTCCGCGATTCTTTATAAATCTGAAAGGTAGTTGAAGAAGGCAACAATATGCTGATTTTGCAAGACAGTTGCGTACACTATGATATTCCCACTACATACCGTTTTTTTTGGGCATCAAGCTGTATATATTATTGCTGTAGATTTTAAGAATTAAACTTTTTCTGGGTTAAAAACATGTCCGTATAATGCGAAGTACGAGATAAAAATATAAAAGTACAATTTTGAGTTTATGTTCATAGGTCAGGTCGAAGTTATCCAGTCTTGCCTTATACGAAATGAAATCCAACGCTATAAAAACCTCTCTCGTCTTATAAGAATAAATAATCGCAAATCTTTATGAATAATTATAGCTATATAAATGCTTAGTCTATAAGACAGGGCGACAAAATTCGACTTCTGTATGCTAGATAGAACACTGAAGAGGCCTTTAAAAATTCTAGCGATAAACTAACCGCTGTGCGTGGTTTTTGTGAATCGTAAAAGTCGAACGTTAACAGGCGAGAGGCACAAACCGATATACATATTCACACGTACGTCGCGAGGCGCGTGGCACCTGTCGCCGCGCGGCCAATTGGCGCCGCGGGACTGCGCCATGCGATACTTGTTGCATAAGCGGGAGAGGTCTGCCCTGCTGTGGACAGGTTAACGGCATGTATTGGGGTATAGGAACCTAGGAATTAGGATAGACCATAGATCGATTGCCGACCAATTGAATGATGGCTTTTACGGAGTAGACGTTACCGGCTCAACGACCAGTATAATTTCAAAGTTTCCTACAGGAGTTTCGTAAAAAGAGGTTTTAGTTATGTGATGTTATTCATATACGTCTCGGGATGTATAAACTATAAATTATTGAAGTCTCTTATTAGAAGTAATGCCATTCAAATAAACCCTTCTTCTGTCGAGTGTAAAATACGAGTCTTCTCACATGTATAGTGATGCCAGATAGCTTATTGCAGATGCTTATCATAAAAACATTAGTGTATTTACATAATGTGTAATAAAATATTTATTATAGTAAAGTGAAAACGAAATGGTTACAAGGTCATATCCTCGGTCCTCCAAAAAAACTAATTGGAATGGCCAAATAGTCGCATGTTAGCGAAAGTTGGTCGCGAGATGAAAGATGCGGCGGAGGCGGGCGCTCCGAACAGCTGGCCGGGTCTTTGACCACGAGCGGCTGGCCCATTCATCGGTACAGGTTTGAATTTCATGAATTTGTTTTTATTTACGTTTATTGAGACGTTGACACAGATTCGCGGCGGTTCTCGTCTTGCGACTGGACGTTTATCTGATCGCTTCTTGTGGTTGACGAGGTGCTGCTCGAGTGTGGTTTTAGTGGGATGTTAGGTGTATTCTTCTAAAGGGTAATTGTTAGAAAATTATTCTAACGATTTTACTTTCAGCAGAGTAAAATCGGTATTTGAACCCGCGTCTATTATCAGCAAGTGGCGAAATCAGCCCTTATTAAAATTAGACTGTCCTGTTTGTTTAGAGGCCTATCGTCATCACCATCTCTGCTGCAGAGCCTGCTTAAGATTTGGTATTAAAATGTTGTGATAACGAATTTCTCCCATATGTTGTGTTCGGATTTTTGCAAAAAGCTCACTCCTTATACGGGGTAAATAAAACTGACAATATACAGGCAAGCGTACTATAGCCGCCTGCCTTTCCAATAACATTACAAGGTTTTTTTTTCACTTCGCATTACAAAAGCAATGTATTGGTCACTTCCTTTTGTTTTCAAATACATAAGTATACATTCTAGATCAGTTTGAAAGGCACGATCTATTTGACGTGTAACATTATTTATTGATTCCGAGTGGGTCAATTTTGTGTCGATTATAGGCAATTTATTTTAATATCGTCCAAACCTCTTGTATACATACGTCCTCTTTTTATCTCTTATTAATTATGAATTGTCATAATATACAGCAAAAGTCTATTATTCTCCTATCAAAAAAAAAAAAATAAGGTGTTAGCTTATAAATCATACACCCCTTCCTTGTCTACATTGATTTGGTTGGCTTCATTTGCTGACCTATATTTAAATTAATAATTTCCATTCCATAACAATACATCAAAATACACTATTCCTATACAATTTATTTTCTAATTATAACCTCAATATGTTTTTAAATTTAAACCGAACGTGTTTCCGTTGAGACAGCTTCACACGAGCGGCGGACGAAACGCGGCCAATTCTCGTTTGTATCTTAGAGAAGGCATTTAGTCAATTGATTTGATCATCATGAGTGTTTTTGTATGTTTAATTGTTCTGGGCGATTCACGTTATATTCAGTTCGATACATTTAATTAACTCTCTGAAGTGTTCTTCTTATTACTCATATATAATTTATTTCCATTCTTTCTTGCAAAGGGTATTTTTGTGAATCTGTAGATAAACGAACTTTTTACTGAATCATTTTTTTCTGTATTTGTAATCAGTTTTATCAAAAATAAAGGAACATCCTTTAAGCAAAGTTTTTCTTTCTCTCTCTACAATATTAAGGCTTCTTTCCCTCCAAATGGCATTACAAAATTCTACCCTGACTTACTGCAACTCCTCAGTCCTCTATAACTTTATAAGTGCAGACAATGCAAAATGCTAATTCATTTTAAGGATAATCGATAAAAAATTAATATGCTCATTCGTTAATGGTCGAATTTCATTGATCCGATCATAATAAAAAAACGATTTTCAATTTAAATAAGATAAAAAAGAAATGTTTAAAACTCAATATGAAGACCGCTAGCCCGCGGTTTGTGTGATGATGCCTTTAAATAACAGGTTCTCAACCCCTCGTAATGAGTAAGAGAGACAGAGCGAAGCGAGCGAGGGTGCGCGGGCGCCCCTTCGGACATAACGCACTGCGAGCTTTGAACTTGGACCTTATTGTAACGGAATAAGGAACAATTTTCCATGTATGCACGTGTCGCTGGATTTTATTTTGTTGTAAGGGAGCTATTGAATGTGACAACGCTTTAATGTTTAAATAACAGAGTTATGTTTGGTATTGCGACTAACTTGCAGCCGTAGGTTTATTTTACTGTGTTTTGTAGGTATTTTTGCTTCTTTATTCCCATTTTTTGCTGAAAAATATTTCTACTAGAATGCTTAGTTTTTATGGAATGATACGAGATGGCGTTGTGTGCTTTCATTCCTTGTTTTGCTATGTCTGAATTCTGTTTTGATGTTATTAGTCAAAACAACTTCAAGTTGCAAGTATGAATCACAATTTAGTCATTAGGTATTTTTAAGATAAGTATACGTAATTCGGTAGTCACAAATATAATATACTAGATTTCCGCCCGCGGCTTCGCCCGCGTTTGCAAAGGAAAACCCGCATAGTTCCCGTTCCCGTGGGATTTCCGGGATAAAAACTATCCTATGTGTTAATCCAAGTTACCCTCTATATGTGTGCTAAATTTCATTGTAATCGGTTCAGTAGTTTTTACGTGAAAGAGTAACAAACATCCATACATCCATACATCCATACATCCTTACAAACTTTCGCCTTTATAATATATATTAGATATTAGATTACAACTTAAAAAGTTCAAAGAAATTAATTCATTAAAGAGTTACAAAAGACCTCTCCTATAAAATAAACGTATCGACAGATATTCATTTTATAGTTGGTCATAAAATTGTATAATATCTGAATACGGTGCTATTTAAATTCCTTCACCACATTTATTTGATTGTCGCCAATTTAGGAATTCGCACAACTCGAAGTAAACAGATGAAAAAAGCGGAAAAGAAAACTGGACACATTTGAATATAAAACAATAATTGAAACCGTCCATCAGTATGCACATAGGCAATTATTCAGAGCGGTTAGTGCATGAACAACTCACGCACACTTGTGCAGCGGCAAGTAGTACCTGACGACGCGAGCGAGATGCCACCATGCACCGCACCGCTAGTGCGAAAGGGACGGAGCGCAAGACAGATGTTCAAAAATCATGCGGGTGGTTTTTTTTTTTCCCGAAGGTGGCTTAGGGTTGGCTTCCTGGACGCTCGTGGGAAAGCGTTGCCGATTTTTCGAAATTTAAAAACAATATTGCCGGTAACTGGCTGTTCAGATCTGGTGCCAAATTAAAAAAAAAAAAACAATTGTGTACGGCCTGTTTGTTTTTCGCGCCTTCGCTAAAAACAAATGTCATTTGGAAACAGATGTTTTATGACCGTTTCAGACGGTGCCGCGTGCGAATTGACTACATTTATGCATCGTTAATAGCTATGGATTCTTTATTTATTGTAAGTTGTTAAAGGATTACGGTACCAAATATATTTACTTGTAAATTGAAGGCATCACAATAAATAAATTACTATGCAATTTTTCAATCTTTGCGTCTAATCTCTCAGACTGAAGTTAGATAAACAATACAGCATTTTATAAAATATGCCTGATCATGTTCTTAGTTGTAATTTAAAATATACAGGTACAGCTAAAATACGGATTACAAAAATAACTACTATGAAGCCAACATTTTGTTCTCGCCGCTTTCTCGACAAAAAAAGCAAAGATTTTAATACGTCATTTGAATTCGGAAACGGAACCCGATAGATGCGTGCGCGCATCTTATTTTTTTTTTGTTGGAGGGTAGGTCGGTAACAATGTGCGCTGTCTCGCTCGCACCCAAGCTCAACTCGTATGCGCGTGGTCTCGCTCGCGGGGGTGGCCGGGGTGGCAGCGACAGATGTTTCGCTTTTTGTACGTTTCGCTTCGCTCACGGACAATGGAGTCGAAGATTTTAAAAGCATATGGCGTTTACAGGTAACGAGGAATGCTTCGTGCGAATTTGCAAGAGATTCGATATGCGGTGGTGCCTTTTAAATGGATTTTAAATTAATATTTTTGTGAGAATATCACTTATTTAATTCGATTTTATAGGGGTTATCGTATGCGATATGAAATATAGGCCAAGTAGATTAAATCTACTTATGATATTAATTATATATATATTATTATTAATATTAATATATATTATTAAAATTAGAGATGCATCGATACGCCTTTTCGCCGATACGATACCGATACCGATACTCTTATAAAAATATCGGCGATACCGATACCGATACCGATACGGTTACTGTGAATTCAAAAATGAAGGTATAATAAATAAATCACAAGTCAGATTTTTCTTTTATTAATATAAAAAGTAGAGACATAGGTTAATAATTAGGCAATTAAAAATTTTAAGTAATAAAAATGAACAAGATTTTTGTTTAAAAAACAAAGTAATCTTAAGTTTTGCGGAGAAAGGCGATTTCGCAAGTCTGTTAGAATAAGACCTGCGCTGGAAAATAGTCTCTCAGATGCAACAGAACTCATTTGGAAACTAAAGTACTTTGGCGCAATTTTTTTCAAGTTTGGGTATAAAACGTCATTGCGCCAGAAAACGAATGGATCTGCATCTCTCAATATATTGGGACAACTCAACAACACACTCACAAGCGCGGGGTTTCCCCGAGCATAGTTCATGTCTCGTTTACACTACATTTTTAAATTAAAAAGTATCGTTGAATCGGTCATAAAAATATCGTCGATACCGATATATCGGCTAACCCGAAGTATCGCCGATATATCGGTATCGGATGCACCCCTAATTAAAATATAAGCAGAGAGAAATTAAATTATAACAAAAAGAGAATATGTAATAATTTCTTTCGTTGCGGTAGTAAATATGAACATACATCTGGATAAATCAGAGATAATAAATGTTAACATTATAATGTGCAATACCTTCCTATAAAAATCCTCCTAGCTTTTACGTTTGGCTTTGCAGTTCTAGTTAGAAATAGTTTAGCCTAGTTTCATCACAATACATTATAAGTATCGCATTTATTATTGTGCTAAATTGAACTAACACAATAATTTTCTGTTGCAGGTAAGTACCATTTACACCGTAAGTTCTTGGAGTGCTTAGCGAAAAGTTCGTAAAAAGAGGCGCGCGGTCCGCCCACACTGTGCGGTGTGAGACGCGGCCGGAAGCGATTTTTTATCCATTAATTTAGGACAAGAAAGGTAAGTGATATTCGGGAATTAAGGTTTGTGGAGTTAAGTAAGGAAGGGTTTGTAAGCAAGTTTGATTTTATGCATATGATTAAAATTATGTTAAAAGGGCAATTTGCGCGTGTTGTTTCCAACTTTAACATCAATTTCGATGTTCAAATGTTCTGTTAAAATATGTAACCTGTCTGTGTATGTGCGAATAAGTACCTACACTAGAATTTTAATATAGGTTTCAAAAATGCACAAACAACTAATGTACACACACACAGAAACGGATCATCTCGAATTATTTCGTTTTTATGGAACTAAATTATACCTGTAAGAAGTTGCACTCAGAAGTCTCAATAATCTATTTAAAATTTTACTCCTACAATAAATAGGTACAATAAATTGTGTATTTTTGTCCCTGTTAAAGTTCTGCCATTGTATACAATTAGCATTCATTATTGACTAAGCGTGTTCTACACTTTATCGAGTTATAGAATTTCAAATGATAGGAGTCCAGTGTACAGTGTAAGCAGCTGGTGTGTTTGTATTAATATGAAATTAATGATCTGTAGAAAAGAATATTATGTAATGTGTAAGTGAAACACATATCTACATACGTTTGATAAGTAACGGTTTGCGTTGATACTGAAAGTGAAAACTGATGTTTATTGTTTTCAAAACAAACTTATTAACAGTTCACAACATTTCTTGACTGAAAGAAGTTATCTGTGCCAAATTTATCATTTGTTTTAATTTTGAAATACTTAACTACTGCACAAAAAACGTCTAAATGACAAGATTTGTACTTAATTTCAATTTGTACCCATTAATGAATTAAGAATTAAACGGATACACTTACACTGGAGGTGTAGTGTCGTTCCCCCGCATCGATAAAAGACTTATTAAAAGTGTCGGTTCGGTTCCCGCGTCGGAAATAGCGCGGTCAAGCACCCGCCGGCGCACCGCCGCGGCCGCGCCAGCGCACAAGACCGCGCCTAAATGTGTGTCCTTTTGTTTGCTAACTTGTGTGAGAGCGATACCAGGAGATATTGGAAAATTTAAATAGGAACATTTGCAGGAGATTTGGTGAAAGTGATGTTTTTTGCCTGCATAAGTCGAGTTCAACATTTATGGAAATAGTTTGGTTCTGACTCCTAAAGTCATGGTTAAGTTAGTCGATTGCCAAATATAAAGGTACCTTGACTGGATTAGAATCGCGAGGTGATCCAAAAATATGTTTGGTGTGTGTAGTGTTACATGTTACTAATTGTCTACAATACGCCGGCTAGCTGGATTTAAATGGTTTACCTTTACCATTTGCTATATATTAAAGCACCGGTATACATAAGAGAAGCAGAGAATGTACATAGTTATCGGGTATCAGCAGAAATGTTTTTTGTTCAACAATAATTTAAAGTATGACACAACATTGCATCAAATATAATATTTTTTTAAACTCGATAGTAGGTATATTGATCATGTTAATTCGACAAATAAGGTTTATCAGCACGTGCTCGATTAAAGTGAATCAATATTAGTTTAAACTGATAGCTAATCGGACTGCGCCCAACAAATGACTTTGCGCTCGAAGAAATTTTACAAGAATTTTTTCATAGATTAGAATTACTAAGTAGGGATATTATAAAATATTGAAAATGAATATCATTACAACGTCGTATGAGCTATGACTTCAAGAGGTGCATACTTGTAATTCTTCGATTCTAACTTTGAAGTTCAATGTAAGAAGACATGTAACTACTGCCATAAATGCTGATGCGAAAGTTTTAGTCAATATTTGTGAAAAATTTTGGATACTGAGCCAGTATAAGACAAGAAGACAGGCGCATATTTTTATAGTAATTAGTTAATGCGCTTGCTTGTGGTCAGACTTCAGTCGTTAAGTCAAGTCAAGTTAATAGTTTCTGGGCGTCGTGATCTACTTAATAAAATATCTCGAAAATCGGCACAGAATATGAACACGAAACAACAAGCCCTAAATGACGCAACTAGTTGGGTTAGAAAACAAATTAGAATGAAATCTAGATGATGGTCCCATGGCCACGTGACCGTCGGAGCCGCGGGTCGGCCAAAAGTCGCGGACGCGCACCTGTTCCGAACATTTGCATGACCCACGCCGCTACTACAATATGTTCTCAGCTATACCAGTGTATACATATGTCGATAGTAACATGAATCTGGCAGCATTAATAAGAATATAGATCCCCATAAACACAAATTGAACTAAAATTGGTATTATTGGTAATATCGAAGAGTGGAAAATGAATCCATTAAATAAGCTAAGCTTTTTTAGCAAGGAAACATTCCAATTTCAGTTTAGTCAGGTCATCATTGCTAAATCTGCACCACTGTTTATAGATCACGAGTTTAGTTTATTGAATGCTATATATATGTATTGAGATTGTCTGTTTTGACGCTAGCAGTTAAGAGTGTAACAGGTTCCATCATGTTGCTTTTTTACGTTTTGTCAGTGATATTCTCTAAATTGTCGATAGGTCTGATAATAGAAAATCAATCGAGTTGCATTAGTAGTGTAGTATCCATCGGTGATGTACGGCGGCGAGATAATCGGGCGATTCGTATGCCGCCCGAGCGTATCGTCACCGAGTATCGAGTTACTTGAAGCGCATAATTTAACACGAAAACCTTCTCGGATTGCGACCACTTTAATTATTAATAACTAATATCGTTTATAGCATATACATATTAAATACTCTTCGAAAATAATGCAATATTGTAAGATATTTTATGGACTTATAGTAGGAAATAAGATGTAGGATATATAGGATGTATAGGATAGTCCCGGAACAGTACAGGTAAAACAGCTACATGCTTGTAAAATAAAACGGATCAGTGAAACGGATGCGAATTGCATCTGTACTACATTCAGGTTTCACTTTTAGTGCAGCAGTCGACACGCACCGCCCATAACCTTCCGCAATTTTTACTCGAACTGTTGATGTTCGCAACGAGCTACACGTGGTTGGAACCAACGATATTATGTTTTATAAGTAAAAAGGTGTGAATAGATTGCCAATAAACCATTCGATCTTCAAAAACGGCACACGAACGCACACACGATTTGACGACAAAGTAAGATGGCTGGGCTAATTACTTATATGACATCTTTTTACTTCATACGTTGATATTAGACCGGGAGATATTGACACAAAATTTCGAGTCATTTGTAACAGGATGGCGATTCTACAGGGGTCTTAGTACGCAATGACAAAAAGAAAAATGATGGTGTGAACGCTGGTACCGGCGGCAGAGTCGCGTGGGCGTTAGTCGAACTCGTCGGAAAAATAGCGAAAGTCAAACGATTTGTAACACAAAAATTTTTGAATTTACCGATAGCCCATAAAAAAGATGTAGGCGATAGTGTCATGCCATACTTTTCCGGTGTGACTTAAAGCCTGCCATACCGACGCGAATGTGTTGATTTAAAAAAAAACAATTCAACCATTTGTACCAGGCTAACTTTTGCACAGGTAACCATCGTCGTGCAGCCATTTACGAAAATCGCCATGCCATACTTTTCGGGCGATTCCAAATGGTCGCCATTCCGCCGAAAATCTGCAAAAATTTTTTTTTTTCGCCAAAGTATTTGTACCAGTATTGCATTTGGATTTTTGGAGAGTATTTGATAAAATGTGACCATTATTATATTTGCCATACTTCTAGTAGGGGGAAAAAGTGCTGCCATACTTGAAAAATTAATTTATTATTAATTTATATAAGTGAAGATTTCCACCACCTAGATCTTTGAAATTTTGTATTTATATTCTTTGATCCTCAAACTTACAGGAAAAATTAGTGCTATACTGTTACAAATCGTTCAAAATACGAATAACATCTTTCAATACAAGAAATCTTATACACATTCGCCACCTCCCACAGGTATGGCATTATCACACTTCTATTTATAATCATTCAGGAGTTGTTGAATAAAAAATTTGAGGTGGTACAAATCGTTCGGCGAGAAAAAAATTTGCAGATTTTCGGCGGTATGGCTACCATTTGGAATCGTCCGAAAAGTATGGCATGGCGATTTTCGTAAATGGCTGCACGACGATGGTTACCTGTGCAAAAGTTAGCCTGGTACAAATGGTTGAATTGTTTTTTTTAAATCAACACATTCGCGTCGGTATGGCGGGCTGTAAGTCACACCGGAAAAGTATGGCATGACACTACCGCCTACTTCTTTTTTATGGGCTATCGGTAAATTCTAAAATTTTTGTGTTACAAATCGTTTGACTTTCGCTATTTTTCCGAAGAGTTCGACTAACACCCACGCGACTAAGCCGCCGGTACCAGCGTTCACACCATCATTTTTCTTTTTGTCATTGCGCACTAAGACCCCTGTAGAACCGCCATCCTGTTACAAATGACTCGAAATTTTGTGTCAATATCTCCCGGTCTATATGGCGGATTATTTTTTCAATTTCAGAAAGCTTACTCCCCAGTGTAAAGTTAAAGGCAATCTTCAATCCCAAGTGGGTGATTATGTTGTCGCTCTTTTGATTATGAATGTGGGAGTTTGAAAATTGTAGGTATCCTGAGCGTCGCATTCTGACATGCTTAAGCAACTCGTTGTACTGACGTTTAACTCCTATTTTGTTTTCCCGCAAGCAAGATTAATTCCTAACTTTAAAAGAAGCATTCATAAATTAAAACAAGTATAAAATCACGATGCGTAAGATTTTACTTTTTCGATGTCGAATTACCTTACTTTTAACAATTTGTTTTCAACAACTTAATATAAAGTCTCCCCAAAGTGAGTTCACAAAAACATCAAATCAATTATATAACCATCTAGCTTTAACAATATGGACAAGTTGATTGCGACGCATTGACATGCTAAATTACATCTAGTGCTGTATGTGTTAGGGTTCAAATCACTTGACAGTCAGTGGAGTGTAAAATTATATTATATTGAGTCCACACGATAACCCTTTTGGCTTGAATGTGGAAGAAGAGGGGAGAACCACTCTTTGATGGATTTGAAGCCGTATAATGTTACTGATATTTGGTACCATCGAAATTAACGTTAAATGTTTACATTTAAGCTTGGGAAAATGTCTTGTCTATAAAAGTTGGATAAATCTCTATTTATTAAGAGGATCTTCCACCATGACATGCATTGTGCGCGTTATCTTTTTAAGAGACATTTTCAATCTCAAGCTGCTATTCTTCACCACCACACACACGACAAGATTGTTGCGGAAAATTCTGCCCTGTAGGTAGCCCCCATACAGAACCCTCAGCACTTGACCGTTTTGCATGCTATCCCGTCGCGAGTTGAACGACCCTCGCGGAAAGGCTACGAGGGGAGAGCACAAAGCGTGAGGCGGCGCGGGGCGCGGGGAGCGGGTGCGCGGGAGCACGCGACGGTACCCTTTGTGTGTGCGCTTTTGTGTAGTACGGGACTGGGAGGAAAAAGTTGAAGATCTCCGCGATAGAATAAGAACCACATATGAGTCTGGAGCCATATTCAATATTGGAAATGATATTGACAGCATAAAAGATCAAGCTATATAATTAGACGGGTATTGGAAATTCGAGGACCAATATGTTTTTTATTGAAATGTATTGTTCAACAATAAGGTTGAGATAACGTATAATAAACGATAGAAGGAAAAAGGATACTAAATATGTAGGTACATCAGTTCTTTTCTGCCTGCAAACTTTATTCGCGTGTACTATTGGGAAAATAGATATAGGTACAAAAAAAAAAAGTTTGTAAGCTTAAAAGTTTGAATTTTCAAATATCACGAAGTACTATTTACTAAGTATTAAATCCAGTACCTAGCTTATAACAATTTTATCTTTAAGTTTCAAATCTGAAAGAATTTCATACAAACTTACCTGTGAAAACTAGCAGTCGCGCTACGAAGGTGTCGCAATCCCCAGGCGCTGAGCGGAGTAAGGCACAAGTGAACAGTCACCTTTATGGAAATACTCATGCCGTATATGTGGGCAGCATTTCCATACAACGCAGTAGATACCACTATAAGTGTATGTAAATAATGGGCGACATTAAAAAGCGGTGGTCATTCACACGGCGCGGCTATCTCCCCTCGGCCGGCCACCTGCGCAGCCCTGTGTGCCTACATTGTGTCTGTGATATGTGACCATACTATTTCTAGAGACACGCTCTCGCTTCGCTTCGCTTTCAATTCGCGGGAGAACGACATATAAGAGCAAAGATGAGCTTGAACTTTAGCGAAGACTAGCGCCCGAAATGTTATGGGATATGCCTAGAAAATAAGATTATAATTTGATAAAATAATACAGACGTAAAACAGTTCGTTTTGATTTTGATCTGACTTACAAAAGTGCATATTCGAAAGCACTATAAATTATTAAGAGTGGAAGATATAATATTTACTCACTCTACGTCTTATAAGTTCTCTTTCAATCTTCTATACCTATAGAATTGTTTTTAAAAACCACCCACACCCTCAAACAGATTTGAATGCATTTCCACAAATTCACGTATAAAACCCCGTCTCTCGAGTGCTGAGCGAGCCGAAGCATCCCTCTTACGTCGAGGTTGAACATCTGCCGCGTCGGCGCGTGCGTCGGTTGTTACCTGCGCGAGATTTGCGCAGGTGGCCCCAGGCTTGGGCGAGAAATGCTTCGCGTGCGTGAGGGGTTATGTTGGTATACTTGGTTCTGTGATTATATACTGATAGAAGACCACTGATAGTTGCTGTATGGTATAAATATTTATAGCTATACAGCATGGAGTAGGTACTCTATTTCCATAGGATACTTTCATGGTTTCAAAACATCGTTTTTATATCTGCTCAAGGATAACATCTCAAATCTCTAATAATTCATAAAACACCTTCAAGTATTTGATGATTGTAAGTCTGTATTAAGAGAAATGTTCCGGACATAAGATAATTTGGTATTTACTATGGGTAAGTTTAAAAAGGATATGACCCACAATATTCGGTGCTCGATCATAATTGCTTTTAGTTTATTCATACAGCGCATTTAGGGCGAGGTACGTGCCTATACAGTAGGTAGAGAATACGATTCTATTACACGTTAGGTCCGTTGAATTTCACATGAATCAAATAACAATTAGCTACGTTTGATTTGTACCTGTAATTAATATCGAATGAATCGCGGCCCATTAACCGGCCACTGAATGATTTGTGCCGGAGCGACGACTCGTGTCTCGTGTCTCGACCGATTTTACTTTAATTGATTTGGAATTATTTATATACGGCTGTTTCGTGGTAGTTTAAGATTATGTTCAAAGACTTGGTGCTGTGGTGTTCTGCGCGTAATTGTATATAGTTAGAGTCGTTAAGGAAGATCGTTTCATGCGGAATACTTGTAATGTCTCGTATTCATGTTTCATTCAATTGTTGCAATGAACATAAAAAAAAATAATTAAAAAAAGTTCAAATAAATTACATCTCGCAAAAATGGTACGTACACGGACTTAATAGCCCAATTGACAAATAAATCATAGCCCACATAGCCATAGTAAAACAAAAAAGGGCAAGATTGTGTAAAGTGACCACGACCTGTGTCATGTACTCCTCTCATATTTGGAGTGTGGCGCGTGTCCTCACTCCTCACTCAAATCACTCCATAAATAAGTTCCCCAAAAATATGTAAATAACAAACTTGGGAGTTGATATAAAACGCTGCTAAAGTCTTACGCTTATAAAGCGGTTAACAATTAACTTTGTAAACAATTTTCATAATGGCCACACTCACGGTAGGGTTGCCGATCGACTTATAAATAATGTTTTACGGAGAGCCGATTAATGTTTTTGTAATTTTATGTGAAATAAATTTAAAAATACAAATATTGCGTATCTTGCGGGAAGAACAAGATGATCAAATTTCACGCGGTTTTATTCCAAATTTTCATTTTAATCTTATAATAGGTACCTAAGCTACGTAATAAACACTATTTTATAATTTTATTTTTGTAATATGATAATCAATATTAGCAAGTCATTGTGACATTTAGTGACGTTTTTTCTGAATATCATTTCGCGGATTATTTACACATTAGATCGTATAGGAGCTACCAACGTTGACAAGTGAGAATTTTAGTATAGTTGGTTCTTTGATATACTGTTCCTCTTGCTATTTCGGTTAGAGTCCGGGCTGTCTGGCTGGTCGCAGTGGTTGCGTTTTTTAGTGCGCATCTTATCTGCACAGGAAATTATCCTTAATTTAAAGTCATTTTTTAACGCGTAGTTTTTAATCTTTTGCCTTTAGATAGATCCATCAGACATAATTTTTTTATTGCAAGACGTTTTTTTCGTTGTTAAATAGGTGCCAGACGCAATTTTTTATTTCGTTTTTATAAAAAATTCAAATTATTTTAGAATGTCTGTAAATTTCATATTATGTTCTTCAAACATTATATAATCTAAAATTAATTAGCCAGACGCTAATTCGATTGTTAAGTATTAAATAATGTGTAATTATGTGACAGGAAATAATTGTAAGAATACAATATTATTTATACTTGTTCTTATAAATAAAAGATATAATGAAAAAAAAAACATAAAAGTGAAAAATAAATTAAAGTTACCATGTAGTTACATTGAAAAGAATGCAATAAAAACTATATCGATGAAGGTTAAACAATTACATTGTTAAATTTAAAAAGCCATCTTCATAATCATCATCATCATCATCTTCCCTCTCACTGTCAGAATTATTTATGTTATCGTCTAAGGAATTGTTATTGTTTTCCAATATTCCATCATCTGTAAACTAAAGAGAGAAACTAAGAAAATTAGTTTCAATATTGATGTACACACATACACACACACAACACACACACACACACACACCACACACGACACACACACGTGAACACACACACAATCGCATGTTTTAGTTTGTATTGAATTTAACTAAAGTAGTTAGCATGAATTTATATAGGTATACTAGCGGTCCGCCCCGGCTTCGCCCGTGGTACCTACATGTTTAAACTATCCTATCTCTCAAGTTGGACCGAACTGCACATGATGTGCGAATTTTATTATAATCGGTTAAGTGGTTTAGGAGTCTTTTGAGGACAAATGAGATTTATATATATTAAGAATTAAGATTAATGAATTAATATTGTAATCATCATCACTACATAGTATAAAACAAAGTCGCTTTCTCTGTCCCTATGTCCCTATGTTCCTATGTCCCCTTAAATCTTTGAAACTACGCAACGGATTTTGATGCGGTTTTTTTAATAGATAGAGTAATTCAAGAGGAAGTTTATATGTATAATAACATCCATTAAATAGTGGAGAAGTACTGTTATTTTTGAGGTTTCTAATGTGATGTCGTAAATAATTACATTTTTTCCACTTACAGTGCAAACGCAGGCTGAACCCTACGAGTTTTATCAAAATAATGTACTAACTATCTTACTAACTAACTTTTCAATGTGTACTTGAAAAGGTCTACAGAAAAGTCCGTGATGGTATATGTCTATCTCTTATGGATAACCCACAATAACTTTTTTTTGTCATTTACTTTTTACGACAAATAATGGCTAATTTTCGAAGCGATTTTAACCAATGCAGCATTAATCCTTAACCAATTAAAGACCTTGAATACATTGTTCATTTAATATAGATCTATATGGCCCTTTACACCGTATGATTTAAGTGAATATTTTCGAAGATATTACAGATTTAAAAATTGCGGGACGTAGCGTTTGCGGCGGTACCGGCCGGCCGCCCGGCTATATAATATTTTATACCCGTGCGAAGCCGGAGTAGGCCACTATGTTTTTATATACAACGTTCACAGTTTTTCTGTAGTGTATTTAGTATCAGCATTGCACCCGTGCGAAGCCAGGGCGGGTCGCTAGTTAAGTAATAAAAAAAATTGTTTTGTATAGAAGATTGTTGATGTACCCTAATAGTTTATTTTTTAGCCTAAGGAATAAAATGTACCAATGAAAGGTACTTGTTCCCACAACACAGGGAATCCTAGAGTAAGAACAATTCAATTTCTATGCATCTTATATTTTAGAAAAAAAAAGTTATTTTTTATTGTTATTTAATTTTCGCGGCTTACCCTTTCTATCTCTCTTGCACTTTAAACTATCTCTCCATATACACAATCATCAAATTGTTGTACTTACCTACTTTCACTACGTTTTTATTTGTACATATTTAATACTTAACAATCGAATTAGCGTCTGGCTAATTAATGTTAGATTATATTATGTTTGAAGAACATAATATGAAAATTACAGACATTCTAAAATAATTTGAATTTTTTTATAAAAACGAAATAAAAAATTGCTCATGGCACCTATTTAACAACGAAAAAAACGTCTTGCATTAAAAAAATTATGTCTCATGGATAGATCTAAAGGCAAAAGATTAAAAATTACGCGTTAAAAAATGACTTTTAATTAAGGATAATTTCCTGTGCAGATAAGATGCGCACTAATAAACGCAACCACTGCGGCCAGCCAGACAGCCCGGACTCTAACCGAAATAGCAAGAGGAACAGTATATCAAAAAACCAACTATACTAAAATGACTTTTTTTAAACGTTAATAGCTCCCGTACCAAGAGGACGGTATACAGTGCCATATATACATTTTTGTTTAATTTATCCACACATAAAGGGACTATAGTAGGTCACAAACTTTCGCATCATAATATGCATATTATTATCTTATCTCAAGTTTGATGTTTTATATAACTCATTACTGATTATTTAATCAATATTCATTTAGAGACAATCTGTGATATCTTTTTGTTCTGATGACCCTTCATGGTCATCCGGTGATTATGACATATATCGTATGTTCCTACTTCCTAATCTTCTTACTTTGTTTTATATTTATCAGGTAATCGTGTTGCAAAATCTATCAGTCATGCTAATATCTACAGCACTACATTTATGAATAAAACGTCACTTATTAATAATAAAAATTCAATGGATAAAAGAAAATACTTTCTCAGACTCATATCGCTGAAGAAACGACGAAAGCTCACTTCACTATAAATACTGGTCGTAATGTAGAACAAAGTAAAAGAATAGCGGAGTCGTATTTACCCAATAAATACATCGTAGGTATCTCACAGGATAAAGTCGCCGTAAGTAATTACAAAGAGTATCTCCCGTTGATCCTTTCGTGCGATCGCCAGCCCTGTTCCCAGCGCCCAATCGCAAGGAGCGATCCCCTCCCAGCGCGCCGTCCCGCTCGCACGCGCACTCTCGCTCGGTTGAAAGGGGGCGCGGCGCGGCAACGCCGCTTACACTTGATAAAGTTGTAAACTAAGATCATACTTCGATTGTATTGGACAATAATTTGTTTTCAGATTTGTTCATTGTTCAGAATTCGAACACACTTTTTATCAGATGTTTTAGTTAATAATAAACTGAGGAATTTAAAATTGTGCGGTATTTAGCTTGTTGGTGTCCATTTTTGATAAGTTGTTTTAAACTAAATATGTTATAACAATAGTCGCCGAGTCGGTCGTTAAAAATTAGCACAATATTTTTTTTTTATTGTAGGTAATTGACTACAAAACAGTTTTCAGAGCTAGCTAGCTTTTCCTTCAAGCAACATCACAATTCACAACCCATACGCAAGTTCGTACATATTATACTCTCAAAAGGTATACTTTTGCAACATTTTTCGTTATACTTTACTCCCATTGGTCCATCCGTGATGTTGTATTATAGCCTTATAGACTTCCCCTATAAATGTTCTATCAAAAACAAAAAGTGCCATAGGAACCAGCAGTTCCTGAGATTAGCGCAACACTGCAGCCACATGAAAGGATCATATCAGATTCTGAAAAATTGTTAATTTAAACTACAAACTATGATAACCTTTTAGTTGAATGGACATTCAATAATTATTCATCACGTATATCACAAGCTTGATTTTGAAAATACTATTAAAACTTATCCGATTTATAAGACTGACTTTTTGTTAGTTTTCCACAATGTTTCTTTGTGCTCATATATCAACGTGTACGTGATATTTTTATTTAATGAATAAGATTAAGTGACCTGTTATCGTCACGTATATTGATCTATTTTGCGTTAGTGTTAAATCAATTTATAGTAGAGTAAATTAAGCTATCAATAGAATTTTGAATCGAGACACTCAAGTGTAGTGTGAAGAAGTTTAAAATTTTATTAAATTTTACGTAATATTTTTAATAATAATGCTACATACCTAGATATCATTGGAAATAGCGTGTCTTTTGACTGACTGTTTAACCTCGCTCATTGCCAAAAAGTCTGTTGCTATTGTAAATGCACACAATTTTAAGTGTTTCCTTCAAATTTAGGTACTCATACATAGTCATATTATATTGTTACAATTCTTTAACTATCTTCAACTAAAAAGTTCAGTTACAATATTATAATCTAACGTAAAACTGACTAAAATAACCACAAATAGCACTCCAACGTAAGTATTATATAGTTTGTAAAAACCATTTCAATGTTTACTACAAGTCCGTAGATCGCGAAGCTCCGCTGAAAATAAAAAAGTTGTTTGAAACTTTAACCTCATTATTGTTACGTTTGCGCCGAAGCGGCAACGTCGCGCGCGCTCGAGGGTTGCCTCTCGCGAGAGAGCTTTGTGTGCTCAAAGTTAGGGAAATTTAATAAAATACGAACTATAAAGTACACTATCAATATGTCTGTATAATCATAGGTTCAGAAAGATTGTAGCACTATGCTAATTAATTGTTTTATCTTGTGCTGATTATAATAGTTATCACTATTAGTGAAGATAAAAAAGATAATAATAGATTCGACTAGGTATAACAAAACTCAAAACTTTCCAATTTTTCTGGTATCTTTCCAAATGCAATTGATAACGAAATAATATGATTTACATTAAGAATTTTACTTACTGATTTATTGACTTGTTCGTTCTCTCATCGTAGAATTTGAACATAAAGTTGGGAAAATGATAACACGGCTGGCAACTCGAGCACGAAGTGAGCGGCGGTCGCCAGTTGGCCATGGGGTTTCATTGACAGCGGATGTCATTATGCGCGCCGTTTCGCGCCAATTTTGAAAAGTTTTTTATAAAAGTATTGTGCTAACGTGATACACTTTGAGTGTTTGTTTGGTTGTCTATGGTAAGAATAGTGCTGTGAATGGTGTATATCGAGGATATATAAATATGTTGTGGATTATTGTACGTCTGTACTCTGTATTTTAATAATTCTAAATAGCGGCACGGTGAGTTCGTAGCGTGAAAATAACTTTAGATAGCCTACGTTTAGAAAAGTTTTGTAAAAAAAGGAAAAAATATAATATTTTCGCGCTTTTCATAATTAATTCATTTTTGTTAATTTATTGATACTTTGATTTTAAACACGCGTGATGATTCAATAATGATTAAATTATAAGTATGATTTGCGATCATTACTTTACATTTATCAATGCAATTTATGATACACTATTAATGTGCGCATCTAATGCAACATAATATCTTATGAACCTTACTAAATAAAACAAAATTATTTTATAAAAAAAAATGAACAGAAAACAAAAAGTTCAGTATCTTTATGAAATACAAGATGTTATACTCATTGCTATGCAACTTTTCAGTTACAAAAACATGAAAAAAATAATAATTGAATAACATCCGATTTTATTCATATATATTTGAGCCTGTGGATCGAGGATTTGAAATAATGATTACAAAGGATTCAGTCTCTGGACCGTTTATAACAACTTTTTAACCATTAATTTAAACTTTTCGCATTTTGTCGGCAATTAATCCGACGCCAACTTATCCGATAACTTTCCGCAGTGGTCCCGTGGTTACGGGTTACGGCTAAAGGCATTTTAGGTGAATAGGAAATGTAGGAAACGTAAAGATATACAAATGAATTAAATTTTGTAGGTAAATTTAACCGATATAAAAAGCGAATAATTCATGAAACAATATCGGCTGAAGATAGTATATTTATCTGCACCGCATCCTTCAAATAAAATTTCTGCATGGAAGGACATACAAAAAATATTATAATTGTTTTCTATGAATGCTTTGAAGGACCAAATACCTAACCGAAGGACCTATTTGACAGAATATGAACAATATCAATTTATTTTTGTTCTAGTTCATTCTGTATTCCGTTCCGTCACTTAACTTTACGCCACAGACGAATAAATTTTGTCATAAATATTGTAAATTATTGTCACTACGTGGCATTAACCCAGTAAGCTGGACACACCTATGGCTGTTTAATGAGATTATGAGATATAATGAGTTGCATAACCACCTGTTGGATGTGAGCCGGACATTGTTTTTAAAGCAATGACGTACCTAGTTTTATAAGCTATGTTATCGTGGAATAACATCGATTATACATATACCCGCTGCGGAATTAGAAACAGTTGTAGCAATTCAATTAAAAGAGGTTTGAACAAAGATTATTTGAAGGTAATTAAAGATGAGATTTTGAGCAATAACAAGAATTGAAAAATTACATGTTATGACTAACAATTTCTGATATTACACGTTCCACAATGACTGAAATGCCTAACGAGGTTATTTTTTTGCATTTATCGTCCTATAGAAATGTTTACAAATGCTTTTTTGTATCACAAAGAAACAGTCCATTCAGTCATAAAACGCGTTGAGATTACGCTACTATTTTACGTAGTACATCTGTGTGGAGACCAGTTAAGTACCATAACCCTGGTGACACCAAAAATACAGGGCAAGATTGTACCCAATGTGCTGACTCAAGAATTAGAAAGGACACAATAGTACAATTTCTTTGTTACAATTAAGTCGGCTCGCGCCACGTCAGCCGCACAGGCCGAATGAATATTTTATTAGATCGCGAATAAAAATCGATTGCGTACAAGACACCTAATTACAGAGCTGGAGGAATTGCAGCCGCTATTAGAAACACATAAATTGGTAGCTGCAAAGAAATTCTGTATTATTTGCCTCATATTACGTGCGCTTTTATTTGATTTACGTAGGGTTTGTATCATTTGAAATGAAATGATGTGTAATTTTTACATATTGTCCTCAGAATTTATTAAAGAGCGAAAATGTATGTTACAACTTCAATAGAAAATAGATCTATAAATCTTATAAAGTGTAGCGTAAAACGTGTTTAGCCATTAATTTGGCTTAGCAATATATTATCCATGACCTAAACTCTTATAATAAGCCGAAGTACCTCGTTATAGATAAATAGACTGATAAGACTGATGATGACCGAACAGACGTTAATCATCAATGAGTTTGCGAATGTGACCCAGTTCGCACAATAGCCATGTACATATTAGTAGAGTGCCTGGGGGTTTTCACCTCGGATTAGAGTTATAGTGAATGAATTAATATGGTCGACGTGGGATATTGTTTTTTAAACTATAAATTGCAATGTTTACCCAATTTTTTTTTGTGCACTCCATTGTTTCATGGTTTAAACAAATTATTGTGAAAAATTCATGTTTGACCATAGAGGGTGTCCCAAGAAGTAGTGATATACTGAAGCTGGGAGGTAGAGGACATAAAGGGCTATCCGAATCACCCCCATGTATGTTATGCGATTTTTCGTATTTTCGGAGTTATAACGTTTTTTTCAAATTTTCACCAATCGCCGAGTACGTAGAGATTTTGATTAATGGTGACGTGAATTATGGCGGTAAATGCTTGATTTTTTTTGTGTGCTAAGCTGCAAGATAGGCCAATTCAGTATAGTAACATTTACTATCGTTAGATCTTCGAATGGAATAAAAAAAAGAATTTAATGCCAAGAAAGATAAAATTACCCAGTATGTTCATAACTTCAAGGGCCCGTAAAAAGTAAAATCACATAAAAAATATCCGTTTGGCTTTTTAAAAACTTGCTCTATCTATGAGGTAGCTACCCTGAAAATTTCATTTTTATTATTCATAAGGCTTCAATCGAAAAATTTAAATCTAAAAGTGGTAAGTGCAAAATTTTAATGCAAACAAAATAAAACCAATTACAAGGTGTTTAATTACAATAAATTTTCAAAATGACCCCCCCTGTTGCTCACTGCAAGTGCAACATCACCGGAAAAAGTTGTCTTTTAAACGTCTGAATACCCTTTTATTTTAATGGTTTCTTCTGCTACTCTCAATTTCCGGGTTAATTCGTCCAAATTGCGGCATTCTCTCGAGTAGACGAGGTCTTTTATTTATTTATTTATTTATATACTCTTTATTGCACACACAAAGTTTGACAAAATCAGGATATTAAACTAAGCAATTGGCGGCTTTATTGCTTAACAGCAATTTCTACCAAGCAACCAAAAAATAAAAGCAGAAAGTTAATACAATTACAAAATTGGGAAGATAGTGTACACAGAAACAAAAAAGAAGACAAAATATCTTAGCAGTTAGCGTAATAGGTTAAAAGGAAAAAGATTTGGTCTTTGTAGTATCTCCATACAAAAAAATGCCGGCGTAGTCAGATTTCATACATCAACACTTCAACTTTGAATGAATCCATCACGAATTTTATAGCCGTCCAGAAAACCGATTATTATCGAGATATCCAGAAAAGGATTTCTGGTATAACCGACTTAGAGACACTTGCAGCAAAATATCATTCGGATTATTATAATTTGCTGAAAAATTCAATTCACCTCAGTAATGTTGAAAAGAAAATTAATCTAAGTAGATGCAGCAATGGAGCAAATATGTACCTACATAGAAGAGACTGATGATTGCCAATTTACCATGCAAAAGTTGAAAAACGTCATCACTACAGAGCATATCCCGGTAGAAAAAACTATTAAAAAACGACTACCTAATAGAACGCTTTCACGATGATATTATCATTTCAACTAAATATTTGATGTAGGCAACAATGTAGGTAATTGTAATATATTTAAATAAACAGATTTGGTACTAATAATTTTTTTTCTTTTCATTAGTCGTAATTAATTACCTTATTTTTTTAAATGTACTGAATAGAGTACGTTTAATTTATAATTAAACCGGCCGAGAAATTCCATTGTACATAGCAGTTGTGGCTCCGCTCTCCCCTCAACGTTTTTCTATCTGTTCGAGATCCCTACTGCTATTTTTATACACAGGTATCTTTGAAAAATATTCCTATATGTCTACTCGAATAAAAAAAAAAAGAAATACTGTTTAAAGTGAAAATATATGGTCAAACATTAATTTTTCATAACATTTTTTTTAAACAACGAAACAATGGAGTGCACAAAAAAAATTTGGGTAAACAATGCAATTTATAGTTTAAAAAACAATATCCCACATCGATCATATTAATTCATTCACTATAACTCTAATCCGAGGTTATACGGTTTTGAATGCTCCAGGCACTCCACTATATATAACAGACGCCGTTTCAGTGCGTTTAAAAGCAATACGTAAGTGACAATTATTGCATTCAATAAAACTATGACTAGGTATTTATTTGCAGAAAACTTCCGATAATTCCAATATTCATATATTGAAGATTTTCTTGATTTTCCTCGAAACCTGAATTGGCCTAGTAGACGAGTATCCGCTGGGAATCGAATCTGGTATTGTTTGGTGATCGGTAAAAACGTCTGTTTGTAAGATGGACGAGCCGTGAATAGTAAGCGCAGCTAATGCCTTATTGATGTCCACCTTGTTCCCAGAATTGGGAAATTGCGGATTATAATATTTATTTATTCGACTAGACTTCCTTTATAACTGCTTTAGAATCATCCAAATACTGAAAAAAAATACCGAGAAGATCTGGTAAATCTATAGTTGCTTTTAGTGTTCTATTTGAAAATAGAGATTCTATTTTTCTTTCGTCGTTCTATATTGGCCAGGAAGGTCCACTTATACGAGTTGTGCAGAAACGTTAAATTATCATGATAATATATCGCTTATCATGAATTTAACCTCATCGTATATCTACAAACTTTTTGTAAAAAGCTATACTGTATTGTTGAAAAGATTTCCTCCGATCTCACGAACGATAAGATATTCTTCTATTTTGGTACTACTTCTAAATCAATGAAGCATTTTTAGCTGCATTCAATAAATAGCTCGCATGCCTGTGATAAGGTTAAATGCCAGAATCAAAATACATATGTGGGTTAAACATTTAGAGCACTTCTTGTCAAATGTTTTTAAGTAAATATAAGGTATAGGTCCCCTTTTTGTGAAATTAAAGGGAAAGTGCAATAACCCCCTCACCGGATGGCCTTACACAATGCGGGTGTCGGGTTCGATTCCCGTAAGGTGACACGAGCAGTTCGTGAGACATCCGTTATGCGACATCCGTTTTGATTTGTGACCTTACAGGTAATCAGTTTAAACTTGAATGGTTGATGTATTGAATAATTTTTCGGGACGCGTGGGAGACCTCCAGTGTCACTATCTTCACAAAAGAATTTTTCATTTTCATTCTCTCACACTTATTGAATTGAAATATTGAAAGCTGATATCTATTTTGTCATCATTTTTGAACTTCTTATTCCGTCTTCGTATAAATACTTCTTAATTCTTAACATACTTTATTTGTACCGGGCCATTGTAAGGCCAGGAGACTCGCCAGTTTTTCAAGATAAATAGTTACAAAGTAGTTAATAGCAATCACGACCAATGTCTAGGGAACGCGGAAAACTTTTCTCCTCGTACCGCAAGCGATTGTAATGCAGCCAGCGGCGCATACATGATTCATCCCGCGAACCCCGTGGATTCCTGCATTAATCGTGTCCTCAGCGAACGGCTATCTCACATCTCATTGACGCACCGGAATACAGATGTGTTGGCAGTTACACTCTTGTGCTATCGTTTTCTATCCTTTTTTTGACGTGCATCGTGCTAGTGGATATTTTTTGCCATTAGGACATGCCAGTTGCCAATTTCAATTATGATTGGCTAGGAATGGATAAGTGGGCAGAATATGCTGTATTTACCTTAGATTACGTATACTCACTTACTGCTGGTAAAATAGAAATTATACCATGGATATGAGCTATCACAACTAATAATAATCAAGGAGTAAAAAATCGGCTAGTAAGATTCCTGAAACTGGGGAGAAATTGAATGCAATACACACTGATTATCACCATTATAATCATTATCTTAGCTGATGGCTTATTTCAAAATACTTTATCTGAAAATTTAAACAAATTTACACTTAAATAAAATAAACTTAACAGAATATCGCGTTATCTCATTTAGTCTGTGACCGTCGTGGGAAGCTATAAAACAATCAATTTCCATGGTTCACGCATTGCAGATGGAATATTACCGTTCGGTCGTTAGTGTACATATAGTTTAGTATGCAGGAATGCGGTGCACGGCGAGTGATTGCGGCGACGTACTGTCTGCTGGCCGCTGTAGGCCGACGTCGCACGCGCGGCCCACTGCTTGCAAGTAGCGGGGACGGCGGTGGTTGTAGGTTTCAAGCATTAGGATCCGTATAGTGGGTTGAATAATGCCATTTTATATAGAATGTTTTCTTATTTTGTGCAAACTTTTGCTTCAATTTTAGGAATGTTGCGTAAGCGGTTAGATGATTAGATATTTATTTAGTTAAATGTTTACTTAGGGTGTTTTGGTTGGTACAATTCCGTATTGCTACGACTCTTGATAGATAGAATACCAGAGAGCGTTTATAAAATACCATAAAGCCAGTAAGCCTGACCGCTCCTCCGATCCGATCCGATCCGATTGCAATTGGTGCGGTTACGGAGCAGTGAGCCGCCGCGCGTCTGTCCGCCCTAACCGCTGTGCACTCGCAATAAGTGAATAATCAGCGGAATGCGCTTTGTTGCACGACATCTCATATTTGCTTCACAGAAATAGGATGTAGTATTTATTTTCATTGATAAATATGGAACATTTGTTGTGGCGGCTTCTGTTGTTATGTATAGGTACGATCGACTTCCAATCGTATAGAATATAGAATTATATTTTTTTCTTGCAAATTGACCGTACCTACTTAATTTATATAGAATTAATTGACCTCACAATAATTTTATTAAAAATAATAGTTATGTTTATCAATTTCGATGGCTAAATGGCCGTGCTACGAAAAAGTACATAGTAACTATCTGCGTATTCGTATGTGGATAACTACTTGATAGGCAAATGAAGGACATTTCCTACGGAAGATTTTTTGCTCTCATGTTAAAAACTACTAATAGCCACATTAATATTTATAATCAATTAAATCAATCCGATCTCCGATCAAGTAGAAGGAAAACCAACGAAGCATATAGACATGTGTATCGTCTGCGCGAACTACGCGTCACATTAGTTTATGGCACAAAGAGAGCTTTAAACTGTTAGTGTGTTATGTCAACAATATAGTCTGGTCTGGTGTGTGGTGGCGCGGATGGATCCTGTGTTGTGATTGCCAGCAGCTGATCGGGGCGGGGTGGGTGACCTTGACCGCGGCGCCACCTGTCACACGCCGACAACCACCGATGGCTTTTGGAACACGTGTTTTTGGGAAAGCGTTTGGCGACCGCTTTAGTGGCTCTGCTCGAATGGATCTATCGTTAAGAATTATTATGCCTATAGCTTGTTTGTGTAGTAGTTGGTAGCAAAATAGTTGAACATGTTCATGATGTATCCTTGTACCTAATAATGAATAAAGTTTGACCCAGTCAAAGGGTTACTTCACCCCATTCGTTTAAATTAATGAAATGAGTTAACAATTGCCTTAATTTGGTCTGCTCTGGCGGTACAATGGGTAATGATAGGTTCAGCTAGAATGCTAGATGAATATATTATATGAAGATTAACGATTCTTTGAAATTGAGAAAAGCGTATGAAACAGGCGCTCATATTAATAAAAGAATTATCATACCTCTACCCTTTTCCGTAATGTAAATATTATTGTCCTATCGCACTGGTTATTTCATGTATTGAAAATGTATTCAATAAAATATGTAAACTTACACCTAGGTAAAATTCCACTCCCCTTGACACAGCTGTTTAATGTTTTGTCTGTAAATCGCCACTGTCTCGTTTAGTAAAAGCGTGCAATTCTTGATTTAAAATACTTAATAGATCCTGGGCACTTTACAATATTTCCTGCGACGCGCCGGAGGAAAGTTGTCGCATGATGTGACGTGTGGACTGAAGGTACCGCGCTCTCCGCTAAGGGCCGCGGCACGTTAACGGTCCGCCGCAATAAGATGCTAATTAAATCAACTGATTTTAATGAAACGAGCGGCACGAGGAGGTTTCACAAAAAGAACTAAATAAATATAATCATAAATCCGGGTCAGAATCGTAAAGGTGCACGCGACGGGCATCGAACCGGTCGCTGGGCGCAGCTGCCGGGCAGGTGCGCGCCGCTGATGCAATGCGTGTGTGCGTACAGGTCTCGTACCTGTGGCCCTGGGCTGCAGACCAGCGAGGAGATTAGCGAGCAGAACCTAGCTTAGTTTCTCCTACGTTCGTAAGAGAAAGCCTGAAATATTGAACGTCATTAAGTAATGAGAATTGACTTTTCTGGAGTTAACACAGCTGTAAATATATAATGTAAATATAAATGTTACAATTTTATTATTGCCTTCGAACCATCCTTTCTTGAGTAACATACTTCACGTTTATCGTATTAGTTGGAAGATTCATATATTCTAGTTCTACTACCCACATGAGCTATCTTCTCAACCAACACACATAAAGAAGTAAGCGATCGATTTGATGGTCAATAGTTATCACCACACTCCGTCACAAGTGCACATACAAAACGCATCCCTCTGAAACGGTGGGTAACAGTATCCTCGGTTATTGCGCGTTTGGGCGCGCCCCGGGACCACCCGCGCCGTAACCCTACCCGCCACCTACCACGACGATCACTACACAGTACCCACATAGCTGTGTTGTCATCGTTGCGATCATTATTACCAAATATCGTTGGAAAAGACTTCAATAACAAAAGACAAAGAATAAATTTATTTGTACATCCAGCACTTCTGTTTGAATTCGTATTCAATAACAGTTGTTATCTTAATAAAATCAAAACAAAACTGCTGTAGGTAGGTGCTACCTGAACCGTTATTCTTAAAAATAATGAGAAGTAATGTATATTTTTCTAGCGATACCTTGTTTGAATATTAGTGGATGTAATATGATAACACAAGCTACATTATTGAAATATATTTTATATTTATTTATAAAGCAGCGCAAGCGCAGCCGCGCGGCCATTTACATCTGGTCACTACAAAATGAAAATTACTTCATTTGTACCTTCACAATTAAATGCCTATAAAATAATCAGTCAAGTATAAGGTATGCGTCAGCTCAGTAATCTAAACAATTTTACCTCTTCGCGAGCAAGTAGCAACGTTCACATATAAGGTAACTCGCGCTATTGACATTTTTTCCTCAATTAAGATAAAAAGTACTGCATGTAATTAGTGGCCGCATTATCGATGTACTAAAATTTTATTTGTGTCAAAATGAAGTGACGATTAATTACTTATTTAAAGTGAATACATTTTATAATAAAAGCTGCTTCAAAAATCTAGTTGGATGTTAAGGACTCATAAAAGTGAAGCAGATAGTGTCTTCACGGATAAAGGGAATATCGAATTTGGGGAATCAAGTGTCGTTGTTGTGTTATCGATACAGTTAAAAATAGACTATATTCTTTAATATAATGTAGTTTCTTGTAAAAAGAAACCATATAATGTCCTTACTGGGTCTTCTTTCTGGGAAACATATTTTGGCGAGCGTGGCGTGTATTTTTTTTTTTTTTTTTTTTTTTTTTTATATAAGAGGAGGCAACAGAGCAGACGCGTCACCTGATGTTAAGTGTACTGCGTCGCCCATAAGCACCAGCAATGCCGGGGACATTGTTAGTGCGTTGCCGGCCTTTAAGGTAGGAGTACGCTCTTTTCTTGAAGGTCCCTAAGTCGTAACCGTTTGGAAACACCGCATGAGGAAGTTCGTTCCATAAACTCGTTGTGCGCGGAAAGAAGCTTCTTTTGAAGCGCGCAGTCGTCGATCGCCAGGAGTCAAGGTGGTGTGGGTGGTATTTGAGTTTGTGGCGTGCAGTACGGTGATGGAACTCAGCGGCAGGTATTGTTCCAAACAGCTCCTCAGAGCACTCCCCATTGTAGATGCGATAGAAAACACACAGTGAAGCGACGTCTCTTCGCAGCGCCAAAGTATCAAGCCGATCGGTAAGACTTGGCTCGTTAACGAGTCGTACTGCTCTCCTTTGAATACGGTCAAATGGAAGGAGGTGTTGTTGAGGTGCCCCGGCCCAGATGTGGGAGCAGTATTCCATGTGCGGCCTAACTTGCGCCTTATAAAGCATAAGGCGGTGGTGCGACGTGAAATACTGCCCCGCTCGACAGAGCACACCAAGTTTCTGTGAAGCCAATTTGGCCTTTCCTTCCAGATGACAGGAGAACTGTACGCTACTCGAGATTTCGAGACCAAGAATACCGATGCTAGCTGTGGCAGAGAGAGGAATACCCTGAAAACGAGGAGTTACGACAAAGGGAAGCTTTTTTGCGGTGAACGCGCAGACCTGTGTCTTCTTGGGGTTGAATTGGACTAAGTTACGTCGGCCCCAGTTAGATACCTCTTCTAAGGAGGTTTCTATTGAAGACACGAGGTTGTTCCGGCACTCAATGACGCGGTCCTGAGAAATATTGCTGTGGCCGGTGTATATTGTATCACCAGTACTGTCGTCTGCATAGCAATGAATGCTACCGTCTAGCAGCATATCATTGATATGCAGAAGAAACAGAGTGGGAGACAGAACGCAGCCTTGTGGGACACCAGCATTCACAGGCTTAGGATCGGAGCATGAACCGTCGACTACGATAACGCTCTGTGAGAAAACTGGCAACCCACTGGCAAAATTTCTCAGGAAGCCCATAGGAAGGAAGCTTCGCAAGAAGCGCTTTGTGCCATACCCGATCGAAAGCTTTCGCTATGTCCAAGCTGACGGCTAAGCCTTCCCCCTTGCTCTCAATCGCTGACGCCCAGCGGTGAGTCAAATATACAAGAAGATCGCCAGCTGACCGGCCACGACGGAAACCGTACTGTCGGTCACTAATCAGCTGGCGCTCTTCCAGATATTTGAGCACCTGGCGATTGATAATGGTTTCCATTATCTTGGAGAGCAAGGAAGTGATGGCTATGGGTCGATAGTTGGACGGATCCGAGCGATCGCCTTTTTTCGGGATAGGATGTACTAAAGCTGTCTTCCATGTATTCGGGACGACGCCTGTAGAATAGGAGTGCTGGAAAAGTCGCGTGAGAACCGGCGCCAACTCAGGTGCACACATCTTCAACACAATAGGAGGAATACCGTCGGGTCCACTCGACTTGTGGATGTCTAGAGCGAAAAGTGCTTTACGCACAGCGCTCTGGGTGAAACGGATGTCCGGCATAGAGCCCTCGAACCGTGGGATGGTAGGTGGTGATTTATAAAACTTAAATTTTGGTATTTATTTTATTCATATTATGATCTATTTGCATGAATTGAAAATTATAAAACAATCGTAGGACGTATAAAGACACTGTTATTTATGATAGTTTCACTTATATACTTAGTAAATACAAAATAAGAATATCGTAACTAACTTTGCAATATGATTCATCCAATATCAATAATCTATTATGTAAAACATAAAGGTACCTTTTATAATTATCTTTTTAAAAACTTATTCTAGAAGTTTTGTGGAAAAAACAAAGTTGTAGCGAAATAGGATAGCGTTAAAATAAAATTGAAGTTCTTTGTGTAATTTAATTTCTTAGCATTGATTTATTCCGTTTTTCACTAAAAGTTGTTAATTGTTATAGGTATCATGTACATGTGGTTTTTATTTTGTTGCTTTCATCACTCGGCAACATTTAAAGATCAGCTGTTCCATCCCATATAAATATATTGACAAAGAAAGTGGCGACGCTACCTGCTTTCTCTTTGTCCCTGATTCGATTCCCAGGACGCTAGAGTTACGGGACGGGGACGCAAGGTGCTAAAAGAAAGAACTACTACTTACCTTACTTACCTGAAAGTAATGCATTAAAGTAGTTATTATTTTTTATTTGTCGTGATTTCAACCGTGAGCGCTTTCGAAGTGAGAAATTTCATCTATCCGCCCAATAGAGTTATGCGTAAACTTATTCCTTGTTAGTTATAACTACTTAATAGAATATGGATTACATTATTTCAAAACATTTCCGAAATTAAACCGCTTTTTACATACGAAAAGAAAGATACGTGATATGTGATGACAGCCCATCACACATCACATCACACAGATCACAACAGGTATCCAACCTGATGTTTTTTCTCGGTTCTTATTTGCACACTTTTATATTTTATCAAATCTAACCGTTTAAATTCAGAGCAACGAAAATTAAAATATTTTTCACTTTACATCAAATTATAAAAGTGAGGATACTCTTGAAACAATTTTGTTTAACAATAAACTTATAATTATAACACTGGGCGAGACTAATAGACGGTTGATGTTTACATTTATAAGAGATCGAGATTTGACTTTGAAGTGCTATTTTTAACATCACTACGTAGACGTTTAGATTCATCGATTTACACTAAAATTTATTTTAAAACACCCCATCGCATACTTTAGAAAAAAACGTGAATCAACTAAGATTATTTCCACGACGAACTCCAACCACTGTCGCTAGTAAATAATAAAATCATGTTTGATCTAATCATTTGTTTCATTAGGTTACTTCAAATTCATTGAACTTTAGAGAGTGTATATCCAAATTTTAGATCTGTGATATAAATAAGTTATTAACAAAGTGCAACACAAAAGACAACGACAGTGAACATAAAACAAACAAAATGTGCAAGTGAACACGTGATAATGTCAAAGTGTAAACACAAAGAGGATGGCTCTACGAAATGACGTCATGGAGTCCAACTTCCTGCCCGCGGACACGCCGCCGGTGACTGACATCGCGTACCAGCCGAAAACGGACTTGGCCATCGAATACTTTAACACTTTCAACCAAATATGCGAGAACTACCGCGACGACAGGCAAGCGGACGGCCTACGAGCCGTAGACGCGCTACGCGTCACGCCCGATCAGCTACGCGGGCACTATGATGCGCTACGGGCGCCGTCAGATCACCTACGCGCCCCCGCGGACGGCGTGCGCGCGTCGTCCGACTCGCTGCGGCTGTCGTCGGACACGCTACGCGTTTCCTCAGAAATATTGGACGGTAGCCGCGAGTTTATAAGCACAGACTTTCAAAAAACAGAGTTTAGTGACAAAGTGTTTTTGGGAAAGGACGAGCAAGTGTTTCAGTTCGGACAACCGGACGCCTCGGCGTTGTTGAGGCATCGCGCGAGGCGGAGGTACAATGAGGAGCATGGCCTGCCTACAGCCACCAGTCAGGAGAGCGGGGTAAGTTGAAAGCAGCTATGCTGTAGCCATAGTTTTCATTCTCAGGGTTTATAAACCAATACACATCTTACAGTGTTGCGATTTTAATTGATCGATAACTTTGTATGCATCACTTATGATCAGCTTAAGTTTTGTTAATATTGTTACCAATTATTACCAAACTATAAGTAAAAATAAAAACCGGCCAAGTGCGAGTCGGACTCGCGCACCGAGGGTTCCGTACAAATAAGTTTAAAATTATAAAAAAAAAATATATTATGTGATGTAACTAAAAATTTATGGTTTTCGTAATTTTTCCTTTATCTATGCTATAAGACGTTGCTTCGTACCAAATTTCAAGATTCTGAGTTCACGGGAAGCACCCTGTAGGTTTTGATTCCCTTGCAAGTGTCGAAAATTTGCGGCATAAACGGCTGTATCTTTTGATTGCGTTGGCTTAGAAGTTTGATTTTTTCACAGCTTCAAGGGACAGTAGACCTGAGTAATTGATATAAATTTCAGCTTCATACCTCCACGCGTTCCTGAGAAAAAGGGTCTTGACAGACGGACGGACGGAGGGTTCCGTTTTTTCCTTTTGAGGTACGGAACCCTAACTATACATGTATAAATTTGAAGAGTTTTTAATTAAAAATATCTCCATCATTTGAAACATGGTATGTTCAAATCACGCAAAAGTAAATTAATTATAATGAATTCTTAGCATTATTAATTATTCTCAGTAATCCATCGAGCGCCGATAATGCCCGCAATGGGCAACAATGTGACCGCGTACCGTCTAGCTATCGGCGGTTATTTCTGTCTGTTTACGTTGTTAGTATAATTAGAAGCACTAATTCGGTGGCTCGTGGGCGGAGCGGCCGCCTTGGTGTGACTCGCGATAACACGTAGATGTGCAAACGTCGCGGTCGCGAGATTACATATTAGGGATGTCGTAGTCTGCACTCTGCACCTAAAGACTGAACACTTTACTGCATTTAGATTTAGGTAGATAGTCACGTGTAACGTACTCTTACGTGGGGGAATAGATGAGTGCATTTGCCAAATTTCGCAAATTCTTTGTCATTAATATCATAATGAAATGACATTCAAGGCCTTTTTCAATAGCGGGCGTTTTATATGTTCCTCGATTAATTTCTACTTAATTCTTAGTAGTAACTATAGCTTAAAAGTTTTCAAGAATGTAACTTATGACCTAACACGTGTATTGTATATTTGTCTATCTTTTCCGCTAATGGCTAGCAATAATAAGCAGTGTAAGATGTAACAGAAGCCGGCGGGTTCGCGGGAACCGAGCGTCGCTAATGGATCTCGTAACTGGATATATTCGGAATTAAATCGATCAACGATACCTTTGTACGGGAGCCGTTGTTGAGAAACTCTTGTTTTTTCCCTGTATTAAAGTAGACGATATGATAAAATACTTTGCCTGTGAGAAAGTTTGAGTTTTTATTAATTCAAATTGGCTCATTACAGAATCGTATCAAACAGACGATCTTAAATATTTTTTGATTTGCAATATAGACGTTGTTTCATATGATACAAGAAAACATGACTATTTCCCAATTCATAATCAATCGTAAGCAAATTAATTATAATATCGTAAACGTGTCAAACAATAAATTTGACAAGTACCTATCAGTGTTAGTTTCCCACGAAACCGCGAGCGAATAGAAACGATATCAAGTGTCACACAAAATATATTATTCTCCATCGTTGGAGACTCGGTGAGCTCACGTGGGAACGGCGATGGCCCACGAGACATGCTGTCTCACCAGCCACTAAAACTGGCTATAACTTGATTTAAACATGTATTATACAGACTCGTTTATCTTAAATATTATGTTTGATTTCTATTATCTGTGGATTTTCATGTTCCATTGATATGATTTTTGAGTAAAACCCTTCAATGATTATGTATTTAGATCCGTTAGGATTCGCTCTGGATTGTTTTGTAATCTATACTAATATTATAAAGAGGAAAGGTTTGTATGTATGTATGGTTTTCAAGCATAAACTACTGGACCGATTTTGATGAAATTTGGCACAGATAATCTTTAGACCCTGAGAAAGAACATAGGCTACCTTTTATTGCGAAATATGTACCACGGGCGAAGCCGGGGCGGACCGCTAGTTCGTATATAAATTGAACTGGAAATATGAAATTATTACACAATTGAAAGTTTCAAGTAGAAGTATTCCGTTTTTCTAGTTGTACTTTTTTAATTTATACATAAACATTATTTCTTGCTCTTAATCTTTTTCTGAAGTAATGCTACTCTTACATTTATGGTGATCTTCTGTGAAATTATCCCCGGAGTTTGACGTACGTAACGTAGTGGCTTTTATTTAAACAATATTTAATGTTAACGATTATTATTGTAAATGAAACCGATATAGATAATTTGAATAAATTAGGACCAAATAATAAAAAATATAGCAGACACAAAAATCAATGGAATAACATTATAAATTTTATTTGACCAGATGTCCCGCGTGCTCTCAAAATCCAGTTTGAATGATATCGATTTAATGCGATATTATGTTTCAAACGGAATATAAATGAGATGATAATATGTTATTTAACGAGTATAAAAATACACAGTGACACAATCGCGGAGAATAAAATCGTGCATAATCCTTCTCGTAGATTGTGAGACGCGTGTTCATTGGGTGCAAGGCACGAGTGGGCGCGGGCTTACACTGCTCTCTACAGGCTACAGCTACGAAGCTATTCTGTGAAACATTACTGAATGTCATGAGCTCTACTCGCAATGGACAGCGTTGGACGAGTAGAGGCAATTAGTTGTCTAAATGTCTATGATCGGCCGTCTTTGTACATGTTTATTGGTAATCGTCGTGATGACGGCAAACATCAACGATCATTTGATGGACAAACACTGTCCATTGTGAAAAGGGGCCATCACTGTTTTGGACGGTGCAGCCATTTCGTCACAAGATATTGACAGTACAGCAGATTTAGCGCATAATATCATTACAGTCATGTTGATAAAGCTCAGCTGCAAACATGTTTACTGCGAAATGCCCCAATCAAAACGAGATAAAGTTTTGTTTTGTTTTGTCGAACGATTTTGATTCTGTATGCGATACAACAGTGTCGTCGCTTCAACCGATAAACGTAATCATAGAAAGTTTATGATTCCAAAATTCTTAGTAAACGTAGATTAGATGATTATATCGAATTTTAAATACAGGTGTATCAGGTGTGTCTTGATTGATATCAAATGATAGTGCGGAGAAGAATTTACTTAAATTATTTATTGTTGATAATGCCCTTTTACAGTTATTAGGGAATTACCATAAGGTGTTGGAATTCGAATTTTATTAAATACCTTTTCTATATTCGCTACCATATGGAAGTAAATAATAAGAATAACAATATCTAACTAAAGTTATAGGAAACGAGGAAGTGCATGTAAATCAAGTGTCAAGAGAAATGTGCTATAATTGCAAGTTTGTGCGTAAGTAATCGATAAATGTAGGAAGCTATTCATCGTCGCAATTGATATTGGAGCAACTAATGATATGACATCATGCGATTGTGTATTGCTAATTAGAAATCGATATTTTAACTAATTTAAATTAATATAATTTATTGCATAAATTATCACACATTTGATATAGCTAATATCTGACCAGTGTCTATGATAAAATGGAACAAGAAAATGTTAATATAATACACTTAGTAGAAAAGCAGTCGCGCTAATTTTTGGGGATATTCTGGAGAAGGATAATATACTGTCTGATTTCTTACTTGGGTAAAGTTATAATGCACACGATGGGATGGCATTGTTCATAATAAATATTCAGTATAAATAAAACTATTTTCTGAGGTTTGTTTAACCGCTGTCTCCAGTGACTAGGGAGCGGTAGGAAGATGTGTCGGCACTGGGCAGGAAACAGTGCGCGGGCGTCGTCACGGGCACCGCGGGAGCGCCGCGCCGGATATGTGATTCATGCGTGTTATTGTTTTTTAAACGACGCTCTTCATTCTTAACCGTGTGCCTTCTGTATGTGTCGCTTTCTTTGAACGAGTGATCTTTACCAATCAATGTATTTGAATTGATAACTAATAGGTGCGGATAGTCAAGGTCCGTGTATGGCAATTGGCAAAAAGCGAGTATTTTAATAGTTCATGTGTTGTTCTGATCCATAAGCTACATCATTGCCGAGTTATATCAAAAACGGTTCAATGGGTTTTGCGTGAATGAGTAACAAACATCCATCCAAGATTCCAAGCTCACCAACTTTCGCATTTATAGTATTAAGTAGGATTGTGGTATCGGCAAAGATTGGTGCAATACGTTTTGATACAAAGAGACGCGACGCTTGAGTCACGCCGTTATATTATCATATTTATAGATTCGGGATTAATATCTTAAGTGTGTTCAGAGTTGCCTTCGCGGGAACCGAGCCGAGTTCGAACTTCGGAGCGGAGTCGTTCGGGTAATTTTATGTTGTTTTTTATAGCGCTCCGAGATAACTAGCGTGACGTCAACGTTTAATTGGAAATTGTGAAGTACTGATCGCGATCTTTATAGACTTTGTTGTTGTTAAATGTTAGAAAAACAGATTTTGGGTGAGGTCCCATTCCTACTACAGGGTGGATGCATTTTACATCTGTTTTTAAATAGTGGTAAATGTTCATAACAGATAACTATAAATTTTCAATCTCTACACAAGAAGTATATGAGTCAGGTATTAAATTAGAGAATGCCCTGACCACAGATCACAGAAACTAAAGGGAGATATGGTTAGGGGGCGGGGCCGGTGTCGCAGCAATATGCCCAAAAAAAGAATAAGCTGTAGCGGTGCTGTATACGTACGTCACTTACAATCTAGTGTGCGAACGAATAGTCGCTCTCATATTTTTGTGTGATGACACGCACACAACGCGAAGTATTGTTTTGATTTTGTTTACTGCAGTTGTGTGCGTAAATTTTTTATGAGACACGGTTTCGTACTCAGCGCAAGCGATTGGCATCTCTCTAGATCTCTATGGCCCTGACTTACCTAATTTCTTGTTCCTCTACGTTTAATTTACATCATACTTCATATTGCTTCCGGATAGTTGTACTATGTTATTCCGGACATTTCTCACAGAACGTTTCCCAACGTTTCCGTACGGACACAAGTTACTCAGTGTAGGGTCATTAGCTCGACCCAATAATAAAGTAGATCGGTAAAGCAGATGTGAAGTGCTCCAGTAAGGAATTTGAGACGACTTGATATTTAACTTTTAATTTAAATTAATTTGTGACAAATTATTTGACTTTTGTTCGACGTCCGAGTCGATTATGGCAAACTTGTGCAATATTTTGTATGATTATTTTTAGGGATTGGACTGGCCAAAAGGGATTTAAATTAGCCAAGTATGTAAGCGTTGTACTAAGCCGCTTGCCCGCAGCCTTATGTAGCGCCACGTTACATACAGTACCGTGCTTACTAATTGGTACAATATAATATACGTCATAAATAAATCGTCATTATGAAAAATGTTCACATTTACAATAGAAATTGGACATTATCACGTCAATACATGCGTTTACAATGCGTTTTACACGTAAATGGCTTTTATGTATGTTTGTAGTTAGGTAGATTGAAATATCTCTAAGATTGTTTGAATTAAAAATATTGTATTATAGCATTATTGAATTATAGCATTTGTTAACGCGTTTTGTTTATATTTAAACATATCCAATCAGATTAAACGGTTCAATGTTACATGTATTAGCTAATTGCAAGTCACGTTTCGTAAAATATACTGATTCATACTTTGCTATTTTATCAACGAAAAAAGTATGATTACTTGAAAAAATCAATAATTTCACTAATCATTAAATGGATAAATGTTATTGTTCCTTGAATTAGTTTATGAAGAACCTTCGTACATTTTAGATTATTTTAATAACTTGTAAAATTGAGTTGTCGTGTTGTGTTGGCCAGCAGTGGACAGTAATAATAAGTGCAATTAGCTCTCGTTGAACCGATTTCCTGTGCAAGTCTACGTGTGTGATGTATTCAGACATGGTACGAAACCCCTTACACGACTGGTGACGATAAATTAACTGTCGTTATAACAATAATTTCTCAATTAAAATGAGAGTCGTGCTGGCCGCCTGCTTTCCACAGCTAAAGCATGAATTTTGTAAAATTGAACATGAATTTTTGTGTAAAGAAATAAATATGTGAGGAATACGTTTCATTTATTTTAGCACATTAACGTATCACAGCATGAGTCGTGTGTGGACTACAAACTGAATTTCTTAAATGATTGATAATTCAGGCAAATATTAAACATAGAAAGATTGAAATTGTGATAACAATGGATTGAATCATGTTTCAGCAATCCATGATCCGACCAGATTGTCGCAGTGGCTTGAGAATAGTGATTGATACTTTTAAGAATGTCGCACTTAATTAGATTCGCGCTTCATGCATATAACGGGTTAATTAGTGCTCAAATGTGTAATAATTCTATACTAGGCAAATGTTATTTGGAGAATGTATAGCCAAAACACTTGGTAACAAACAAATATTAGATATCATGCTTTAAAGTTCGATTCACGTGTTCGTCACGCTCAGAATAAAGTTATCTTCATAGACAACGATTATCCATATCAGCCACAAGTCCAATATAGCTGTAACTGATTAGTGCGGCGGTGACTAAGTGCGTCGCTTGCGCAACGTGATTTGTGAACCATTTCGATATACCGCGCTGTTTTTGGTGCTGCGCAAACAACGGCAATTGTACTTTCGCCAGAACTATCCGTGGCGTAACATAGATTCGACAAATGTGCACTAACTATTGGAAATCTGAGTGCAAATCTGCAGACGCTAGATAGAGAAATATTAAAACTATGAGAGAATGGTTTAAAACTATAGTAAAATATACCTACTAGGATGATTGGGATATAAATGTATCTACTATCTAGATTTGCTTTATTATTGAATATAATTTGAAAATGCTCGATGATAACAATAGAAATAAGTTAACAGTGAAAACCGCATACCTTTATGTACCTTGGTCCTTGATGATCTATGTTTGATAGATCAGATCAACTCGCAATTTTGTTTTAGATTTTTCGTTTAAACATGTTCACTTGACCATCTTCAGAAGCTAACAATGTATTTGTCTGCAATTCCAGTACGGCAGCGATGAGTTCGGGCACGACTCGCCCAGCCGGTACGCGTCGCCGAAGGGCGCCGGCGCGGGCGCCGCGTACCAGGAGCCGTACTACGGCGGCGAGTGGGGCGCCGGCTACTACCAGCCGCCGCCCTACCACCACGACCCCTACGCGACCTCGCCAGGTAACACACACACACACACTAACACGCTTTGCAATGCAGGATCAGATACAGTTAAGAAGTGAACTGAACATATGTAATAAGAAAAATAATGATTTGATAGACACAATTCGAAGATACTGTTCAAGCGGATTGGCGCCACCTATTGATTATATTTTATAAACATACACGTCATTTTACTAATCAGGAAGAAAAATTTACGTGTTATAAAGTAAAACTAAGTACCCCCCAAATGGGATAATGAAAGATTAGATTAGATTTCGATTCGGTATCAAATTAAATTCAAATCAATTGGTACATGTTTTTTATACAAAAATCTACTACAAATATCCTAGACATTACTCCTAAAAGAAATTTCATATACTATGCAGTCTGTATAGGTTCTCTTTATACTGCATTTTTTAAACTACCCGCATTCTCAGTAATATGGTTGACAATGACGGAATGACCAAAGCAAAAAGCTAAAACTAGACGTGTATGAGATCATTTCTAGAGCATTATATTATCATAATGGAAAAATATTCATAATGTATTATGATGTGTTTGTTTCTATTTAACTCATAGCAGTACAGAACGGCCTCGAATTTCTTTTGTTAATTTTATGAGTTAGTGTACATACTACATAGTGAAGATAGGATTGTTTACATGACGGCAGTGACGTTTCAAAATAACAATTGAATTAACTGATACATGTATGTGCGTTCGTTTCCAGGTATAGGCGCGGGCGCCGGGGCGGGCGAGGCGGGCGCGGCGGGCGGCGCGGAGCTGCCGCTGCCGCCGATGTCGTCGTTCCGCGCCGCGGCGCCGGTGCACTCGCCCACCGACGCCATGCTCGTCGCCAAGCCCACCATGCAGCCGGTGAGTGCCGGCAATCATATACACTCGTACTCGTATAGATTTGTTGAAGGCGTTTGATTATGTAGCATATAGCCATTGTATTGTCTAGTTGCTTTATTTAAGACAAGAGTTTCGACATAAAAATAGTAATAGTTCTTGTAAAATATACTATAAATGTGATATTTTTGTACCTTATTTTAATATATTTTAAATGTGGGATCTATGAGGGGTGCCTAAGGGTAACGCACTGGGACCATTTTTATTACGATTGAATATCAATGATTATTATCACATGTTTTAACATTCATTTATCAATGATATGTTATTGGTAGTCGTTAGATTTTTTTGTATTAATTTTACAGAAAAGTTTTTGTTTCGATAGTTTAATCATTTATTCGTTTAATTTTAGTGCTAGTAAATAAATTAACTTATTCGAGTGGTCGTCTACAATTTCTGAATAAGCTTTGTTTGAATGCAAGAGTGTGTTGCGCGCAGATGTACGCGGGCGGCGCGGCGGGCGCGGGGGGTGTCGGGGTGGGGGGCGTGGCGGGCGGCGCGGGGGGCGAGGCGGCCAGCCTCTCGTCGTACGGCTCGTCGCCCTCCACGCCCGTGCACTCGCCGCCGCCGCTGCACGCGCGCCTCTACCCGCTCAAACACGCGCACAATGGACAGGTGAGACAAGTGTGAGAGGAGAAGAAAAGAGAAAAAGACTTATAAAGACTGATAAAATATATCTACGTTCGATATAGTGGAAAACGCTGTAGATATTTCGGAAACACTAGCGAATACAAATGATTATAATATAATGTAGTAATAATAAGAATTCATATCAATGAAATACGTTACCATTATACGATCCATTGAGGGTAGTATAACATCCCTAGGTATAATAGATGTTTTGTTTCTCATTGCACAGAAATTCCAAATTCGAAAACATTCAGCTACTCCACAACAGAGGGCGTTAGTTTTCGATAGATATAACTTTGAACCTCAACACATAGAGATAAGGTTGAAATTTGTGTCACTCAACATTAATGACATTAACTTGATATTTATCTGATGCTATGCCCTGAGGGATGTCAGCCTTGTTATCGATAATTCACAAATAAATATTTTTTGTGTATTTTTTTTTCTTTCTATTATATGAGTATAGTATAATGTGTCACATTTTGGAGTATGTTTATTACTACTAAGTACGTCTTTTTATATTATTATTATTAAATAAAAAACGGAATAGAATAGTATTAATCTATATTTACAAAATACAAACAGAAAATATGCATTATTTTAAATCTTGGAACTGCCGTAGGTTTGCTGTATCGGTGGCCTTTGTTAGACCGCTTAGTGCTGTTCGGCATCCAGTTAACTCGTCACGTTGCATTTATCCATTTCTCTTTTAAATTAGCCTCTTTGGGAAATCTATAAATAAATTGGACAAATGAAAGCTAAGGAAAAATAAAATAAAATTTAATATTTATAATGTTTGTCTTTTCTAAAGTATCGATACTATCGATATGCGCCACAAGCATCACTAAAGCGACATTCGTTTGTTTATTGCAATAATATTCCAGAAAGTCTTGTTTGCTGTTCAATCTATAATAGTACTCATTTCTTACGGATTAAGGTTCATATTGACTAGATATTTGTATACAATTTTGACAAATTACAAGCGAAGTTATAACATAAAATATTATATGTAAAATAAATAAAAATAAGACTTACCGATGGTATGAAATGCCTCCATTGCTGATATTATTTCGTCTGCTATCATTTTTGCACTCTAATACCGAACAACACGTCCTAATTAATGAATAAATATGGAAAAAAGGTTGACAGCTGACAACCGACTCGAATATTTTTCTGCGCACAACTGAGAGCAAGTTAGGTGATCTTACCTTACAAGTGACACGTGGGCCACGCCCACATCACACTTCTATCTACTTTACTGTTCTGTGCCTAGTAACGACGACATAGAATAACATGATATTTCGTTTTGTTAGAACTGCACATTTGCTTAACTTTTTTCAATTACGATTACATATTTATAATAATTAAGTGTGATTGATACAAGTAATTGTAAGTATTGACTTTACTGATAAACCATTCTAAACATAATAAACAATTTCTGATTTTGAAGAACTGACGTCGCTACAATTTTGTGTCAATAAACCTTTTTTCTTTTTAAATACCAGAGACATTACTCTAAAAATCGAAATCTGACATCTTGAATCGAATGCATTGATTACTTGTGAATAAAAATCATCATAAATTAATAAATGCGTTGTTTTTTTAATTATTTATTATAATTGTCTTATTTTGCTAATTAAATTGACGAAAGAAAGTATATTACTGGGACAGGGATTCGCCTGATGAATTTTAAAATTGACATATTGTGTTTCAAGTTCGATTGACAAATGTTTCATGTCCGTATCGATTAATTCACTTAAATCGATGTTTTTAAGCAGGTTACCTCTCTTCGAAGATAAAATTGATAGACGTCAAATGTTGCCTATTAAATTGGCTCGTCTATAATGTAGCCTCATAGGCTGACTCCTATTTGGATACAGTATAAACAGTGTATGTATCACGTTCCAGGGTACAAGTTGGGTGGGTGCGGGCGTGTCGCCGCCGCCGGGCGCGGGCACGCCGCACGGGCCGCACACCCCGCACGGCTCGCACAGCGCGCACGCCGCGCACACAGCACACGCGCCGCTCGCCGGCGTGCTGCCCAACGGCCACCACGTGGCGGTGTACCCGCCGCCTGTCATGGTGAGTGACGCACACACACACATATACAGGCACAAACAAGGGGGGTAGTTGGGTAGTTTGGACAATGTAATGTAGGAATTAGAATAGAGAGGGGATTTAGTTAATTTGGTGGGGAAGAGTTAGAGGTTCTTGTAAAAGTAGATTATGTTGAAGAGCTATTAGGAGATGTTAATAGTTTTAAAGTAGAAGATGATGGTAAAACTTAAAGAATAATAATAGGGATCGAGAAAGTTATAATTGAATAATTTTTAGAAGTTTGGGGAGTGTAGGTACTGAGAATACAATTAGAGGTCATTTGACTTATTACTGTACATTTTCTGGCATGAACTCGCATGGATGTTAACTAATTTTGTTTTATCATTTTTGCCAGTTTAGTTCCTTTTTTTTTTTCAATTTTAACTTATTGTGTTTTGAGATGATACATTAAGAAATGAAAGACTACAATTAAATTTTAAATAACAAATAATGCTTCACGCAATGCGTAAGTATCTATCATTTGTTAAGTCTTTCATTTCTTACGTATCTTTTACTGAATTAATACATTAAAATTTAACTTTATTTGAAAATGTGATACAATGAATACGTTCTGAAGAACTGTTTCTCAAATCTGATTGAAATAAGTCTAAAAATAAAGTTGACTCACACATGAGTATTGTTGAATCACATTTAGTTTTGTGTGTTTTATTTTTTAATTTGTTGTGTATATAAGACGGCTTGGAGCTTGCCTTTGTGTGTTCCTTACATATTGTTTTAGTGTTTTTTCGTAGTTTAGTTTTGTAGTTAGTAAATCCGAAACCGAATAGCGTAGACTTAAATACTTTTTTTCTTGAATTTTGGGCTTGAAAAAAGATTTTTGTCTTTGCTTTGATTTTTTTAAAGAAATAACGTTAAGGTATGTTTTACTTATTGAGGAAACTTGCAGAGGGTAATAATTATTATCGATGTAGCTTTTTAGACCTCATTATGAATGAAATCGTATTACAGAAGACCTTTATCGGCTATACTTCTATCTGTATTTAGGTTGTTTCTTTTCCGCATAAATTTTCCCGACGCATAGAAATTTTCCGGACGTATAAAAATTTTCCTGGCTTATAGAAATTTTCCAGCTTATAGAAATTTTCCCGACTTATGGAAATTTTCCTGACTTATACAAATTTTTCCTGACTTATCGTAATTTTCCCGACTTATGGATTTTTCCTGGCGTATATAAATTTTCCTGGCGTATATAAATTTTCCTGGCGTATATAAATTTTCCTGACTTATACAAATTTTTCCTGACTTATCGTAATTTTTCTGTCAATCGAAATTTCCCTAACTATTGTTAAAATCATTTTTCTAATCTTCCTTCATTTTTCTAATTTTCCTGTCATCGAAATTTTCCTGGCGTATAGAAATTTTCCTGGCTTATAAACATTTTTCTGACTTATACAAATTTTCCTTATCTATATAAATTTTCCTGACGTATAGAAATTTCAAATTTTCCTTGTTTACAGAAATTTTCCTGGCGTATAGAAATTTTCCTCACTTATAGAAATTTTCCTGACGTATTGAAATTTTCCTTGTTTATATAAATTTTCCTGGCGTATAAAAATTTTCCTTTCTTATGGAAATTTTCCAGCTTATAGAAATTTTCCCGACTTATGGAAATTTTCCTGATTTATAGAATTTTTTCCTGACTTATCGTAATTTTTCTGTCAATCGAAATTTCCCTAACTATTGTTAAATTCATTTTTCTAATCTTCCTAAAATTGGAAATTTTTACGACTGATTAAAGTACTACCAACTACCCACCTATTCCCACCCACATCCCGTACGCTATGCTCTCTATCCACAGGCCGCGCGTGCGCAGAATGGCTCAGTATCTGTATAGCTAGCGAACGTTTAAACTCGCCCGGTCGTTGGGCGCTTTGTCAGGGCCCTGGAATTATGGAATTATTATTAATTTCATGAACAATATCATCATCATCATTTTTATTGAAAACAATATTCATATATTTTTCTTTGCCCGCGGATTCCCCTGATGTTAAATTCGCATTAGGGTGCACTCACACACATCAGTCACCGTCAAGTCACCGATGACTGATCGGTGACGGTTTGTGTACGTATCCACAAACACCAGTCACCGTCATGTTGTCCGTCAGTCACGTCGCCGGTTTGACTGAATCATTGAACACATACATCAGGTTAGTCAGTGATTAGACGTGTGTCACGCTAGAGAACATGTAGCAATTGACGGTAGCACGACGCTGACTGAACTGAAACGTGACGGCACCGGGTGAGTGGGGATAAAAGTATGATACATGTATGGAAAGATTATTTGACGTGCCTGACCGGTGACGTCACTGATAGATTTCGTGCCGGCGACTGTCGTGTGGGAACAGAGTCATACTAGAACTATTGATACATATTTTTTTTTAATCCTGTCCGGTGACGTGCCGTGACGGTGACTGATGTGTGTGAGTGCACCCTTAGTATGAGTCGTTTCACCGCTGTCAAAAGTTACCCATGGCCATGTCACATTAAAACGAATAAACAACTTTCGCATTTATAATATTACTAGAGGTCCGCCCCGGCTTCGCCCGTGGTACATATTTCGCAATAAAAGGTAGCCTATGTCCTTTCTCGGGTATCAAAATATCTCCATACCAAATTTCATGCAAATTGGTTCAATACTTTAGGCGTGATTGAGTAACAGACAGACAGACAGAGTTACTTTCGCATTTAAAATATTAGTATGGATTTATAATGTGGTGCTCATTTTTATTTTGTAATAAATTATCCTGCTAACGCTATTGTATTTTCGTTGTTTTGTTTCAAGTGAACACCCATACAATTTTGTCACGAGCCGCCACTGTTCAGTATATTATGTAGTTACGATCAGTTGAAATTCATCATCTATTACGCTGCTAGCCTTTTTGTTTGATTAATAGATTATAGCTCTTATTACGTTCTCCATAAGAACTATTATCTTATATTTAGAGGCGAATAGATTTGAGGCTTGCTATGCGGTATTATCGCAATCATCTGTTCTTTCTATTAGGTTTGTCGTCCTGTCTTTAGCGATTGTTATAAACCTGCAGAAAGATTTGAACTTCGTTACGTAGTTTTAGATAGGCCAGATGATTAGGGTCGCCAGTAAAGACGATCGGAACGATTACCTCGTGGCGGTATAGTTTCACTCGTTGCTGTGAGGGCTGTCCCTCGTTAGGCCGCCCGTCACACGGCGCGTCGCTAGCGGCTAGGGGCGGTAAGGCTCGCACAAAGGCAGGCGGTGTGTGCGGTGTGTGCGGTGTGTGCGGTGTGAGCGGTGTCTGAGCGGTGCGGTGTGCGGTGTGCAGGGCGGCGGCGCGGAGCAGCGCCAGCTCGACGAGGCGATGGTGTTCCTGCGCGAGCACAGCGACGTCGGCGTCAGTGCGGTAAGGACACACAACTCATTAATGTGAATATACAACTTTGATAGTTTATCATAAAAGCTGTCAAATGATTGGCGGATTTATTGAGAAAATTAAATAATTGGGGGGATAAAAGGTTCGTGAAAAGAGTTAAGTGAGTGATTGCTTTCTACAGCGTTTCAATGTGCATGCGTGTAAGAATAGATGTGGCACGGAGTCGCTTCGTTTTATAGTTTTGCCTTAACGAAATATATCTTAGGTTTGCAAATTAAATTCTTGATCTCATAATTCTTTCACGCCGTTTTAAACGTTCTCGCGCTATATAGGTTCTTTTTGTATTAAAATGAATTATTCTCTTATGTAACGTGTGCACAGGGCGCCCGCATGGAGGAGCGGCTGGACGACGCCATCAACGTGCTGCGCAACCACGCGGAGGCGCCCGACCTGTGGGAGCAGGACGGGCCGCTCCAGCCCGGTACGTCACACTGCTCACTGACTGCTCTCCATGCGAACATTGCAATTTACGTGTTACTCTCACAGTCATTGTAATTTTTTTATTCCATTAGTTTTTTTTAGAATTATGCAATGTTTTTTATCGTTATTGTTTTATTTCTATCGAGTCTACCAATAAAAATGTTACTTTTGTAATTACACGATATCTAAATAGTGTAAGGATGGCCGTATCGAAGCCGACACCGCCATGTTGGCGCGTGTCGGTCAAACTCGGCCGACAGTGACACAGTTATAAGGTCGCACGGCGAGTGTGTGCGCGTCTGTGCATTACCCGTTACTGTTACACATTTATTCTTAATAATTTGTGTTTTCTGTTCATAAATTTGCATAAAATTAATGTTAAAAACTGCGTTATCTGCAACGCAAACAAAAACGAGATTTGTACAGTAGTATTTGATGTTTAAATTTTTAATGCGTACATTTGGGAAAAAATCGAAGAGATTAATAAAGAGTAGAAATAATATTTGATTTGCTTTGCTTCAGCGGCGACTCGGCTGGGCGGCCTGCCACACTTACAGCCGGAGCCTGTCAAATTAGAGCGACATCTATTGCCCAATACTAGTGAGTGTTTACTTGTTCACTTGGTTCTATTCGTTTCAATTAGTTAGATTTATTTTATTATAACCACTCATAAGTAAATTTTGTAAGGGAAATTATATCTGGATGGTTACAAAGTTTTAAGAAGCGCTGGTTTTACAAATTATGAATATTTTCTAGCTTACGATTACTTCAAAGTTAAAAGCCTGCAATGCTGGTTCGTTTCGGTCAGGGGCTCGTTTGCGACAAGCCTTTTATCCGGCTTTAAAGTGATCGTTATCGTCCGCGTCGTGAGTGATTGTAAGTTGTATAACGTGTATGTATATGTGTCGCAGAGAAGCGCAAGGAGCCGCCGGACTCGGGCGTGGACTCGAAGCCGTCCTCGTCCGGCTCCGACCCGCTCGCCGGCAAGCCGCCCTCCGCCAAGCGCTCGCGCCGATAGTGAGTGCCACATACGATACATACACAAGCACGTACGCTACATTGAAGACACAAATAAGTACCACACTGCCTATATAGTGACCGATAACAATACACCATGCATTGTATATTTAAAAGTATATCATACTATACTGTACACATAACATACATATTTACAATCTGTAAAGATGTATCAGTGTGAGACACAACGCACTACGTTTCAAGTCACTTTATAACACTACACTTTGTTCTTCACGATTGCACACATTGTATATTCAACTTTATAATTTATGTAAAGTAACGAACTATTGAACCGATTTATCTGTTTACTTGATACAATGTTACTGTTGTTTAACTTTAGTTAATAAACTTATTAAGTTTAATAAAAATTAGCGATGAAATAGTGTGATGGGTTTATGTTAGTGTTTTTAAACCATCCTGTTTTGTATATATTTTCTTAAGAATTCGAAATAATTCATTTGGGGTAATCAATAAAATGGTTGCTTAGGTATTTTTAAGAGCTACAGACTCGTTCATAAGTTTTTATAAACGTCATTTGTTTATTAGCTCAAAAGCACCAAGGTACATAAGTTATACTACTATGATGATGTTTCGTTTTGGGACGGGAGAATTACAAACACCTAAACTAGTATGTATCTTGGTAATTTATGCGCAACACCCGCTAGATTAGATTAAATTATCTGGATTGCAACGATTAAATTTGCAAAGGATTCTATTTAAATATGTAAAGCTGTTAAGATGACGCGTCGGGGGGTCGATATTGATAGTGTAAAGTGTAGTGGGGGTAGGGTGGGGGGTGTAGAGTGTGGTGGCAATGTATCGCTAACGCCGCGCAGTGTGGCCGGCAGCTGCTCGTCGGCGGACGAGGACGAGCTCGACCCCGACGCGAAGGCGGCGCGCGAGCGCGAGCGGCGCCAGGCCAACAACGTGCGCGAGAGGTACCCGCACACACATAGAGAGCGGTATCCGCTATCCGTACGCGATTACAGTCTCTGTACTGTAGTGCATAAGAGATATAATCGCGTGCCATCGGGATACCGCTCCCCGCGGCGGTAGCGGATACCGCTCTCATCTGAACGAGCCGTAATGAGTAACGAGGTGTAGACAGGTTACCGACGCGGCACACTGACGCACACACGTTACACGTCACAGGGAGATGGCGTGATTTAATTGTCGTGAGTGAAAAAGAGATTAATTGAACAAAATACAGGTTAATTACCACATTTCGACTGCCAAAAGGCTTATAACCTATCTACACCTTTTTACTTATAATTGCCTGTAAACATATTGTGTGTTCGTGCTTTTCACACATTTCCGATTTCCCAAACAAAATCCCAGCACAAAAATCCTGCAACATCCTTTAACACTTTCGAAAACCTCAGTTCTCACCAACTTCCAATGAAAACACCCCTAACATTACTAAAACAGATAGAAGCCCGACTCTCCTATCTTTCAAATCCTCCAACCTTTTACGCCTATAATAATGTTGTTAACAAAAAAATATAAAAATAAGTTGCCCCCAAATTTCCCACACACCCTTATACCGCAAATCTGTCGCCTCACGGGAAAGGCTTGGCGAATCATACATTACAATATGAACAAATAATAATTGATCGAAGAATAATTTTTAGGTAACTTTCGCTTGTTACTCTTTAATTGCAGCGCAATGAATCGCCAAATCTTCACCTCGTCTCGCTTTCTGCATCCATATATTGATATAAAATATTACAATTATGTATTCATTCATATTCTCACTAAATAATAACTAAGGCATTTTATATCGATATATAAATTGGTATTTCTTGTTATATAATTCATAAACACATTTTATTATGTACATATATCCTATTCTAATACATACATATATGAATTATTTAACAATATGATAGTGTATTTGGCTATTTTACAATTTTTTTTCCACAAAAAGTAAGCTTTACAAAGTAACATTTTAAACAGCGTTATACACTATTGTTTATTGTTTATATTATTAATTAATAATATCAAAACTGACTTCCAATCTCATTTTCATGATCACTTTGTATGTTTTCACAAATAATATTATTTTATAAACTACTACATGTATAAATTGTGTTCACTAACAAAATTATAGTTTCAGCTTACCGTCATTCTAACAACTTGGGTCACAGTATATGTTTTTAAATATTCTTTTCCATTTTTTGTTTGTTTGTTTGCTTATTAGGTTCAAGGTGAGTGATGTTTAAACGGATACGTGGTTAAATATGACGAAAATAGTAATAAGTTAAAAATATTTGAAATTTAGAATGGAACATTTTTGAATCGGAGCGTTCTCGTTGGCAAACGGTTGACCAATCACGGGCGAGTCGCGTAAATGTTAAAAATATATTATACTTATGTCGTTACTAACTCTCATATCATACGCTAATGTGTGTGTATGTCTGTGCTTGGCCGATTGGGATGGTGTTTTATGCAAACAGTAGGTTGTTTTACACAATATAGGTGTCGGCTGCTCTCGCTCGCGCGCTGCCTTCCACTAAGAGGTAAATTTTGGATGGTATTTTTATGTAGCATAATTTTTATTTAAATAAATTCTAAACGCTGCGTCGTCGGTTCTTTCATCGATAAGTACCCATCACACTATTTTTACGCTAAAATAAATTTATCTTCACATTAATATAATCGCAAATTCAATCGATTACCATGTTTATTTGAGTAATCGCTTTCAATATTAAAATTAATGATTTATAATTTATCGAATCAAAGCATATCATATACGTACAAACTTATTCGTTTTATTGAATGTTTAATTAATTTTTTTAAACTACTGAACGGAATGACGAAATTTCACTCTAACTAAAATCTCATCAAAAACCGGTCACATGTAATTTATTACGAAGCAGAGCCTCAACATGCGGCTACGACATAATAGTAAAAAAAAAAAAAAAAAAAGTACGTAAAAGCGATAGATCATGTTGGGTATTATAAATGACATCATAGTAAAAAGAAAACAAGTGTCAGTAAGAGCGATACAATAAGTGTGTACATGTGTGCGTGTCGGCGGCAGCTGCTCGTCGGCGGAGTCGGGCGACGACGAGCTCGACCCGCGCGCCAAGGCGCTGCGCGACAAGGAGCGGCGCCAGGCCAACAACGCGCGCGAGCGGTGAGTGCGAGGGGACAGGTGGACAGACACACGAACCACTCGTAAAGTTGCTGACGGAAACACAAGTAGATAGATAAACGTACAAGTCGACAGACATAATATGTAAAGCGGCCAAACTGACATACACAAGATGGACAGACTGACTGACGGACAGATAGACAGACGGAACGACAAGAATGGAAAGACGAGATAGGAAGCCGCAGGCGTAATGACGTATGACGAAAGTTAACGAAAGCTTTTAACTGTAAGCATTTTTGTATAAAGAAAAATAATAAATGTAAAATAAATGCGAATTGTTCGTGCAAAAACTGCTGAATTTGGTTAGTAAGGCTAAATTAAATTGTAATGCTATTAAAGATGAAATAGATAGTTTGTAATTATATCACACCTACAGTGATTTTTGGTACAATTCCATTAATTAAATTCTTGTTCATTGTTTATAATTTTGCAAACATCTTTGAATAATTATAACAATAGCAAAAATAAAAACAACGCAATTTTACTAATGGTCCGGGAGCCAGAAGCAGATTTTATGACCAAGTTCCTCTCAAGCGGTAATTAGTAAAATGCATCAAAGTATAGTATTATGAAGCATCGTGAACGTCAGCTGGAGCTCGGTTGGGGGGGTGAGCGGTTGTAGCCTCCCACGCACGTAAGAAAAAAAAGTATATTCATTCATTTCCTCTCAGCTAAAAATTTGTCAAATTGTAGCTAACCCAATATCTCAACGAAAAATAATAATCAGCTGGTTACAGCATGGTGTATTATACGTCAGCTGGTGTCTCGAATATAATGAGACATTAACAAAATCATCGAGATACGTGGAATTCCATCAACATAAGTCCCCGTAAAAGATAAGTAATAACTTTATTAATTATATATTATACTATTATTTTTTTAATAATTATAGTTAACTAATGTTTTTAGTGGGTTATTTCATATTTGTTACACTTTTAGGTAGTTATGTGAATTTGATGATATGATAGTTATTTTTAAATGCAGTTTATAATATTTGTAAAAACATGTTTACCGATGTGGCTGAATGTACGTAGTACCCCGATCATGCGCACAACTAACCACCTCCAAGTACCTTATTACTGTCTACATTATGCTAGCGTGTGTTGCTTGAATTTTAAAAAATAACGATAATAATTAAAGATACGTCATTTCATCTCAGATGAAAATTTGTGAGCTGATTGTTAATATACTGATGCGATAAATAAAAAAAATCAGCTAGCAATAATTCGAGGAAAACCTAGTCAGTTGATGCATATAAATTGGCAATAGATGCTTCTGTCTAACTCCTATGTAATAACTTTCAAAGTATCAGCTGACGGTTTTTCCACCAAGATACAGCCAGCTGACCTATATATATATCCACAGTTACATATAAGCTATCATCAGGTAAATTTTTGTTTGAGAGGAAATCACGGAAAATAATTTTATTTTTTTCATGTTCGAGACACCAGCTGACGTATAATACACCATGTTGTAACCAGCTGATTATTTTTTTTCGTTGAGATATTGGGTTAGCTACAATTTGACAAATTTTTAGCTGAGAGGAAATGAATGAATGTATTTTTTTTCCTACGTGCGTGGGAGGCTACAACCGCTCACCCCCCCAACCGAGCGCCAGCTGACGTTCACGAGGCTTTATAATACTATACTCTGATGCGTCTGACGAATTATCTCTTGAGAGGAAATAATTAACCAAATTTGCACCTGGCTCCCTAACCATAATACTATATGGGCTATGTGGCCTGAAATAAATGAATTTTATTTATTTAAAGGACGACTACTTATTACAGTTAACCACTTTGCGTACTAATTCTTCTTTGTGAAATAAGGATTTATATTAACCACGTATCCGAATTTAGGTTTATGTTATGTAATATATTTATCTATTAATAATATACTGTGACTTAAATAACTGCTGATGGAAAAAATAATTCTAGTGTGATTTTTTTTAGCTACAGCTAAAAAGCGGATTTAATTCCCGTTTCACAAACTACCTGCAGGGTTAGAATGTCCTTTAAGACAAAATGATATTAAAAAATAAAGAAAAAAAAATCAATGAATGATAGTTTTGCTTAAAATTCACCAATTGAAATTTTTATGATGGATGGTTGAATGACCAATTAAAATGAAGAGAACGTATCGTGTGTGCCGTTTGTGTAGTGACATTCTAACCCTGCTGTAGTTACCACGTGAGTTATTGATGTGAAACTTCTTTAGGCCCGTTGAGAGTAAAATTTCAAGTCGCATCATGGCAATACCGTCACGTAAGGTGATGATTTTCGTATCTTTCCAAAGAAGTTTCACTTCTGACGCGTGTGCTCAACACGCGCTCTTTTTTATGATATGTTTGCTGATACATGGGACTGTGTGCAGGATACGAATAAGAGACATAAACGAGGCGCTGAAGGAGCTCGGGCGGATGTGCATGACGCACCTGAAGAGCGACAAGCCGCAGACCAAGCTCGGCATCCTCAACATGGCCGTCGAGGTCATCATGACGCTCGAGCAGCAAGTCAGAGGTAAGTGATTCATGATATTTATAATTAAAATGTTTATATTTTTTCAAATTAGTAGACTTTGAATTGAGACAGAGAAGGATGATTATAAACAGCTTAGAATATGAACGTATTCGTAGTAATTAACCGCTTAAAAGTTATTAAACTGGCTTTCGACTTAATGTCTATATTATCTATCAGTTAAAAAAAGATGTGCGAGTGTATCTTTTTATTAAATTGAAAGTGTAATTGATACAATATTTTTAATTAGATGATATATCCGAACCGTAATGATAAAATTCTCACGACCATAACACCACGAAAAATGGTGTCGTGGGAAACTATACGGGGTGTCCCCCAAGGCTCCGTCCTTGGTCCGCTACTATTCCTTATGTTCACAAATGAACCATTGCTCTGCAGAGCGCAACCTGAACCCGAAGGCGGCGTGCCTGAAGCGGCGCGAGGAGGAGAAGGCGGAGGACGCGCCCAAGCTGCTCGCCGCGCCGCTGCACCACTACCAGACCATGCCGGTCAGTGTGCACTGTATTATGGGCTTTTATGTGGTTTATTGATCATTTTTTTGTTTGGAATTAGAATTGTCACGAAATAATTGGCCTTGTTGTTTATAAATTTATTTAAACTCGGAGTGTTGAAGTTAATGCTAGTTTTTAACTTATATTAAAATCAAATTTGTTCTAAGTTTTTCCGTTCACGAAAATGTTTTTTTTTTTTTGCATTTGAATGCATTTTTTTCTATGAATGTATTTATAGATGTACTAAATTTCTATTTTCGCATTGCAGGGCATGGGCCAAGTGCCAGGGCAAGGGCCGGCGGGCGGCCAATAGCGAGGGCGTGCGCGCACACACGCGCCCCCCCACACGTGTACACACACGCACACACACGCGCGCCTCTAGCCGGCACTGGGGGCCGGCCCGCACGATAGCGGCCTTTACTCAAATATATTTCGGATTATTTTCCAATGTAACTTCACTTTTTTTTTGTATAGCATCAATGTAGGTTTTATTACTGTCTATCTGTTGAAATTTCTCTGTATTTTTGGTTGTCTATCTGTTTCGTATCTCGTTTCGTTCTTCCCCTTCACCCTTTTGTGTCTGTAATCGGTCGGCAAAGCGCAAATGTTAGACATTCCATTGGCCGCCGTGCGGGTTGCGCGTGTGTGTCGGGCCGTTCGCGCGCGTCTGTAGGCGCTCGGGCCGTTCCGCGCCGTCCGTCCCGGCCTGTACATAGCTCTAAGTGTGTATATTACCTAGACATAGGACATAGCTTTATATCCCGAACGTTCATCACGAAATTTTGTATGTCTATCCAAAGACGCGTCGATGGAGGAAAATTGTAAAATAGCCCCCCCCCCCTAGGTATACGTAGCATAATTAATGGATATAATATGAGATGAAGAGATATTTTAATTACGACTCGGAATAGTTTTCGTTCGCTGCCATAAGCGTAGGCTAAGGTCCGGAGTCCGTTTCCGCGGCCGCTCCCGTCCCGCCTGTAATTACTTCTCGACCGAATCGCTTGACAATAAATACCTCGGAAATGGACTTTGGAATTATTTTATTAGGGATTTCTTTACGCCTTTTTAGAGATTCGAAGTTGGGACGAATGACGTAATGTTTTGTTTTGTGAATTTGTGTGTTTTTCCCTATTTTCGCCGAAAGGGCTGTTACATGGCCTTACGTAATGAAATAAATGAATTGAAGGAAATAAGGACAAACACACGAACGTTCCGTTTGGCTGCTAACTTAAGTGACGTACTTAAGGTTTTTATTTTGTAACTCCAGTGAATTTTATGATTTTACCCCGTTTACAGGTTTATGTTACGCGATCGCGTATTTTTTTATTTTATTTATATTATATTCGGTAGCTATAGCGTTTCTGATTGGATCGTACTTATCCAGTGCACTGTACGAAATTAATTATTAATTATTTTTTTATGATTATTATTATTTTTTATCGAGATTTTGATTTATTAATTATTATAAATCGCAACGCATGACAAATCTAATTTTGCATGGAAATCAAGTATTTTTTTATAGATTTTTTATAGTGCACTCGAAATTGTTTTTACGGAACGAACGCGTCTCGATAAATTATAATAAAATAACTTTAAGGAGAGCTAACGTGACGTCGTGTTCGTTTCGCGTTAAAGATTTGAAGGATTATTTGGCGACAATCGACTTGTAAATAGGAAGTGGATATCGAAGCTCAATGTAATGTCGGTATCGGTGCGATCTCGCCGCTGCGAGCTCACACAATCGGTCCGTTTTCTGGTCCCGAAGTCACATTCTGAATTCCTAGCACAAACGTAAAACCGTACGTTAGATTTTTTTCGTTCGGAATAGTTTGGTTTCCTTGTCAATTTTTTTTTCTGAATCTAATTTCTCGATCAGGAAACTTGATTGGTGTGTGTGAGCCTCGGTAGCTCGTCGCTGGGGGGGGCACTGCGGGCTGTACCAAATTAGTAGCTATTTGTTAGTTACGCGTGAGGCACAGCACCAACAGTACCCCCCCCCCCACTCGCCACGAGATTGGAAAGTTCAAAATATTTTTTTAGTATTTCGTCGTAGTTTTTAAGTCACGCAATCGCGACCGCTGTTAGCTTAGTTGACTTTCTCTTCCATTTAGCGTTAATTTTAAGTTTTTTTTTATTATGAATCGATCGATTTGGTTCGCGCGTCCGTTCGTCACACCGCGACCGGTAACTTATTGGAAATGCTCAGGTTTATAGAACGCGGCACTGGAGTTGATTTTTATTTCTTTCTGTTACTAATCCTGGTGATTCGTAATGATGAGGCTTTGCAAGATTTGTTTGTTGTTTTGTGAACTCTGTATAATGGAGCGATCCCTCTGTTCAAATGGATTATAAATATTACAAGAAAGCTCTTATTATAAAAATGAATAATTATAATTAAATATAAATGTGCCATTCATTTTGCTAAAAGTGTGTTTTATTTATCCTTGAAATGTGTGAAGTTGGTGGAGACGTGGCAAAGTTGCCAATAAAAAGATTTTTCTTTTTATGTAAGAAACTAATACAGACATGGAAATCAAATTTTAAGAGCTCTATTGGCTCCTGTGTGAAAACTGCTAGAACCGGTGGTATCTTTATAATATACAAATAGTGCTATAACCATATAGATTTTGTAAATTTATTATTTTATTATATAACAGTTATTTTAGCCGAAGTTGAGACATCATATAAACCAAAAATCATTAACGAACTCTTTCATGTAGATAATATACATATTACATAATTCTATCCATTCTATTACATATTACAAAGAGGTTTAAGAGCCTGTCAATAGGACCCATAGCTTTAGAACTACTGAACTGGTATTTACTACTACAAATATGCATATCTTTAATGATCGAGCCGCATGTTGCTAAATCGTATTTGATGTCTTAAATCACAACTAAAAACACTGACGTGTATTTGACCAAAATTATATTAAAGTACCGGTCCGCCCCGGCTTCCGTGGTACATGGTACCTCTTACTTCAATGGATATTATAAAAAAAGAATACGAAATCGGTTCATGCATTCTCGAGTTTTGCGCATAGCAACACATTTGGGGATTCATTTTGTTACATTGATGTAAAATATCGATACACATAATATTATGATTTTAAAAGAACATCAGCTAATCTACAGAGCTTTTTGCTGGCTCTTTAACCACAGCTCGTGTGCTGTGTTAGTTATCAAGAGTACCAATTCAGTGTTCAATTGAATCGAACTCGATTGAATTCGATCTCGATACTGTTTGGAGTAAGCTCCCTGATTTCGGCGGTCCGTATTTTTTTGTGTAAAAAAGCATCTATAGATACGAAGTCTAGTAATCGAAACCATCGTAAGTATTTCTGTTTACAGGTAGGTATGACAATAAAACGCAAAGTAACTAACAACAATACCTTTATTGGTTATACAGGTTTACATTTAGCAACAATCATATTTTGTCTAATTCCAAGTTACACATGATCAAAAACTCACGATAAGATAATATAGCTTCTAAACGCTAAATATTCTGTAACACTAATAGTTCTCGACATCTGAACATTGAAAATATATTTTTTGTAGTGTTTAAGCACGGTACGAATTACGTTTTGATTTTTTTTTATATTATATAGGCTTAGGTCACCATTGTTTTCTAAATAATCTTCGAGCTGTTACATACCGTGCGTAACCACTTATTTTTTCGACTAGGAAGACTTCTGGAAGACATAATTAATTGTTATATTGACATTGAAAATATCTTAAATATAATCTATCACGGCGCACACATCATACTCAATTCCTTTTATAATAATTAATTAATAAGCTTTTTAAATGCATAAATAACATACGATTTAAATGGTTAATATTAAATCATATTTTGAGTAATTAAGGCAAAATAAAGCGTAGGTAATCAAACTAGTCTCTACTCAATATAATATCGCTACATATTTACATTTATCAGTTTATAATTTGACAATTAGTTTCAAATCTCCTTCATTTGTACACAAAACGAAAAATATACCTAACACAGCTATTTCTATAGAAAATTATAACTTATACATAACAATATGGAAGCCCACATTTCTATTCTACGTTTCTATTGTCATTGTCACATTTTGTTTATTATATTTACACTTATATAATATCTACTTAATACTTAGAGCTATATTATAATTAATATTCGACCATGAAACAAGAAGCCTTTAACCCATTGAGCCCCGAACGGCCCGATCGGTTCTCGACACAATAGATTTTCTATTGTGTCTGTGATTCCGGGGCCTGAGTTATTAAATTATAATATAGATAGTACCTACCTATATAAAAAAATCCTAACATTATCGCAAACAAATACGTAATGTCTTAAGTTATATTCAAAGAATAGAACTTCTACTTATATCACAAAATCATTTATAAAATGATCCCCAAATCAGCAATTATTAATTGTATACATTTTAAATTATTTGGTTTCAATTAAAATAACATTCAATTTTAGAAATCTGGCATAACCCATACAATAAATTTAAATTATTTACTAATAATTACTTATCTACCGCTTTTTAAAGAAAAGTACCATTTCACACTTTACACAAATGACACAAATAATATCATTTCCTAACCTTGACTTAATTGGCAAAACGGGAGATATGTTTCATAATATATCTGAGTAATAAATATAACTCCAACTATATAATGCTATATCTATACCTACTATAACTTAATAACTAAACGGCTAAAAAATGAAAATTATACATACTTACTTAAATAAGATTTTAGATCTTGGAACTTGCTCTTTTTTAACGATAGGTACTGTATGTAAGTATTAATAATTATGACATTTGTAAATATGATTTTTAAGGATTATTCCTAATAATAATAGTGAAGTCCCGTGTCCCCAGTGGGGTATGTAGTATTCATACATCTGTTTACTGATCAATCTGCTTTTTTTTTCGTCTCCACCAGAAATCGAACCCGGGATCCGTCGCTTACACGTTGATTAGTGTTAACCATTTTACCAAGGATGCGTTCATTACAGTTAAGATTACAGTATCTAGTTTTGAAGTGAAATACTTTTGAATAATAGATACGTTTTTACTTTTTATATACCTACTCCATGCTGACTTCGCAATATTTAAAAAAAAGAAGATTTCATATGAGTCTGGTGGAAAATACATATTTATCAAAACATCCCTATTTTTAAACCATCTATAGACCGTATGTTGTATTTAGATATTAATTATCAATTAAAATTTTTGAGTCGCACTTAACTAGGTACTTTAAATAAACATACAAAATCGGATGTTATTTAGTTTTTTTTTTGTCTCTGAAATGACATCCATTTTTGTATTTTCACCTTATAATCTTAAATACTTATAATAAGTTAATTTTCTTAACTTACCTATGTGGAATATAATATACCTAATTTAAATTGTAACTATTTTATGGTCTACTTATCATTATTAAAGAAAATTCATATATATTTATAACAATTCAATAAAGTATATCAACCGTAAGTAATTTATATATTTACCTATATAGTTAAGGGGCCCTTGTTCAAAATGTATGTTTCTAAATCATGGTTTTTGGATAGAAATCATCATATTTAAAATCCTAAAAAAATATATAGCACAGATAAACGTTTGATCTAGTGACTTTTTTGGATAAAAACACAATATTAAACATTTAACTCGATCAAAAAAAAATCAGAAGTAACATCGATTTTGAAAGCATAATCAGTTTTATGAGAATTAGGGGAACGCTATGTTTATGAAAATTTTACATTTCATTTACTAATCAGGTTTTACAGGGAAATTTTTGGATAGATTTATAATTTAGCCCTTATTTTTTTCTATATAAAATATAATACGTAAAATGCGACTCGCGCGCACCACGTCAGTGCCGCCAGAGTCCAGCCGGACGTCATCGAAGGAGGACCTGTGCTAGTTTTGCTCCCGACCACGTTGTAGTCGCCGCTCGCGTATTAGAACCGAGCGGCGAGTAAAACGGCGAGCACGTCACGGTATAAATAAATCAGTAGTTTGATTTTATTACCTATCCTAGGATTGTTGGTGTAAATAAATTAACTTCTTATTCTATACTATTAAACGAGCAATATTTGCATATTTATATATTTTGTTTGTAAATACTAAATACAGTGTGGAAATTTTCGATGGGCCCTGGGTGAAAGTACTAGAAATACTGGAGATAGCAAATTTTGCTGAAAGGAAACATTCCTTTATTTTAAAAAAGAAATAGAACTGCATTCAAAGATTTTCAAAAATTCATATTCTTCGACCGGGAATCAAAAGAACTAAAAATGTAAAAAAATAAAATTTTCCATTTTATTCTTCAAATCAACACAAGTTTCATATTACAATTACCAGAAAGAAAGAAAGAAAGAAAAAATGTTTATTTGTAATTTAAAATTATTATGTTTTAAAAATTACCTTGCCTGAGATCCTCTATATTATGGGTTGTTGAATAGGAATAGCGGCAAAGTTTTGAAGTACTAGTAGGAAGACTATTATGATATTGGTTCATCTGTATGAGTATGACAATTATTATTTTTATGAAACAACAATCCAAGATGGCGCCGACGACAATTTTACATCTTTTCGTCATGGGTGTCATTTTCATGGTTTTTGGGGTAGCTATTAACCAATATGAGGTCAAAACTAAAATCCAAGATGGCGCCGACGAAAATTTTACATCTTTTCGTCATGGGTGTCATTTTCATGGTTTTTGGGGTAGCTATTAACCAATATGAGGTCAAAACTAAAATCCAAGATGGCGCCGACAAAAAATTTGACATCTTCTCGTCATGGATGTCATTTTCATGGTTTTTGGGGTAGCTATTAACGAATATTAGGTCAAAACTATAATCCAAGATGGCACTGACGAAAATTTGACTTATTTTCGTGATGGGTGTCATTTTCATGGTTTTTGGGCAAGCTATTAACGAATATGAGGTCAAAACTATAATCCAAGATGGCGCCGACGAAAATTTTACATCTTTTCGTCATGGGTGTCATTTTCATGGTTTTTGGGGTAGCTATTAACCAATATGATGTCAAAACTAAAATCCAAGATGGCGCCGACGAAAAATTTGACATCTTTTCGTCATGGGTGTCATTTTCATGGTTTTTGGGGTAGCTATTAACCAATATGAGGTCAAAACTAAAATCCAAGATGGCGCCGACGAAAAATTTGACATTTTTTCGTCATGGGTGTCATTTTCATGGTTTTTGGGGTAGCTATTAACCAATATGAGGTCAAAACTAAAATCCATGATGGCGCCGACAAAAAATTTGACATCTTCTCGTCATGGGTGTCATTTTCATGGTTTTTGGGGTAGCTATTAACGAATATGAGGTCAAAACTATAATCCAAGATGGCACTGACGAAAATTTGACTTATTTTCGTGATGGGTGTCATTTTCATGGTTTTTGGGCAAGCTATTAACGAATATGAGGTCAAAACTATAATCCAAGATGGCGCCGACGAAAATTTTACATCTATTCGTCATGGGTGTCATTTTCATGGTTTTTGCGGTAGCTATTAGTGAATATGAGGTCAAAACTATAATCCAATCTCAACAACCTTGAAAATGACACCCGTGACGAAAAGATGTCAAATTTTTCGTCGGCGCCATCTTGGATTTTAGTTTTGACCTCGTATTGGTTAATAGCTACCCCAAAAACCATGAAAATGACACCCATAACGAAAAGATTTCAAATTTTTCGTCGGCGCCATCTTGGATTTTAGTTTTGACCTCATATTGGTAAATAGATACCCCAAAAACCATGAAAAAGACACCCATCACGAAAAGATATCAAATTTTCGTCAGCGCCATCTTGGATTTTAGTTTTGACCTCATATTGGTTAATAGCTACCCCCAAAACCATGAAAATGACATCCGTGACGACATGATGGCAAATTTTCGTCGGCGCCATTTTGGATTTTAGATTTGACCTCATATTGATTAATAGCTACTCCAACTCTTTGAAAATGACACCCATGACGAAAACATTTCAAATTTTCGTCGGCGCCATCTTGGATTTTAGTTTTGACCTCATATTGGATAATCGCTACCCCAAAAACCACCGACATTTGCAAATGTGCTTGCTACTGAAGGAAAGTTCAGATTTAAAGATGTGACGAATATAATTTATATCATTCCGACCGTTTCTCGGAATAACATACATTTACTAAGAAGGGTTTAATATATTGCCGGTAACATAATATTATGTATGATAATAATAATTAATAATTCATAAAAAAGTATTTTATACATTTCTTAAAAATGTTCGATATTGTATACAATAATATTCATTAATTGATTATTTTGCCTTTTTTATTTGTTTTACTTTTAATTATTATTACCAATATTTTCAGAAGAAAATAAATTAATGTACCTATCCAGAACGAGAGTTTCATTTTAAATTTTAAATGTATTTATGAAATAGACCAAAAAACCAGTAGCGTTCTTTATGTTTACATATGATGTTGATGCCACAATAAAAATGTTCGATTCCATGATATTTTTATTTCTAAGAGCAAATATTTTTACGAGAAATAAACAATAAATTATCTTTTATATTGTTTCTATCGATTTGAAAAATAAAATTAGATTTTTCGTTTCCCAGTCGAAGCAAGTGAATTTTAGATACTCTTTGAATTTAGTTCTATTTTTTTTTAAATAAAGGAATGTTTCCTTTCAGAAAAATTTGATATCCCTAGTATTTCAAGTACTTTCCTTTCAGGGCACATCGAAAATTTCCACACTGTATGAATACAAACAAATATGTATATAAATATGCAAATATTGCTCGTTTAATGGTATATGTAGTGAATTTATTTATCAACAACATTCCCACGATAGCAAATAAAATCGAACTACTGATTTATTTATACTGTGTCGTAATCGCCCGCCTTCTTAGGTCACCGGAGTTCATGTCGCGCCGGCTCCTGCGCAACGCGGGCGCGAGCCGTCTCAGTGCCTAAAATGCCTAAATTGTCAGTACAAGGCGGCCTTAAGTACATACATATTTAATAAACTATGCAAAATCAAAGATCTAAAATTTTGAATTTTATAACACGATAGATATAAATATACATATTTATAATAATAGGTAACATATTTAAATAATGGGAAATAATATTTAAATAGATATTAAATAACTATAAAATTTTATAATACATCCGAGAATATAGATATCTAAAATAGGCATACTACTTATATTATAATAGTCGATTTACCTCTTCTAAACCGAACTTTAGGTATAACTATAGGTTACACATTGATAAGAAACATCATTTTAAAATCTAGTAATTTCCCATTGCTATTTTTAAAGTAAATAAGATGCAGTTTTCATACATAGTGTCTGTATAAAAGTTTCAAGTCCAAAATTTTCCTAACTGAGCCATTTTTAAAACAGGAAACATTGACTTGGGATCTATCTGTCAATGTCATTTATTTTTAACTCAGACACACATACATGCACACACACATACATAGATTCATATCTCAACCGCTTCCAAAAAATATCTAGAATTAAATGTTCTAAGATATATTTTCATTGCCAATACAACAAGTGAACAACAAGGTAAACATTTAATAGACGGTACATTTCATATAATTTTAAAATTCATATAATATTGGAATAAAAGCAATGTCGTTGCATTGAGAAATCTACTTCTACTGTAATATATTTAACATTTACACACACATTCATTGGCACAGACTCATTAATCATCAATATTATATAAGCCCAAGAAATATCGAAAATCCTTTGAAACAAAAATAAATATAAATTTACGAACGAACAACAAAAAAAATATTTACAAGTTTTGACTATGACAGCCCGCCAAATACAGATTAAAAACATACTTGAAAAGACAACAGACAAAGAACGCATCATAGACAATAAGTTTAGTCTACAATAATGTCATGGCCGAGGCGGTCCATCTCCGCCAGAAGGAAGTCCACGTCCTTCTCGGTGACAGCGGCGGAGGAGATGATGTTCCTGAAGAAGTTGGGGCGGCGGTCGTCGGGCTGGTAGCCCACCATGATGGTGCCTGCTTGCATCATGCGCCCCTTTAGCTTGGCGCACACCTGCATAGATGAAGATTAAATATGTATTTGCAGTTTTTAATAAAGATGTCACATTTACTTGTGTATTTTTTATTTTATTTTAATGAAGACCAAATAATTCTCAAAGTAAAGTAAATCATAACTAAATGGATTATTAATATAATACTGTTAAAACATGACCTTGTTTAAATAAGTGAAGATATTATTAAGAGGTAAAGTAAATAGTTGCACATTCCTAATTTCAATATATAGTTACTATAGCTATATTATATAACCTATTCTAAACAATTACAATTTATAACCTTTCAATGCAGTTACAACTATTTACCTTTCCCAAACAGTTACAACCTATAACCTCTGCCAACATTTACAACCTACAACCTTTCCAAACAGTTCCAACCCATAACCCAACCTTTCCAAGCTTCATCTCCTTGTTGTTATCATGTGGCACTCCCCTCAGCTGCTTGGGCAGGTACCAGAAGCTGACATTGACCATCTCTGGCTCCAGGATGAGGTGGAACCGGTCGCTCTGTTCACGGATGCGCCGCACCATGTACTCGCTGAGCTCCATCAGGCGGTCCATGAGACGCTCGAAGCCGGAAGTGCCCTGGGAAGATTTAAAATATTGTTATATGTAGGTGTGACAAAGGCCATAAAAGCTTACCTAAATAACTGAAAATCGAATTGAATACGAGTAATTCACACGTTTTTCTATAGCAGTTTCCTTCCTCTCCTACCTTTCCTAGCACTATCCCTATCTTTTACATTGTTTCACATGGCTTAAAATGCCGCCAAATATCATCGTTTAAATTCCTTGGTAACCTTCGATCATACGAGCTTTTCATTATTTTTTTCTTCCTAAACAATTTTCATATTGATCTCAATTAAAATAACATAAGTATCTGTTGCGACTATTTAACATATTATATACTAGCTGTGCCCCGCGGTTTCACCCGCATTGTTCCGCTCCTGTTGGTCTTAGGGTGATGAGATATAGCCTTTATCATTCCTCGATAAATGGGCCATCTAACACCGAAAGAATTTTTCAAATCGGACCAGTAGTTCCTGAGATTAGCGCGTTCAAACAAACAAACTCTTCAGCTCTATAATATTAAGGCGTTACCCGGCAATTTCGACTATGTTCAACCTCTATAAAGTCTGGTACAACATAAAGCACAATACCGAAAAAAATATATAAAATAGGATGGTCTTTGATCTTTAATTGCTCGCGAGGACTTTTTTCCAAAGTTAATAGATTTCTAGAAAAAAAATGTGCCGTGGTCATCGATTTTTCCGCAAATACTCTATAAACTTCGTAACCTGCTGACTTAGAGCTCTGAAAATTTTATGTTTAATAAATTATCAGTTACACAACAATCCCTGACGAGGATTTTTTGTTTCACTGATTGGTATCTTTTTAAATACAAAATGCGAGGAAAAAAGAAGGTGCAGCGGGAGAGGTTTGAGATCCGTCAAGTATGGTCAAGGTTATTAGCGCATGTATAAGCCTTAAGTATAGATTATTATTGCTACTGACCTTTCCGCGCCATTGCAGCCACAGCTTGAAGATGTCGTTGTGGCGGCCGCACTGGATGACCTTGTCCCCGGTGTCGTAGCGCGGGTCGTAGATCTTGTCCGTCATGAACAGATACTCCGCAGACATCGCGTTGCAGCTTAGCAGGATGCCCTGGTGTTAGAATAGTGTTAAATTAATCTTTTGGAACAAAAACTAAATGACCTACAAATGGTCAGAACTGGACAACATTAAAATAGAACCAACCATATCATTCGGATATAGAGTAAGAATATAGGATCGATTCTGCGCCATTTTGTTACATCATAGGTGTTCAAACGAATTAATAATAGAAGGAAATGAAAAAAAAAATAATCTAAATAAATAGTATTTTTTATAATGATTTGACAATAATGAATAAGTACAGAAGTTTCATTATAGTTTTCAACAGTACCTAAATGGCCTATCTACGAGTACAATAGATATTAACAGCGGGAATCAAACCCAAGTCCTCCTAGTGGATTTACAAACAAATCCCTCCCGAATGTTACACGCAAGATAAACTTCCACTTACGCCATGAAAATTCCGTCAAATGCAGACAAAATGATGTAGTGGAATCTGCAACTAATGTCTTTTAACTACACTCGAGAATCTACCTTAATTATTTGTGTTAGGGCTTATAATGCAATGTTTCTATTCATTGATGATAGATATTGACAGGACATTGAAAATTATACTTAAAGGTGAAGGATACAAGGTTGAATTTAGATGCAAATGTGCGGTAATATAATTGCTATCAAATTTTCGACTATAATTGCGTAGCATAGGGATGGTATTGGATTGTGCGGTTGCAGGAAAGGGTCCGAAATTGGCAACATATGTTTCAAAGTGTCGACAGCGGAATTTAATTAGAACTGGCGTGCGACAGTGTAGGGATGGGAAAAGATATCGACATTAAAGTGTTCTCTCTTGTTTTTATCGATATTTATCCAGTATCCTTAGATTATGAATAATTTTTAAAGTAGTATACAAATGTGAAAGTGTGTTCGATAAAGCAATAAACGCAAAGTATCGAAATGTCGTTCCCAAATATCAATCGCAAATATATTATAAAATCTAAATTGTCATAACATGCATTTTAGTCATAAGAATATATTGTTATTGCAACACACAGCGCTGCAGCTGTTTACAGTGATAGAAAATCCTTAATAGCATAAAATTCGTTTAAAAAAAATAATTTTATAGAGAAGAATGTAGAGCAAAAGTCATTTTTAAATAATGGGATCTATTTGTTAAACCATGAGTTTGCACTCGATGTGAGCCGATTGACAGTTTAAATTATTTTAATCGATAATGTTTATTTTTTGTTTGTGTTTCGTTTACACACACATGAAATAGGAATAATAGAATAGTAGGTACAATAACATACATTATTCCATTTTCAATCATATTTTTTATTACATTACTATTAAAATTATCGACACGCGCCCGTCACTAGTAAGAAAGTTCGAGAGGGCGTGGCTGGAATTTATGATCAGCCCGCATTGATCTGACGCGGGAAACAGCCTGGAAAATTCCGCATCATGCTTATTGAGGACCCTCTGTTTATGTAAATATACATATATACTAGCCACTTCTCCCGGTTTCATCCGGGTTAAAATATTGTAAAATCTCGGAGCTTTCTATTGATGAAAGAAGTTTTCAAATCGGTTGTTTTTCAGTTAAATTGCAAACAAAATTTTTATTTTATTTTATTTTATTTATTTAGGTCCTCCAACATTGGTCACAACAATACTTATAGCTAGGGTACATAATATAACAAAAAAAAAATTACAATTGTGACAAACATTTACAGGATAACACAACATGATTTTTGAGTCAAGTCACTATGTGGTACACAAAGCAAAAAAAAAAAAAAAAAAATGTTGTGTGGTTTTATGAAACCACGGTAAAAGTGAAACTGTTCGAACGGTTCCGAACACTGCTTTGTGTAGCGCATGTCGCGTGTCGGTCGGCTGCCGAGTAGGTATACCTACTCGGCAGCCGCGATACACGCGACATGCGCTAAGCAGACCAAAAAGTTTGAGACTATGTAATAAAAGTTTCACTTTAATAAACAAAATTAAGATAATTCCTTTAAATACTTGCGGATCTTATGACAATTGTCGTGATAAATATCAATAAAATTGGCATGCTCGTTGACCAGCTTACTTAATCTACAAATGGGTGAATTTCGGCCAAATACGGTCCTACGCAGAGGAGGAACCAAAGGTGTAATTTTATTACGCGGGTACCTAGTAGGAACTCTGAGATTAAATTTATTTAAGAGTTGCGGACAATCAATTTTATTCTGGAAAATTTTGGTGACAAAAATAATATCTGAAAATATAAAACGGTTTTCTAGAGATAAAATGTGAAAATGCGACAAACGCCTTTGGTAAGAGGTGAGCCTTTTGCGAGATAACCTGCAAGAGAAACTTAGGTGCCATAAGAATTTCTTTTGTATACGTTCTAGTCTTCAAATGTGAGTCGCGTAATGTGGTCTCCAGACAACCGAACAGTATTCAAGAATGCTACGTACGAGACTGTTGTATAACATAATCTTAGTTTTGGTGTTTTGAAATCCTTTAGAGTTTCTCACAATAAAACCCAACATCTTTGAAGCACGATTCGTAACATATTCAAGGTGATTAATAAAAGTTAGCTTAGTGTCAAATAGCACTCCCAAGTCTTTTGTGACAGAATTCTCCTTGATTATCATATTGTTTATCTGATATTTGAAAGGAATAATACATACTCAAATCAAATATTTCAGCTTTTTATTATTAGTTTAAACAAGTTTTCCACGCGTGCGTTTGATTTTCACAAATACTTACTTCACGTTGTCGCGTTTTTCCTTAGAAAATGCTATTTTTTCAAATCCGCAACATCTGAGGTATCTATAAATCATCAGAAACTCATTCACTAGACTAATCAATTAGACTTCTTCTAGAAGCACTTTTCGATCGTCATTACATATTTTTAACATTTACCACCGATTCGGAAAGCAGTAGGTACCTTCTATGGAGAAGAACCGGCAAGAAACTCCATAGTTGCTCAAATGGTGAAAAGACAAAATAAGTTCTTTTACACACTTACAGTTCAAATATTAATATCAAAGTGGACGAAATAAAAAAGAAAATCTAACATTTTCATCAAGTTAGAACACATTACACATTATCTACTTAATGTTCAGAATTAACAGACAAACACTAGTAGATTTTGCAACATGTTTACTACTCTAGTAAAAAGCGAAATTTCCTAGAATAAGTAGCTATAATTTTTCTAATCGTATATCTCTATTCTATCCTTTATTTATTTAATAAAGTTTAAACTTACGACTAGTTTAAAATTTTCCATGTAAGTAGTTAGTTTGCAAACCAATATTAATATCTATTTATAAACAAATTTCTTCAACAAACAAAAGAGCAATGAATAATAATTTGTTTACTTTGGTTATCGGTGCAACGCATAACCCTTTGGAACGGGGTTTTTGGTAAATATTTACTTTTTAAATCTGCTTATAATATGAGAAGTATGGAAATTCTATTTGTTTTATTTGTTGCACGGAGATAAGAATAAAGTCAGAAAAGTAAAGAGTGAGTTTCTAGCCGGCTCTTCTCTGTTTAAACTGCTTCCCGAACATATTGTGATACTTAATACTTATTAAATTATGCACAGTACAACAACACAAGTCGCTTAAAATTCGCTGAAAGAAGCCTAGTTGAAGCAATAAATGTTTGACTTTGGTGACATTTTTTTCAAACACACAAACATTCACACACACACACTCACCTCATATTTGAAGTGCACGGTAGAGCACTGCAGCAGGGTGCCCATCAGCTTATGGGGATTCCACGTCACGGAGTCAGCCCTGAGGATGATAATATTAGTTATTAAACAATAAATATAAAAACTTAGCCTCTATAAAAACAGATAAAAAAGAGCACACGTTTCAGAAGTGAAACTTCTTTGGCAAGATTCAAAGATGCCGTGATGACGTGACCTTGATTTTTTCTCTCAACGCGCAGAAGTTTCATTTAAAAAATCTGTAGTACAATCTATAATAGATACCTACATAATCTTCAAGATATTTTTATCTATCTTATCTGTCTATGAAGCTAATTTGAAGATACTTACAGAATCGAACTAACTTTTTCGTTTTTACGATTCAGGCTGACTATGCTAATAATGAAATATACGCTAATCTTAATAATTAAATTAAAACTAGAATGCTTTATTTAACTTGATTTAATAATAAATTACAATGTGTTCGAGTAGGTATATTGTTATTTCTTTGCAAACATTATAACTTTCCTAAGTTACGTTTAAGTTACTAGCGCATTATAAATTGAAATCCAAATAGCTAAGTGTGAATGCAAATACATATTCTATCTGCTATTGACACAGTTGTCGGGTTCCGTACGTTTTAGCCTTAATCCCTCTTAGTTAGGGGTCCGTGGACTCTGTCACACCGAACGCGAAGCAATGTAGAGTTCATATGTTTTATGTGCAAGAAATCATCATGCTACATTTGTTACCGTTTATAAACTACTCATACGGGTAAATTATATTAGTGACCGATTATGTTAATTTTTGTTGATTAAATAAATTGATAAATTCAGTCTCGTATTGTAAATTCTATTTTCAGGGATTCGTATTTTTTGTAGTTTATTTCAAAGGATTCATCCTTGTAGGGAAAGGAAATAGGCTAAATTTAGTCGCAAAATAAATCTTGATAGATTTGTATTACCTACCTACTTTGTTTAGTTACAAAATCAAGTGCTGTTCTCTTTATGTAAAATATGCGTAATGCGTTCTAAAATGATTTTATTATGTTTAGCAACATATTTTCTACCTTTTTTTTTATTTTGCATCATATAATTTTTAATCTTGCTTCAGCCTACAAGTTACCACATAATTTTATGACGTATCATATTTAATTATTTATTATAAGTGACGTCATATTAAACCTCTGTGATGTCACTACGTTTCGGTGTGAGAGGCGGCAGTGGTGTTTGATAAATGGGCAAATTGTGTCGGAACGGACTTTGTTTTTTACGAGGGCGTTTTAATTGATTGTCGAGATTTATAAGAGTAGCTTTATAAGTTTGGGTTCCGTATTCATGTGAGCTTTTTAGAAAAATTAAATCAGTCCCATGTTAGATGTGTTTCATAGCAATGAAGTTGATAGTATCAACAAAAATAATTAATGTAAAATATACCTATTATTCTAATATATATACAGGGTGTCCCACTATTGGTATACTAAGCGCGAAGGGACTTGTAGTTTTGCATACACTGATCACGTCAAAAATACTAAAACAACAAAATTACGTCAAAAATTGTTTGCTAAAATTTTCCTGAAAATCTATGTTTTCTTCTCTAGCTTCGCGCAGCCGGCATATACTACTTCGCTAATGTGAGCATTTTGTCTATGAAAACATAATCTTAAACGATAGCTCACGTGCTGGTGGCAAAGTTGGGCGGGTTGCTTGTTATGGGTGTACACATTGAGTTTTAAGAATTTATCTATTTGAAAAAAAAACTGCGTCTGGAATTTTATAAGTATTTTTTAAGTACTCAGCGTATGCAAAACTATAACCTCCTTTGAGCTTAGTATACCAACAGTGGGACACCCTGTATAATGTGATTTAGTAGTGAATAGTTGTATCTTGTATCCTATCGTTTCAGCTTTCAATTTATATGTTTAAAATGTAATTTATTCCAACGCGTTAATTATATCTAAACATAACTACTTAGTTACCTAAAAGTAAATTTTACATTTGTGATTTTATCAATTAATTGAGATTTAAATACATGTATTATTCTATATTAATATTCTGATTCAGCATACAATTAGCCGCTCTATTTACATAGAGCTCATCAGATCTATGTAAAACAAACAGAAAATCCTTAAACCCATCTCATAACCTACTAAAATACTTCCCAAATACTCATACATGACAGGCAAATCCAGGAATCAAAGGGAATTAATCGCCATCCATCACCGGTAATGCATGAGGCGCGCGCGACGAACCGTGCGACACTGAGCCATAATGAAGCTTGCGTGTATTTAAATATGGCTCATCGATTAGGGAATGTGGGTATTTTGTATGTTTCAAAATTCAATGGTAAGTAGTAACTTCAGGAAATCATTAATCAATGGGAACTATATTTTCTATCACCAAAATTTATATTTGTCATCAAGTTGTATCACCTAATAAATAGATCTATCACCACGAAATATTTTCGTTCTCAGATAAACAAAAATTGTTCCCAGGTATGAATTATCAAATTAATGTTAATATATGTGTAAAATAAGAGATCGATAACCAATAAAATTATATTGCATTACATGAATATAAACTTCGTTCTTTTAATAACAGTTTTGTTACTTAAATAATAGCTCTGTGCTCAGAATGGTAGATCTGTCACCAAATAAATCGATTATCGATCCCTGACTGCGACTCCTTTTTATTTGATATTTTGTCACCAATACAGTAGTAACATTTTATTTCGTTCAGATATTAAATTAATAGTATTCGTTACCAATTTAATACATCAATTAATAATTTTAATGAAAAAATGATCAAAGGGGCGGAGACAAATTGGCGCGCTTTAAAAATTGATTACTTTAACTTTAATTAAGTGTTTTATCTACAATTATGCTAGCCATAAGCCAGCTATTAAATCAGAGCTGATTATTCAGTAGTTATTATTTTTAAGAATAAATATTGATTATTTTAACTTTAATTAAGTGTGATATCTACTATTCTGCTAGCCATAAGCCAGCTATTTTAAACCAGCGCTGATTGTTCAGTGGTAATTATTTTAAACAATAAATATTGATTATTTTGACTTTAATAATTGTTTTATTTACTACTCTGCTAAAATTTTTTTTTAAATATAATTTATACTACCAGTGGCAATTTAGAACCTTGGGAGTCTAGTTAAGTAGCAGAATCTTTTGGTTGAAACGATGATGACAACCCTTATTTTTTATATTTTGAACTTAATGCAATTTTCTAGTAACATAATATGATTTATTGGTGATCTCTTTAAATTAGTTTGCTTAAATACTTATTAGGACACACCTATTATAATACATACAAAAACATTTATTTGGTACTAGACCTTATATCTCAGGATTTTAGGTGATTTTTTGTGGAACTGATTTTGCATTGTTTGGTGACTACATTTTGGTGACAGATCTACTATTTTGAGGACAAACCCTATTATTTAAGAAACACAAAACTAATTAAATTGGTGATAGCTTAAATGATACCCTTAATCAATTCTACTTCGGGAATTATAGCGAATTCAATTTTGGTTGTGTTTAACTTTAAACAAAATTCTCTACATTTCTTAGCACTATTTTATTTTTTATATCATCATCTCAATGTTTGTTTTTATTGCACGTTTTTATCAAATATACGTTTCCTTGTCCACCAGATTGTCTGTAATAGATTGCTATTTTGGCGATATGACTGCCTTTTTTGCCTTTTTGATGACGGATTGTTTATTATATTTTGAATTTGTATATTATTTCAGCAACCTCGGTTAAAAATAAGTTCTTATACAAAATGTAAATATATATTGTGTGTCAGACAGGATTTAGCGGTTAATTTGGGGTGTTGGTTACACTTACCTTTCAATACCAGTTAGTCGTGGATGACGGTATTTCTTGGAGAACAACAAACCGCCGCCCCAAGCCGCCTGCAGACCAAACAATCATAATTATTATTCAAATATAATACCAATCTTTACATAAAAAGTGCTGATTTAAGAGCTTTAATCGAAATCACGAAAATAAAATGGAATTTGCACCTATAAAAATTTGCCGCTAGGTCGGTTAGTTAAAACTACTTATTCTTGAGAGTTAATTTCAGATAATTTTAGTATGTGTTAGTAAAGACCTTAGTATATAGACTTACATCAACATGCATCCACATGTCGTATTTCTGGCAGATGTCTGCGATCTCAGTGAGCGGGTCGAACGCGCCCAGCACCGTCGTGCCTGAAGTGGCGTTTACGAAGAAAGGCACCTAATGATGAAAATACAATATATTAATACTGTATTACAGGTAAATTAGCTTGGAGAAATTTTTGCATATGTAGTGGTGTGTATATTACTCAGATCTTAGAGCGCGTTTCCACTATATCGTTCTGGCCTATACAAAAATGTTTCGATATCCTAACATTACTATTTAATTTTATACTTATTCCTAGCAACACTTTTGTTTTCAATAAAAACAAGTTTTTATTTGAAAGAAAATGGTTTTGACTTTATAAAAAAAAATATATCATTCAATTTTACGTCCTTGAGCAAACGACAAGGCGACTACCGTGAAACAATAAAATATCGTGTCCATAATAATTTGTTTCATAATTAATATTTGACCATAATAATTACGAAACAAAACAAATAAATAAATCGTCACTTGATAGTGGAAAGTGGAAACACGCACAAAACCAGAATAAACCAGCCCCCCAATTGATAAATTTTGTATTTGTTGATTGTTGTTATTATTTGTTATTATTGTTATAATATTTGTTGAAGTGAATTACATGTCCCGCAGCCGGAGGCCCCAAATGAAAACTCAGATGTACTTAAAAACTACATTTAATAGCTAAAATGAGACTTTTACACCCATGTCTGCACGATGCAGACCGGAGTTAAAGAATGAATTTATACAGTTTAATAATTATAAAGACGTAAGCTTGGATGCTAACTAAGGGAAATCGCATCCACATTCTATTCCCGTGCGAACGGCGTATTCAGCAGTTTTGTATGAAGGCAGGGCCATAACTAGTGTTTAATTTGTGTGTAAGTGTTGTAACTTTATATTGTTAATTCAATATGGCTCCAGTGTTAAAACATGGTCGAGGCAAGCCTTTGACTTCTCAAACTAAAGAATTAAACTTTAAATGTCGTTTCTTTTTCAGGTTAGTAAATTTTTCATTTTAGTAACATTGTTAATGTAAAAGTTATATGTATGTTAAATGTGCAAATATTAAAATAAAGTCTCATCTTTTTCAGAGGAGAAACACATATAGTTTAATTTAAAATCCCTTATATATACAGGGTTACTTGTAAAACACCGGCAACCTCGCAGGACAAGATAGCTAACATCATAAGTAACAACATTTGTTCTACGACTTTTGATAATTTGTTAGATTTTATTTTCATACAAAAATAAATATTCATTTAATTTTCCGTCTGAATATTATAAACTCTACGCCTCCCAAAAATTACGTAAACAAAAAGCGAACGAGAGGGGGAAGGGGGCGTCGCGTCGTCCATCCGATAATTAATAGAACATAGACTTACAAATGTAAGGAGAGTACAATAAAAGTTTAAAAAATCATTTAAAAATAATTTATTGCGTTATGCCAAAAGTCGTAGAACAAATGTTGTTACTTATGATGTTAGCTATCTTGTCCTGCGAGGTTGCTGGTGTTTTACAAGTAACCCTGTATAAAATAAAAACTAAAAATAAAATGTTGTTTTATTTTATTTGCTGACCATACACTACTACAAACGCAAAAATTTCTCCAAGCTAATTTACCTGTAGAACATACATTTTTAAGAAAAAAGATATTCAGAACAAGTGGTAGTAATCAAAAATCAAAGAATAATATGTATTCATATCTATATATTGTAGTTAATGGCATGATGGCACGCACAAGTTACATAGCACGCTCGTACAGGTAACGTGTCACTATCACACAATACAATTTTAATTTAACACATGATGCGCTCGCAAGTTCCACACTTGGCACGCTCACCACAACACACGCACACATGGCATGTTCACATATGGCACGCTCACACTTAACACTATCATACATCGCTCGTTCAGACATAACACGTTCACACATGACACGCACACACACACACACACACTCACATGTCCGCGGTCGCGGTGGGAGCGCACGAGTCGCTCCAGCTCTGCGGGGATCATGCGCCCGCGCTCGTCGGATGGCACGCACACGCAGTAGTCCGTGCCAAGTCCGCCCACGGACGCGCAGGACTTTACTGAATAGTGGCACTATAAGGTAATAAAATATTAATTATGTAGGATATAAACTTAAACACAATTAAATTGAAAACTTAACTACAAGTTTTACCACCTGGAAAATATAACAAATTCACATAGTAATAATGAAGATGTGAGCTAACAACAAACTAATTAAATTATATTGTCAAATGATTTGTTTTTAAAAAATGTGGAAGATTTACAGATAGGTATATTTCATAATTCATTTATCAGCACAAATTGTATCTTTTACCAGCAGTATCTCAGTTCTAATTTCTCACTCCATAGCCTACAGGTTGGTACTGTTGTACTACCACCTGGTAATGAGGAGCGTACCTGATCGGAGGTGAACATCACAAGCTGGCCAGGTATACTGGTGAGCCCCTTCTCCTTATACTGAGGGAACTTGTGGTGGCGCGCCGCCAGGAACGCGTATAGATTGGAGACGGAGCCACCTGGTATTTTAAGGTATACGGTATTAAGAAATAAAGGTATTCGGTATTAGGACATAAATGCAATAGACTGTTGATTACAATGATAAGTAAGAAGGTGTACGTCACCAACATAACATTTGATCTTCTAACGATTAAACGTAAAAGTAAGATGGCATATTTCAACTTACAATAACAACAAGGTGTACAAAGTAAGCTGTTAAATTGGAATTAAAGTATGGATAGAAAACTGTTTAAGACAGGATAAGAATGTTTTATTTTGAATAATAATCGGTAATGGACACGATGGACAGAATAAAATTAAATTTTTTAAAATTTATTCAGCTACTGTTACTCCTGATCATATTTTACTGTAAAAAATCTGGCGAGATATTAATAGGGATCATCACCTTATTTGCACGTAAAGAAAATCGATCAGCATCATGCTAATGCAACTTGGAAACTGCTCTTACCATCCAAAAAAACTAACAAAACTGCTCATAAACAAGTAAATAAAACATAATTACCCGGCGCCAATATAGAGTCCCCGCTCTTCCATCCAATCATGTTCCTCATCTTCTGCAGCACGACGTTTTCCATCAAGATGAACACTGGAGCGATCTCATAGGTGAACATGTTGGTGTTAGCGGCCGCTGTGAGCCACTCGCCCGCGAGCGAGATAATGTCCAGCCCGCAGGACAGCTGGTTGAAGAAGTGGGGGTGGCCTGGAAGATCAGGACTTTGTAGTTAACAAGTTTAGGCTTATTAGCAATAATTCAATAATAATAATTCAATTATAATTCAATAATTTTACTATCCAAAATAATATGATACATACAATATAAGAACCCTTGCTCCCACACTAGGATTCCCTGTGTCGTGGGAACAAGTTTCTTCCAGATGTGTAAAAAATTTTTTCAAAAAAACAAATTTTTAATAATTATACAATATAAATTAAATAAATCTCACTCTTAAACATGCATGTGTATGTGTATATGTGTGTTTGTGTGTGGGTGTGTGTGTGGGTGCGTGTGTGGGTGTGTGTGTGGGTGTGTGTGTGTGGGTGTGTGTGTGAGTAATTTAGATAGTGCTCTATACTTCCAGTTTCAAAATCTCTTCAGTCTGAATATAATCAAGACCTTGCATCCATACTTTTAGGGACTTTTTTAGTTTACATCTAGTCATTTTAAAAATATTTAATTTATTGTTAATTATAGTACTTCTATAAGTAAGGACCTAAGAAAGAGAAGAATTTATGAGCAAAAGATGTGTGAGTGGCTGGAGTTTGCCATATAAGACGTCTACTTTCTGGATTTGTTAAAGAACTATTAGCTGACTTATGAAATTTTAAAATGAGTGCCATTAAAAATAACTTCCGTACACCAAGAAAGCCGGTTTCTAGATAGAGTTGCGTTGTTGAAAATCGAAAGTGCTTTTTATGCGCCACTTTAATTACTGCCCTTTGTGCCCTTTCCACCCTCAGTAGTATGCTTTTACAAGCTGCACCCCATGCACATATTCCATAACACAGAATCGACTGACACAGCGCTGTGTATATAATGCGTATCGTTTCTGTATTAGCCACATTTCTTAATAGTTTGAATATGTACATGAGTTTACGAACTCTGGAGCTTAAAGCATGTGATTGGCTCTCCCATGTTAGTTTCTTGTCAATTATGACACCGAGATATTTGATTTCATCTACTATTTGGAGGTTAGGGCACGAGCATAGTGGTGTACGATCTTTGCAGTGATGGATGGTAAACCTCATATCTACCACAGGTGCCGTTTTTAGTGTTGTGTGAAAACAAACAACTTTTGTTTTGTCGGTGTTTAGGGTAAGTAGATTACTTTGCAGCCAACTTGCCATTATTTGAAGACCTGCTTGGGCTACACTAACGACTCCTGCCCAGTCGCGCTCGTAGAATATAACAGCAGTATCATCTGCGAAAGCAAAAACTTGAGCCTGAAGCATGTTCAATGAGCAAAAGTCGTTAATGTAGACCAAGAAAAGGGTAGGACCTAAAACACTACCCTGTAGTGTTCACTTAGCAGCTCCACATGTTAGGAATTACAAGTCTGCATTACAATTTATGTCTGCTGTACATTAATACAACAGATACTGTATGCTGTTGCTTTTACAGTTTTGTATTTTTAAATTACATCTTGAACAAGATTGTAGAGTGACACAAAAAAGCTTGGATAAAGCTTTATATTCATAGAAGCTTAGATAAAGCTTAAAATTCTTTGTTTTAATGCTTGCTTGTAGGGATAAGGAAATAATTAGGAATAGATATTTGTATATTTTTATCAATAAGTTTTACGACATTCTATTTTTTTATTCATTAAACAATTGTTAATCATGTTATCTATGTACTAACATTATTTGTGTTTAAATTCTATCTGTACACTCCCTAAACAAAATTTTGTATAAGCCTATTTCAAGTTGGACATTAAATGCAATAATATATAGTTGGTTTAATGCACTAAGATACGTACTATAGCCACATGACTAAATAAATGGTAACATAACACCAAAACTATAGTATTAAAAAAAGAGTGTGTGTGTGCCGAGCACACATGTCAGAAGTGAAACTTCTTTGTCGTCGCCTTGCTTCATAACGTGACAGTATTACCATGACGCGACCTTGAAAATTTACTCTCAACGTGCCTAAAAAGTTTCACTCGAAAAAAACTACACTATACTGTTACTGCAACCGAAATAGCTAATTTTCCACACCAAATAGCAAACAAAAGCATATATCCGTCCGGATATCGTCCTGTATCCGGGACCCGGATATAATACCACGCGTCATTTAACCGATACTTTTGACCTTAAGATATCTGCTTTTAAATGAAACTATTTGTAGACTTAGCTCCTGGTATTTGGATTTTGGATATAAAGTATGTATTCAATACATCAATAATGAATAGAAAAACCGAATTTCCTCGTAGTAGGTATTCAAATAGAAAATAACTATTAAATACATACTAGCTACACTACCGTACGTATATTTTGCAGTATATTGGGCAGTTTTAATATATCTCTATTTCAAACATTAAAATAGGCTTCACTGATAGGAGTTCTTCATAGTTTCATCAAAAAATAGGCTTGAAAGTTTTACATACAGACATAGAGTTGCTTTCGCATATTATTATATACGGCAGATTGGGATTTTTTTAGATTAAGGATAGAAATTTCCATCAGATAATCTATATAATATTAGGAATTTGAAGGACATAGTAGAGTCAAGGTAGAGCCAAATTAATTTAATTCCTTTTGCTAATTTAATCGTCCAATTCAATAAATATCATTAAAATTTACCCAGCTTTAAAGTTAATACGATCACCAATCAATAATCAAATAAACAATTACATATTCAAATAATCCACACAATACGCTAATTTCAAATCTCGTTCAAAAACATTTAATATTATTTACAAACCCTCATCTGCGGCGCTTGATAAACCGCCCCACGGGACCCCGGGGGTCCCATCGACCCCACTATCTCTTTTTACAAGATAAGCTAGTTATGGCACGCGGCGTTGCTTTAATATCCGGCTGTGTGATGGGCCGTTTAGATTCGATCGATATTCCATTTGGACCTTTACTGTGGTTCTCTATTATAATATATATTTTTTTAAACGTATTTTTTTTTCTAGATTCAGAAGCTCTTTTAAGTTGTCAAAATTCATAAAAAACAAATATTTACTATCGATTGAAGAAGATTATACATAGTTGTGTGCTATTTGCTGTGCGCAGTGAACATTTGTATAATACAAAGACGATATAACTATAATACAATAGAGTGTTGTGTTGTATGTAAAAAGCCAAAAATCATGTATATAAAAAGCAAATTTTTCTTCAAAACAAATTATAAATAAATTCTCTATTCAGACTATTCTTGTCAGTAGCCAACGTTTTTATTACGCATTCTTTAGAAAAAAAATAAAAATCTACCCCTCCGTCATAAATAACTAAATGTGAACCTACTTGTCATTATATTAAAACCCATTTTCCTATAAGCCAACAAGTTTATTGCACAGACATTAATTTTACTCCCAATACTTCGAATCTGACAACATAACATTTAGACTAAAGAAATTTCAACCGCAGACATGTCAAAATGAATCTTATTGCTGTATCATAAAGTTGATTTTCCAATACTGGGTGTATCAAGGGATGCCAGTGCAAAAATAATATTAATTCATCACAAGGAATTTAATATAAGCCCCTTCGCTGTGCAGATGGGGCTGCAATTAATTCTAGTTCAGGTGTTACGTAATTCGTGCTTAATCTGTATTGAAGAGGGCAACACTGATGTGGGTACTTTCGGCCAAATTACTTGAATGATTTGTTTATATTTTCAGATCGCGTTTTGAGGGTTAAGCCAGTTGATTATAAATGATGGACCGATTGGAATGATAACATTTATAACAATAAACGAAACCAAAAGTGTATTTAAGTATTGTTTCAAAATAATTAAACGATGTTGCTAATTGTTGATAATTTTTATATAAGATAAGTACTTCCTATATCTGTGACTTCCTAATCCTAATGGTTTTAAAAAATAACATAAAATAAACAATATTGTGGTTCTTATCTTTATTATTTTATTCGAAAAGCCATCTATTTTCTGTTTCCTACGTCCATCGTTCATAAAAAGTATAATAGCCATCCACACGTCATACAGATAGTGTCACTACCACAGATTATAAATAATGGCCTGATAAAACACAAAACGAGGATTCAAGTACCCTCAGCAACTTCAAACATACTTATCACACTCCCAAGCGGCCACACCCCTTAAATATCTGCCAGAAACAATATTCTGCGCTTCGTATAGTTGGTATAGGAATAAAATACACAATTGATTATTTGCAGCCACGTTGTAGGGTTAGCTATGAGGTTATAATTTTTCCCGCGCGCCACGTGCCTGTCAAAGTGACAGCGAATAGCAATCAGCCACTATTGTGGTTTGGTGATAGTTGTTTGAATAACAATGATTTGGAATTTGATTTGCTTTAGTTCGTGGTATCATTGGTTTTTGGCGCGAAGTTTCAGTATTTATGCACTGTTTAGAATTGATTGCATTAATTTTGAAATAACCAATTTGTAAGACGATAATTGATATCTTTATATTTAAAACTAGCTTCCGCCCACGACTTTGTACGTGCATCCCCATTTTTTCCCGTTCCCGCAAGACTTTCAGGAAATCCTTTCTTAGCGGATGCCTACGTCCTAACATCTACCTGCATGACAAATTTCAGCCCGATCGTCCAGTGGTTTGGGCTGTGCGTTGATTAAGGCGTTGATAGATCAATAGATCAGTCACCTTTGAGTTTTATATATATAGATTACGAATTAGATATCTTTGTAGCAATTACATTTAATATTTAAGTTCTCTTAAAAAATAATTTATTAAGACAAGTTTCACAAGGAACAATAACAAAAACTAAAAAATATAACTTTTACACACAAAAAAGATACTTTCTGAAATCATAAATACGTGTAGGGTAGTCTATTAGGAAATACAATAATAAATGAATTATCTGTGATATTAGCCGCAATTCATACAACAATTTGTTACCAAAGCACGTAGTTTTGATCAAGTTTTCTTATTATATCTAACTAGAGCTATTCACATCATAAGTGAATTATTTGTATATGAGAAATGAGACTGATTTGTTTTGTGGGGCACGAACAGTGTCTTTTATGAACAGTTTATGTATATTTGTACATGTTTTTTATTTATAAATTCTGGTTAAATTATTAATAATCGTAAGTTAAAACTACGTAGGAGTTTTGGAGGAGGTAAATGAACAAAGGTTGTTTTTCCAATTAATATCTATCTTGACTTGTAATCCTTCTTCTAGAAATTTTGTAGAGTAGATATTAATATTTTATGTATAAGATTTTCTTTACATTTTAAAACTACTTATCGATATCTAGCTATGATATCAAAAAATAAATCCATTTTATCTATTAAAATGGCGTCATTAAAGTATCCCACTGAAAACTTTTCGCGGTAAAGCACAGATAATGGCGGAAAATATTGGAAAATGATAAAATTTGCACAACAATATGGCCGTTATCTCTCGACAATGGAATAAAGCTCCTGATCCGAGGATCCATCATAGATTCTGGGAGGGTGACTGAATTCCGATTTATTTGGGATAAGTTTTATTTTAATTTTAAATACCTTCGTTTAAATTAAGGTAAGCTTAATTTCTCTTGATTTTTGCTTGCTAACTAGAAGACACTATTTTATTATACGTGCTACTAGCTAACCTACCTCAATAGGCAATGAAATGATTATTTTTGTAGTCAGATTTTTTAGTATTTTCCAAAAATTTAGTTTTTTCCTACATTTTTTTTTGTAATGCGCGCATGCGTTTTTAAAATCATGTGCATGCAAAATCGATATTAGTGCAATCAATAATTTCCTCAATTTTGATACATTTCATAAAACTTTAAATAATACTGCGATACAAAATCATCTGGGAATATCCCCAAAAAATACAACACGTGGTCACCCTTTCCCATAATCCAATGATTTGCGTAATATTAGGGCACTCTAGCCAAATCGCGTGGCTTTTACATCGGATTATGACGTCATTGTTTTTATTTGGGGGCAAATTGAGCCGCGACACGTGACTATAATTAATTGTGCGACTTTGATAAGATTAAGTGCCTCTAGGTGCCCCTAATGAGGAAGGTATACTACGCTTTTATAATAGTATAAGGAAGAAAGATTCAACAAACTTACGTTAGAAATGCAGCTCTCTACGAAACTTTCAAATACTAGGTAATAAAAATTTGACGCCGGAATGTAGTAAGATATTATGCAATGGAGTTAGAAGCATAGCATAAATGTTAGAAGGTATGTATGAACATAAGGTCAGATTTTAAAAAGGCAAGAAATTTCACGTAGAGCCATTCTTCCTAGTGCGTGAAAATAAATCATAGAATATGTATCTTAAAATATAATACGCTACAATATGTTGTGAAATGCTTCAAAGTTCAAACAAAATCTCAATTCTTTAATTCGTGATAACTTTTACAAATAAGTACAGTTTTTCCAAACTACCAGATTGTATTTATTGCAAAAACTCGATAATTACTTTCTAAAAGATACGTTGCCCATACAGTACAATTAAACAAGACAAACTAACACATTGAAATGGATAATATTATGTTGTACATATTTCTTTTTTAGCTTAAATGTTTCCAGAAAAAGTAGACAACGAACTTACACTGTATTATAAATGGATAAAGCATTACTATACGATATTTTTTTACACTTTTTTCCTACTAAAATCCTCTTTCAAACTTAAAAATGGTCTGAAAAGTAGAAATCATACAGTACCCTCGTTTACACTCCACGGAGCATATAATTCGACAATGCAGGCCGAGAGCTTTCTTTGAAAATCCTCTTTTTAAATGACGATTGAAATCTTTTAAAACCTGCATGTTTTTTGTAAAGACAAAGATATTTTCTCTGTGTAAAAAATGTAATATTATGTAAAGAAAGATAGGTTTTTTTTTTCTTTTTTTCTGTTGCTGTAGCTGACTCGATCGAAAGATGTCGCTCGAACTGTGAATTTTGTAATTTTTTTGTGAAATTTTCAAATTTTCTTTGCATTAAAGGATCGAATCAATAAGCATGTCAAAAGTGCATGTGTTACTAGATAGTCATTTAGTTATTATTAACATTTTATAACTAAAACAATCTACTAATTCTATATGTGAAACCTTTAATCAATAATCGTAACAAACACAACATTAGTTTTATTGAAAAAATCTTAACGTTATATAGAGATGCTAAACATAACCTAAATCCTCAGAAAAATATAATAAAATACTAGTTTAAAGTTATAGCTTTAAAAGAAGTACTTAAAAGATATATCGCATTATTCTCCCGGTCTCGAAGGACCATTTTCCAGCCATTACGTCCCCTATCAAACACAGTGAAACAATTCAATTAAACGTACAAATGTATCGGAATGATTGCTTGCACTCGACTGTGCGGAATGATACCGCTATTACTGTTCAAATTACTTACAAATTCCTGTGTTTGGAATTTGGATGATAGTAGCGCCACAGATAATATAATACTATGTAGAGCTATATAATATTGTATTATCTATGGTAGAGCTATATATTATGCTATAACTTCATAAATATTTAAATTTTTTTAGAAAACGAATTCAAATAGATAAATTAATTCCACAATGGACTTTTGAAGAATAGAAAATATCGATCACGAGGCGGGATTCGAAAAAATGTAACTTGACTAATTATTAACAAACGGCCGCATCCAACTCTATTTAATTTAAAACGCATATTTAATATTTCAGGAGGATAAACATAAAACTGTCCAAATCAAATTCTATTTAACTTTACTGTTCTTGAAACAAATATAATAGTTTTCATTTTATCAATTTTGAAAATTGTCTAACCAATTAACAGCTATTCCTGAACGAAAAAGGTAGAAAATTTTCACCTGGCATGGTCACCCTGTATAAGCAGTTAATATTATAGATGACTAGCTGTACCCCGCGGTTTCACCCGCATTGCTCCGCTCCTGTTGGTCTTAGGGTGATGATATAATATAGCCTACTAGCGGTCCGCCCCGGCTTCGCCCGTGGTACATATTTCGCAATAAAAGGTAGCCTATGTTCTTTCTCAGGGTCTAAAGATAAGTAGGGATAACCTTCCTCGATAAATCTTATACATTGGACCAGTAGTTCCTGAGATTAGCGCGTTCAAAGAAATTCAAACAAACTCTTCAGCTTTATAATATTAGTATAGATTGGACGACTTACCCGTCTTCACCTGGTGTTTGAGCGTGGTCTTGCAGTCTTCCAGCAGTTGCTTCAAGGGCAGCGGCTCGTCAGGCAGCTGCAGGTCCACCATCTTCTGCATTTCCTCTGGCATTCTGAACTCCAAGATCTGGACAAGATTATTATATTTTAGTAACTATTCGTAGCGGTTCAAACTAGCTTTTTAAATTTAATAAAATTAGATATTTTTAACTGAACCGCATTCGATAGTATAGAATATATATATTTTTAAACAACAGTATTTTAATTTATAAACCACTTTTTCTGAAATCGTAAAACAATTTATTATGCACCACTGTCCACCATACTCAGCATTTGTCCTAGTCGTTTGGGTTGCCTGGCAGAGATCGCTGTCAGCGATAAGGCCACCCTCTGTACATTGTTAAATAAGTATTATGTGTTTTAAATTGTCCTATATGGTGTACAATAAGGAATTTTTCATTTCATTTTCATTTCAATTCAATATTTAGATCGATATATCAACTCAAAAGGAAGTCCAAAATACCAAAAAATACTATAAATAAGATACCTTTTCATTCCTATCATTGACTTGCTGGATAAAGTCCAGCAACACGTCAACAACTCGCGCCAGGAACTCGCGCGTCTGTGGACTAGCGTCCTCGCGGTATGGCAGAATTGCTGGAATAAACGTGATGCTGTTTATGTTGAAAGATAGGCATGTTATGGGATGTGGTCGGTGTGGTTGGCTACGATATACAATGTATTTTTGATTGTGTAATTTTAAGATATATATAACGATTATTTTCATTTATTGTAATTATCTCGTAAAAATCATATCTTAATTTAATTATCCATAGAATTTTATATACATATATTAGGTTAGTTATTATAATTATTTGTGCAACTGCACAAGAAGGGTTACATTTTTCGAGCATAGATATTTCAAGTTCGCAATTGTATTTTTTTTTCTTAATTTGGAAGTTCTTAAGTACTTAAAATTTCAGAAAAGTACATAATTTCACTTCAAATTATCACGTAAAAATCACTATTATATATCATTATTTTTCAAAACGTTTCACGTGAAAATCTCATCAAATTTAACCAGTCATATTCGCATGTATGAATGTGTATTATAATAATTGAATACATGTATTAGTAGTTACGTGTTTTTTTTTTTAATAAATGTCTTTTTCATAAAGAATTGTATTCTTATAATTTTCTCTATAGCAATGTAACCCTACAAAGCGCGCGCTGGGTCGAATCGACCCTTGTGATTAAAAAGTCGCTGCTTTTAATATCTCTCCCTCTTGTCCAGGAATGTGTAGTGTGTCTGTGATGGAATATTTTCATTGCTATTGTGAGCTTTTTTAAATATTTCAATTCTTCATACCTAAATGTTGGAATGAGCGATACAAACAGACAAATATAATTTTTATTCGTATTATTAGTAACAGTAGACTGTCTTGTAAATGATATTCATTTTAATTATTGATAAAATTGTAAATTAATAATATATTTTTTGGGTTATAAATACAAAATATATAATAACGGTTTATGCATGGTTTATCTCCGAATACTTACATTGTAACATAAGCAATATTATAAATGACTGAGCTTACACTTCAATATGAATGATTTAAATATTTTAATTTCTAACGAGTTTAAATAGTTATCCAATTTTGTTAGAAATTTTTCTCAATTCAAGTCCTATATTTTCCAAAATTGTAAACACAAAGCGTCATATTGCACTAAGTTTTACTCACAGATGTCTCTGATTTGTTCCCATTTATTGCAGAACCTTTACTTTATCTTTCCTAAAAATAAACTCTATTGTAAGACAAATACGGTTCAAAATGACACAAACAAACAATCATAATATGATGACAATGACTTCAATATCCTGTACAACCAATTTCTGATCTTTGATAAATAAATTACATACTATTTTGTTCCCTATTACCGAGGAAATAAGGGTGTGTGTGATTTATACAAATTTTCGCGACTGTGTGTCTAGTATTGTGCTGGAATCAGTGAACACATTGTTCCAGTGAAGCATTGCTTGCCCTTTTGACATGACAGCACGAAATTAACGTCTAGAAATTCTAAACAATACTCGGAAATCCATTGTTTTGTTTAAAGGTTTTTTAATGAAAATCCTCAGGTGCCTTTTTGACTTGGATTAAAATAGCAATTGCAGCTATGTAGTGTATTTGTTTTATGGAGATATTATGCTATTACGGAGATTCATTGTAATTTGTAAGTCATAGAATTGTTTATTACAAATTATAGGATGTGTTTTAATTGAGATTTGAGATCGTAAATACCATAGACAAATCCTTAAACATGAATAAGTGTAGGTTTAGTTTTAGCTTAGTTAAATATTGAAGAAATATGTATATTAAAAACTAAAAAGCATCACGACGGTAATAATATTCGATTCGAATGTTAAATGCATTACAAGTTTTAATTACGAACTTTAAATAGCTTTTATCAATATACCCCCAAATAGCAAAGTAAATACAAAAGCTTTCTCACGCTTAACATACTTATACATTAACGTTAAGTACAACAAAATTCACTTCACACAATCCAAACCTCTTGCGGGGGTCGAAAGCACCCCGACATAATCCCGCGCTAATACTATCACTCGCCTGTCAAACACACGCTTGGCGATGGCCTCGAGTTGGAAATTCGTATAAAATGGAGAATTTTTCTAATGATAAAACTATCTATGGCGGATGAAAGTCATAAAAAATTGAGAACATCTTTTCTGACAGAACTGAATATTTCTTTCATGGCAAATACATTTGAAATACTGGAATTGTGAAACGGCAAAAAAATACTTGACGAATCATCGTGATATGTGGAGCTATTATTTTAAAATACGTAGAAAATATTGAGATTTATTATAATTTAAATGTTTTGAAATATTTCGAACCTCTTTTTCTTATCAGAATTCATTATTATTCGATAATTTTACATCATTTCGTTTTCAGCAAAATTCATCAATTCATTACAAACTCAATCTTATCACGACTGCTGAGAGTATGTTTTCTAAAGAATCTCCCTCTAAGCAAATATTAAGTACCTCTATTTGGAGATATTTATTCGTCAAGCATTACATCGTGCACCAGATGTTACCCTCTGCTCTAATCCCTTTAGTTACACGATTTTCAACCTTAGTTCTTTGAAATAAGGTAGTATAATAATCTCAAGTTGAACTTGTGTTTTTGACGTGTCCATCGGCTGTGATATTGAAATATCGATATGGATGGATGGTCTTTTGAGTGCTCTTTGCAGAGAGAGATTTTATTTACGCATTATTTTCTTATTGATATACTAATTCTTACGTTAATAAGCAAGTCTTATGAACATAGATTTTAGGAAGATATCTAAAATATCCACTTTACTTAATTTAAAATCGTATGCTAATGAATTATCAATATCTTATTTTTTAATAGAAAATCAACACCCTAAAATATAAGAAATCTGTAATCTAAACATATTTGGAACTTATATTCATTAGTATTATTTTCTTGTTTTTTTTTTTTTGTTTGGTTATTATTCCGAACTCGTGCACTAAATAGTCTGTAAATTGCACTTCTTTTTTAGTCCGATTCTAATAGAACTTAATAGCAGAGAATTCATACCTGGAATAAAAAAAATATTAACGCATACTAATAATTTACTTCCCCTTATTTTAAGAAAAATAATTTGCCATTCAACACAGGCAAAGTCGCGTACAATATCTAGTAGAACTCACCCCTACATTACAATGCTATGCAAGGAATGTTACTTACAGGCCAACCCTCGCGGCCGATTAGACCCACTTGCTAGCACAGCTGCAGTTTAGGGTTAATGCTCAAAATATGTGCGGCGTTTTAATTAAATTCTTGGGCAAGCTGAATTTTCTTTAAAAAAAACTAATGAAAACTTTCGCCATGCTGCTGCAATTTTTTTTTTTTTATTAATTTGGGCTAAGTTCATTTACAATATGTATCAAAAAAAGTTATGTTTTACGTGAATGTATGTATGGCAAAACATACAGTGTGTATAAATACATACACAATGTAGCAAAAACGGCTAGATCGATTTTATAATAAAGTATAATGAAACTGATAATTCACATTTTTGTGCTCTTTTTAAAAGCTTTCGTTTTTAAGTTTCCAATACTACTTTGGATTTTATGTTCCCAAATATTCTCGTTTTTACGATTAATTTGCGTGTACTTCTCTAAAGACTTATCTTAAAATTTTATTAAAATAATTCGGTAAAGATTAACGTGATGAACAAAAAATGATTACTTAGGTACTTATCTAAAAGTGTAATGCAAAATAATCAATTTAAGTTTCCATGATTAAGAAAAAGAAAAGAAAAGCTCTCAAACAACCCTAATTAGTGTGAATTCATTCTTTATCCGCAGTCTATAACCCGGATCAACCGGGCATTAAACATCCATCCGTCTATCCGTCTATCCGGCTTGATAGAGCGACGTGGATTTACCAAAAGTAATAGATTTTTTCGAGTTTCCCAGGACAGGGGAGGTGTGGAGCGACGTTCTTATGTTGTTTTCCATAGTATCTTGTAGTATAGATCATATTTTTTACCTTATTTTGTGTGTTAGATAATATGTGATACATTATTTTGGATTGCAAAACTCTTTTCAGATAAATTAATTGATAATTATTATATCATTTGCACACTTGCAAACAATGAAAAAAGTTTGTAAGAATATGAGTTTTGAAACTGATAAAATTCTAATAAATATTTTGATAACTGCTAAAGCTATCATAGTAGGTACTGGTATATAGCCTTATTAATTTACTGTTTAATTGAAGATCATTCTTAATATATGACCTTAACTTTTTACGAATAACAATGGTGTATACTCGAAACAGAAAATACGTAGATACATAATAGGACAAAGTTTCATGTAAATATATGACATGTAAAATTTTAGAAACCTCAAATTTAACTTTAAAAAATATAAACCAATATCTACTCCACCGCACTTTGTCCCATTCACAAACAAGGGATTTGTGTAGAGCCGAGTCATTACCGCAGAGAGTCGGATCAAGCTGTCCCGCGCTATTTATGCTCCAGGGGTAATTGTTTCATATTATGTTACGATTCGAACACTGCAGGATATAAAATTGTAAGGATATTACTTATTTGTATTGAATTTATCATTATTCTTCTGACTATAATATAATGTATAAAAATGTGTTGATAGGTTAGCGCTGTGCCAATTAACCAATATACAGCTTTTAACGCTCACGATAGTTAAATCATGTCATATTACTGTGACGTCTTGTATGCGTATTTACATCAAACGAGCGAATGCTTCTTTTTAGTGTAAACATGCGTAGAGCATTCCTTTCGTTGTTCTTAGTGCGTTCGAAAAGATTCTATGCAATGTTCTAATACTGAACAACACTGAATACGAGTTTTCGTTTACACTAAAAGATCACGAAAGAATGCTCTAGGCTCTAGCTCTACATTCGTTTGATGTAAATGAACCGTCACGTTTTTGAAGATCGAATGAGAATTCGGAATTTTTGAAGATTGAATTGGTGACCTCTCCACATGCGTATAATAATATCATTTACTACTGATTTAATATTATTATGTGTGCTGTTAAATTTGGAATTCCCATCTACTATTTTATAGCTTATATTTAAGAGCTATATATATTTTACATGAACTATTATAAACATTTTCAATATTTATTTTAACAAATTCTGCATCATGAAATCTATGAAAGTTACAAATATTTATTTTAAAGGCCTTTATTTACTAGAGAATAAATGAATAAATAACATTCACTGCATTAATTGAAAATAAATAACCATAAACGCAAATCCTCTAATACCAAAGACAAACAACCGCATTCTAGAATGGTCGTAAAAAAGCAATCTCTGTCTAGGGTCGATGGGGCTGGCGGGAGTAATCCTCAAATATATCACCACAGACTATGGGGTTCATTTGAATTTAGAATATGAATTTGTGCAATGTTGTTTTAAAAAATTCTCGCGCTTTTTTTCTTTGTACGATTTTTTTTAATAGAAGACCGAAATGTCAATCATTTTAATAACGTCATGAAGAAAAAAAAATATTATAAGTATTTTTCTTGCAAGATCAAGATTCTTTTAAGAAGTGAAATATTTTACTATCGTCTGCTTTTGATTATTTTAATCTATCATTTATTTGTGATAAAGAAAAATAGGAACTTAGTCATTTGTATTATAAAAAAATGTTTTCAGACCGGCCGCGGCGATGCTTGAAATAAATAATTAGAAAAGTACCTAGGTATATTTAAAACTGTCAATCTTTTAAACTGAAATCACATTTCAAACTTCAAACCCTCGATTAACAGTTGTAAAGTGAAGCTTGGCGCGTGGTTTGTGGTAATTAATTACATTTGATTAATTACTTTGCATTGAAACAGCCTAATGGATGACGGCGTTGACTTTGGCGGGTTTTTAGTTTAAATGAATGTGTTGCTTTAAAATGCCTTTCAAGTATTTTCATATAAGTTTTTAAGAAAATAAGTATAATATCCTACTAATATTTTCTATTATAGGTAACCTAAGTAAGTAAGTAAGTAGAATGTAAGAATATTACGTAGAATTTTGATAACATGTGTTTTATATTAAGAATTAGTTTAAATTGTATATGTCGTACATGTTCCGATTCACGAACAGAATGTTCCGAAAACAGCATTAGAAACTATGCATCTTTCAGCAGCAGAAGCAAGAAAATAAGAAATGACTACTTTTCGTCGTGATAAAAAGACTCTAGCATAGTAGAGCATATCTTTTCCATTCCAACACGTTCCTATAACGGTCATAGTAGTATACAGGGTAGATACCGCGGTCTTTATACGCGATTAGTACCATTTAATACGTTAATGAACATAGTAGAGCAAATTCAAATTCAAATAAAATTTCAAATTCATTAAGCATATCGTGTTTCTTACGTTGTTGTGGGTAGAGTTCTTCAAGGAGTAAAATAGAGAATGAAAGTTTGTTTGGGCAACAATACGATAGTTACGGTAAATATGTATAATATAAAATTCTTTATACTGCATTGATGGAACTACCATTTCCAATAAAAAAGCATACCTATTTTATTAATTAAACTGGTCTTCTAACCTCCCCTGACATGTTCATTTCGTTTCGTTTTTTCATATTTTGTCTATGGCATGAAACCCCAATGAAGTATCAAATGTCACTATATCGCGCCTAATGCCATGTTGTTATCAACATCCGCTAGAGGGCGCTTGCGGAAATTAACGCCGCGCGCCAAAATTTAGCGCGTAATCTGTTGTGATATTAAATATTATGGGCAATATTTATTGCTGTTAAAAAGTTGTGTATTTTTTTTCTTATAAAATATGACACAGATTTCTTCTGATGGTATCTATGTAACAACAAAAATGCATAATATTTATTATTATAAACATTTATTATTTTATAACATTTTAAAAAATAATTTCATATTGTTTCTTCTGTGCATGTTTTTCGCTGAACTCCTGCTAAATAGACGGACCGATTTTAATGAAAATTGTGTCTTTAGGTAGATTCGAATACAAACAATGATTGCATGCCAGTTCACATGGCGAACACTAACGCAATATTAATATAAGTAAACGTCTAAATATGTATCAAGTTCAAACAATAAATAAATGAATTTTGAATTTGAATTTGAACAAAGCCGCATACGAAATGTAGTAACTAAATAAGTAAATTCCACACCACATAATTTAACCTTTCGGTGTAAAATATTTTGTTTTTATAAAAATAAGTTATTATTACTGATACTCACAATCATAGTAGAGGTTGCCAACCCCCGATGTCAGTTTGGGTGTGCCCATACCGGATAGAGACGCCATTCTTTCGCCCTGTGACAAACAAACATACAAAATTTTATATGTGGCTACTTAATAAATAGTATGTATATTTTAATAAGCTTTAAAGCTTTTAATTTCCATATTTTTTGTTTTAAAAGTTAGATAGCTTTTACGATGCAGGAATAATTTGGGTTCATATTTTTTAAGGCATTTTCAAAATGAGAGCAAAAGTTAAGCATTGGAAGAAATTCTAACAGGATCATATCTATAAGTAGGTATTACACTTAAAAACAGAGCAAAATTATTTGGATTTAAAACGGTAATTTTATGTAGATATGTTTTTACGAGCATAATATTCTTTGATTGCGAGTCCGAAATATTATTTGGTCACAATTCATAATTAAGGTGTATAAAATAAAACAGTCGTAGGTACCGATTATAATTAAATTTGTAATTAAAATAGTAAAAGACGCAAGATCAAATAAATACTGCTTTTTTTTAATTGAAAGCTCTACACCTCTGTCTTTGTTCGCATATAAAGCCGCGGGGCACAGTTAGTATTAATCATAATCATAAAAGTAAAATATAATTTACGTTTTAAATCCGAGTGCAAGTCTTTATCTTTTAATTTCATACTTAAAACATTAGGCAAATTTGAAATTTCGCTCGCGCATATTTTCATAAATTGTGCAGATGTATGGGAATTTTTAACAAAATATTACCTATATTTTAGTAGTAGTCAGTAGTAGTCATCAAATGATTACATTTTATATTATACAAAAGAACTCGATATGTACATAATATTTATGTAAAATTTTAGCTATATACCTACCTATTCAATGGTGAAATTCGAAAATCGGTCTAATAGTTCCTGAGATAAACGTGTTCAAACAAACTGTGAACGTGATTGACTGTTGCGTTATATTATGTTGTTTAAATGTGTTTTTTTATATCGGATACAAATGCCATGAAAACTAAGTATTGTATTGAAATAAGCTTTTGGAGCGCTTAGGTTTTACATTATTATAAAAAAATTAAAACATTAACATTAATTAGATAATTAAGTACAGGTTGAAAATGAAAAAAAAAATAAAAGCATTTTTATTATTATACACCTTTCTTTCTACATTAAATAAAAAAATCGTTAGTTGCAAACAAAGCAAATCAAACGAAGCTTCTAGAACAAGCCCATGCATGGTACACGTAAAACAAAATGGCGGAAGCAAATCAATATGACAGCCAAGATGGCGGCGAGAAATGGCGGCTAAAATGTGAACGAACCAACTGGATGTGTTCTGCTATTTGTTTGCAGTACGAAAAAAAGCCGTCCAGAGTTAGCTTTGACATTGCTAACTTCTTTTTTAGTCTGTAAACAAGAAAAAGGTTGGTTAATTTTATAACCTCTTTGGTCAAGGGATCGGCTGTTAAAAGTATAAAAAAGGGATGACAGATGTCAGTTGACAGATTTTTTTTAACTTTTTTTAAATTGCATATCGACAAAAGCTATTGATTTTTGACAAATCATTCCGCCCGCTCAAACCGCGCAGGCGCAAACCTACTAGGTCGAAAGGTTAAAAGAAAATTGTACATGAATGAAAAAAACTAAATCTACTCTCTAATAAATTATTAATTATATAACATAATCGATCTAAACTCACCTCAGCAGGTGAAACACTACTTGTACGATATATTTTTTGTGGAGAATCTGATAACTATATGGCAGAAGGGATCGTTGATGAATTTATATAATATGATTTTAACGTTTTTCATATATATGGAAGGGTTTTAGAATATATTAATTATTACCAGCTGCAGCAGCTGTGTTCTGTGAATGCAGGAGGTCGACTGAAAATGCTGGGAGGTTGTCCAGGGCTTAAATATGACGCATGCGTGTTATAAAGGTTGAAAGGTGAACTTCCCATCCCCTGGGGAGGAAAAGGGGGGGAAAACCAGGTCAACCCACAGCTCAATATCTGTATGTAAGATTTTAAAGGCTTTGTACGCGATTTTTCAATCGTGAATCTGGATGTGATTTTAATGTTGTTGGATTAAATGAAATTGTGTTGTCATGTTTGACCAATTTTAAGAGTGAGGTTAATATGTTAAGAATTTATTTTACCGACTTTAAAAAGAAAGGAAAGGAACAATTATAAATCTAATACAAATGTGCTACAATTGAAACTGCTACAGTTTTGAATTGTTGCTTATTATGGCTATCAAACAAATACCTTTCTGTATCTTACGCAAAATTTAATACATTTGTAGGTTTGTATGTAGATCTATGAACCTCCTTTTTATTGTCTTCAATTTACTTCAACTTAATCATCATATTTATTATTTCTATAAATTTTTGAAGCTAAACGCAAGTCACGAGTGCTTTTGAAAAAAATTGGTATATCAATACATTCTTTCATCTACATTTCATTAATTCCAAAAATAGAGTTCAAAATATTTCCACGCAAACAAAACCACAGGCACTATTAGTTATGTATATACAATTCGCCCACGTTTTGACATTTACACCCACGCCAGGGAATTTATAACGGTTTAAAAAGCTCTTTTCCCATTTTATTTTACAAACTGGAATAAAAATAGCTGCATTTTATTAACCGCTCTACACTTTTTTAAAGTAAATAAATGTTACATTTCTCTTGGATTTAAGGTAAAAAAAAATAGTAAAAAAAAAAGTAGTGTCATAGATGAAATAACGATTTTTTAATTTATTATTAACTATTTTAGCTACACAACTTCGTCTGTATTTTTCCCCATTATTGTAAAGTTTTTCATGGATGTTCCGAACGTCGTAGCGTCGTAGCATCGTAGCGTCGTAGCCTTCTCGATAAACGGACTATCTAACACAAAAAACGCAATTCGCTACCATTTACTTTTTGAATTGTGGAAATTCACTGAAGATTTGAAATTCGTAAAAATTATTACCTCAATGAATTACATAAAATTTCGTTTCTAGACTTATATGATAACGAAAACGTTTCATTTGAACGCGGCAATCTCAGGAATTCCTGGATCGAATAGAAAAATATTTTTTGTGCTTGATAGGCGATTCATCAAGGAAGGCTATAGATATAATATCACATTACGAATAATAGAAGCAGAACATTATGCTTAAAATTTAATTATAATTTTCCGTATATTGCCAAAATTAATTTTTGAAAATAGTCTTTGTCGTGTGGATAAGATCTTATACTACAATATAATTATTATTTATCTACCCACCTAAAATTCCTATCACCACTAAAATAATATCGACTATAACCATATATATACATTTACAAAGTGCACCCCCGTAGCCGCTCAATACTCGAGGGTGGTCCGTGGGCGTATGACGTCATAGGGCGGGGTGAGGGCGGATCCGCCCAAGCCTTTGTTAGCCCTAATGAAGGGGTGTTTTTTATAATTTCCAATGTAAATCGCTAATGGATGTCTTGATTCATAATTGAAAGAGGTTTTATTGTAAAAAATATTTTATGGTACGGGAGCCAGGTCCAAATTTGGTTCATTATTTCCTCTCAAGAGATAATTCGTCAGACGCATCAGAGTATAGTATTATGAAGCCTCGTGAACGTCAGCTGGAGCTCGGTTGGGGGGGGTGAGCGGTTGTAGCCTCCCACGCACGTAGGAAAAAAAATACATTCATTCATTTCCTCTCAGCTAAAAATTTGTCAAATTGTAGCTAACCCAATATCTCAACGAAAAAAAATAATCAGCTGGTTACAACATGGTGTATTATACGTCAGCTGGTGTCTCAATATTATCAACTGCATTTAAAAATAACTATCATATCATCAAATTCACATAACTACCTAAAAGTGTAACAAATATGAAATAACCCACTAAAAACATTTAGTTAACTATAATTATTAAAAAATAATAGTATAATACATAATTAATAAAGTTATTACTTATCTTTTACGGGGACTTATGTTGATGGAATTCCACGTATCTCGATGATTTTGTTAATGTGTAATTCTATTCGAGACACCAGCTGACGTATAATACACCATGTTGTAACCAGCTGATTATTTTTTTTCGTTGAGATATTGGGTTAGCTACAATTTGACAAATTTTTAGCTGAGAGGAAATGAATGAATGTATTTTTTTTTCCTACGTGCGTGGGAGGCTACAACCGCTCTTCCCCCCAACCGAGCTCCAGCTGACGTTCACGAGGCTTCATAATACTATACTTTGATGCATTTTACTAATTACCGCTTGAGAGGAACTTGGTCATAAAATCTGTTCCTGGCTCCCGTACCATTATATTTTCTTGAAAGAAAAAGAAATTATTTTTAATATAAACTCACAAAGGCACAATTATCATTGTTGGGAATATTCCTTATAGTTTATTTTTTACGAGAATTGAGAATCTACAAACATATATTATTACTTTATTTCATTAAATACAGAAGAACAATGAAACAGAAGAATAATTAAATGATACCTATAACAGAAATTTATTACTACTTTCACCATAAAAAAAATGTTTTGGAATCGCTACCTTGTGATAAAATCACGTTTTTCTTATGTATTACATTCAGAAAATGATTTTCTGAAACTGCAACTAATTAGTTAAACACGGTTAGGTCATCTTACTTTATATATAGGAAATGAAATGATTTATTTTGCAAGAAATTTGGAAGATTTACAGATGTTACATAATTCATTGTTCAGCACAAATCGCCAATTGATTGGCATGCAAAAATTAACAATAGAATGTCAATGTACTACATAAATATCATTTTTTACAATTAGGTAATATAATATCTATGAAATATACTTAAAATGTAATCAAGTAAGAATTTTATTTATTTATTCGATTTCGATCGATCGAATATTATTTTGTGTTTACACATCAATCAAAAAGTTATTAATTTTGATCTAAGTTAACGTTAACATTTACTAGTTAAGCCATCATTGAATATGTTTATATAACTATTATACAGGGTGTCCCACTGTTGGTATACTAAGCTGAAAGAAGGTTATAGTTTTGCATACACTGATCACGTAAAAACACACGTAAAAAATACTTAAACAACAAAATTACGTCAAAAATTTTTTGCTAAATTTTTCCTGAAAATCCACCCCTGTATATTAGAAAAACAAATATTTTGATACACATCTTTCCATCGAAAAGCTTCATATTAAGAGCTTTTGATAAAAGCTTGTGCGATAAAATATTATCTCGAGAGCTGTACTTAGCGTGTACAGAGTAATGTAGAGCATAGTTCATAGAGGCTATATTTATTATTTATTTCCATAAGTGATCTGCTATAATAATCCTTACTATGATATTATGACTGATAAACAATAGTAGGTAACTGTGTCTGTCTCTTCTTCAATACTATACAATTTTTTCTTCTCAGGCTGCACGCGAGGCAGCGGGCGGAAAGATAATAATATAACATTTTACATAATTATAAATTCGTATATAGTTCTATAGGATTGTCTGTACTATTTTTTCTGCTTTCTCTGATACTTTCATCACCGATATACATTAAAATTTAGCTTTACGGTTGATATCTGATGTCTGACGGGTCATGGGAGAATGTTTCGATTTATAAACCTTGAATAAATTCAAGGTGTCAAAATTAATAAAGACTCATTTGAGTGTTCCCCTCCACGGAAATCTTTAGTAAAAGGCGAAAGATTTATACGTTTTGAAGGGAAACCAGAGTAACGTGAAACAACAAACTGCATATATTTATTACGTTGGAAAAAAATATTTAGAGCGCGAGGCAAATTGGTGCTTAAGATCAGTGGCGCCATCTTTTGACGATTAAATTATTAATCTATAACATAGTTTGATTCAAGTTATACTTAGTTTAAGATAAAAAGCCATTAGATCCAATGTAGGTACTAGTGGTATATATTAAAATTTAACTTAACTGTAGAGTTTTTACAAAATTCTAATAGAAAATTGAAGATAATAATGCAGTACTCTATAATTCGGCTAAAACAAAATGTATTTCATAATAGCGACTTAGGTTTTGTAAATATCGTTTTTATAGCAAACAGTTTTAAATTAAAACACCTTATAGATCATGCCGAGGTGTTTCATTTGTTAATTATTCGTTTAAATCCTCTTACTACATATTTTATTATTATTAAATGTCATTTTCTGAACATTACATTTTTACAAAAAAAAGACAATTATTTATTTGTGTCCGTCTCTGATGTTCCCTACTCTATAGTCAATTACCTGGCTTCACTTGTCCACAGATAATAAACGTTAACAGAATTAAATTAAATCTCTCTGAACCATCGCTATGGTAAGACCACTTGATTTCTATTATATTTTACAATACAAACTTTCTACCCGTAGTTACTTGTTGAATAGCTTATTTTTAATTTTCTTGTAATCCATTCAGCACTACAGCTTATAATAAGTAATTATTGACATGATTATCATTTTAATTTATGTATATCATTTATAAGTCGGTTGATTGTTTGTATATCTAGGTATATTTTGATGTGTGAAATAGATACCTAATCACAAGAAACTACTGAATCAATTTTGATAATTACATACTTTACAAACAAAACCTTATATATTTTTAACTTCAAATTGGAGGAGGTGCTATAATATGCCATTATAAGTGTTTTTATGTATGTATGTTCAGAGATTTTACCCTTTTATTTTTCATACAGGTAATATATTTCATTGCCATTAGAGAGTGACTTCGAACATAATATCTTTTACCACTATAACTTATGACATTACTTTGACTATATAGATTTTTTTTATCAAATATTGCTCTTAATTCAGATTGTAAAGGTATTGTAGAGACATAATATTTTTTTTTATATTACTAAGTATAATAAAAAATACTATAATATACTATAATAATAATACTAAGTACATTAAAAAATATCTTAACAACTGCTTTTGACTGGCAATAAAAATATACCTACACGAATATTAATAAACCTTAACTTACTAAAAAGAGAAAATCTAATTGATTGTTTGTTACGATCTAATTAAAAAACTATTTGCACTTCTTATAAATGATTTACTCTAAGTGATTTACCATTAGAAAGATCATAACTTAAATATTTAATACCATTAAAAATACAGCCTATGAAACTCCTATCAACCCGGGTGAAGCCGGGATTAGCTGCTTGTATATCCATAGTGAAAAGATTCGAGAACAACTGAACCGATTTCGTTAATTCTTTTTTATATAATATTCCTTGAAGTACGAGGATGGTTCTTATGGACAGAAAACGTAAACATGTACCACGGGCGAAGACGGGTCGGACCACTAGTATTAACCATAAATATTAGGTACTATTCAAACCCAATTTTCCTCTTAACATAAGAACTAGTACATATATATGTATTATAATCTTCAGTACCTATATAATCTCACTAGAGATCAATACCGGACATTCCTCTCTCTCTAATAACATATAGCTGTCTCGTTCTATCGAAGGCTGTTTTCAAAATGGCGGACGGTTCGAAGTATTGATTTTCAGGCTTTGAATGTAGTTTACAGATAGACATAATTATATGAAGTGTATAGATAGATTATGAAAGTAAATAAATTATTAACTGTTTTTTTTGAATTTATATATTTTTTTTTTTTGGTTTTATGGCATTCAAATGCTTTATAAATATAAATTTATAAAGAATAGAAAAAATTCGATCACGAGGCGGGACTCGAACCCGCATCCTTCGCGCCATTCCGGGGCGGATGCCTCACCAACTCAGCCACTCGTGACCCGCCCGAGTGATCGAATTTATTCTATTCTTTCAGTTTTTTGTGTCTGAAGGGACACACCGCGCGCCATCTATTGAGATGATTAACAACCATTTCAACCAATATGAAGCACTTTTCAGTGAATACAATATTGTAACGATGGAACACGACCTTTTTTGTTGAATTTATATTTTTTTTTTTTTTTGGTTTTATGGCATTCAAATGCTTTATAAATATAAATTTATAAAGAATAGAAAAAATTCGATGACGAGGCGGGACTCGAACCCGCATCCTTCGCGCCATTCCGGGGCGGATGCCTCACCAACTCAGCCACTCGTGACCCGCCCGAGTGATCGAATTTATTCTATTCTTTCAGTTTTATGTGTCTGAAGGGACACACCGCGCGCCATCTATTGAGATGATTAACAACCATTTCAACCAATATGAAGCACTTTTCAGTGAATACAATATTGTAACGATGGAACACGACCTTTTTTGTTGAATTTATATTTTTTTTTTTTGGTTTTATGGCATTCAAATGCTTTATAAATATAAATTTATAAAGAATAGAAAAAATTCGATCACGAGGCGGGACTCGAACCCGCATCCTTCGCGCCATTCCGGGGCGGATGCCTCACCAACTCAGCTACTCGTGACCCGCCCGAGTGATCGAATTTATTCTATTCTTTCAGTTTTATGTGTCTGAAGGGACACACCGCGCGCCATCTATTGAGATGATTAACAACCATTTCAACCAATATGAAGCACTTTTCAGTGAATACAATATTGTAACGATGGAACACGACCTTTTTTGTTGAATTTATATTTTTTTTTTTTGGTTTTATGGCATTCAAATGCTTTATAAATATAAATTTATAAAGAATAGAAAAAATTCGATCACGAGGCGGGACTCGAACCCGCATCCTTCGCGCCATTCCGGGGCGGATGCCTCACCAACTCAGCCACTCGTGACCCGCCCGAGTGATCGAATTTATTCTATTCTTTCAGTTTTATGTGTCTGAAGGGACACACCGCGCGCCATCTATTGAGATGATTAACAACCATTTCAACCAATATGAAGCACTTTTCAGTGAATACAATATTGTAACGATGGAACACGACCTTTTTTGTTGAATTTATATTTTTTTTTTTTTTGGTTTTATGGCATTCAAATGCTTTATAAATATAAATTTATAAAGAATAGAAAAAATTCGATGACGAGGCGGGACTCGAACCCGCATCCTTCGCGCCATTCCGGGGCGGATGCCTCACCAACTCAGCCACTCGTGACCCGCCCGAGTGATCGAATTTATTCTATTCTTTCAGTTTTATGTGTCTGAAGGGACACACCGCGCGCCATCTATTGAGATGATTAACAACCATTTCAACCAATATGAAGCACTTTTCAGTAAATACAATATTGTAACGATGGAACACGACCTTTTTTGTTGAATTTATATTTTTTTTTTTTTGGTTTTATGGCATTCAAATGCTTTATAAATATAAATTTATAAAGAATAGAAAAAATTCGATCACGAGGCGGGACTCGAACCCGCATCCTTCGCGCCATTCCGGGGCGGATGCCTCACCAACTCAGCCACTCGTGACCCGCCCGAGTGATCGAATTTATCCTATTCTTTCAGTTTTATGTGTCTGAAGGGACACACCGCGCGCCATCTATTGAGATGATTAACAACCATTTCAACCAATATGAAGCACTTTTCAGTGAATACAATATTGTAACGATGGAACACGACCTTTTTTGTTGAATTTATATTTTTTTTTTTTTGGTTTTATGGCATTCAAATGCTTTATAAATATGAATTTATAAAGAATAGAAAAAATTCGATCACGAGGCGGGACTCGAACCCGCATCCTTCGCGCCATTCCGGGGCGGATGCCTCACCAACTCAGCCACTCGTGACCCGCCCGAGTGATCGAATTTATTCTATTCTTTCAGTTTTATGTGTCTGAAGGGACACACCGCGCGCTATATATATTATGTATTTATATAATAATATATAAATACATAATAATATGTAATAAATATAATTTAAGAATACCTACTTATACATTATATACATATTAATATACACATAATATACAATACATACTATACATAATATATATACCTATACAATACAATGATTAAATAAAATAAAAGGATACTAACATTTTATTTGGGAGAAGAAATGGTTGAAAACTAAATTTTTAAATATGTTCAGCGATTTCGCACGTCTGATTTCAATTGGCAGAGCGTTCCAAAGAAGTATCGACTGTATATGGAAGGATTTGTGGTAGAATTTTGATTTATGGGGAGGAATTTTCATTGCCAGTGCAGCGCAGATTTAAATCAACATTCGAACGAAATTCAAATTTTTCTTTAAGGTAGACAGGGGCTTGAGGATAGAAAAGGATTTTGTACAAAGATGTAAGTATATGCATGTTACGACGTAGACGTATGGGTAACCACTTGAGCCTCATACGGTATTCTGTGACGTGATCATACTTGCGGAGGCCAAATACGAATCTTATACAAACATTTTGCAGCCGTTCGAGTTTGTCCAATTGCAATTCAGTAAGGTCAGTATAGCAAATGTCGGAATAATCGAGGATGGGAAGGAGGAGGGACTGTGCAAGATAAATTTTTGTTGGAATGGGTAAGAAATTCCGAATACGTCTTAATGAATGTGATGCAGCAAATACCTTCTTACTCAGTTCGTTAATTTGTTTGTGCCAAGATAAAGTGCGATCAAACATAACACCAAGATTTTTAACCGAATCACTTACCGGTATAATTGTGTTATCTACAGTAATAGGAGGAAGAATTGACCAGTCAATCCTCGAAATGAAACTGGGACTCCCGATGATAATAGATTGAGTCTTTGATGGATTGACTCCCAAACCGTATGATCTACTCCAAGCTACTATCGAGGCAAGATCCTTATTCATCAATCGAATAGCAGATGGTAAATCTTCGAGAGTTGAACGAGTATAGATTTGGAGATCATCTGCATACATATGTGAGAGCGAAGTAAGGGAAACAGTGATATTATTAATAAATATGGAAAAGAGTAGAGGAGAAAGGACGCCACCTTGTGGAACGCCAGCAGTGATGCTTGACCAAGTTGAGAAAATGCTATCAACTTTGATTCGTTGCTGACGCCCCAGCAAGTAACTTTGAAACCACGCAATCACCGTTGGAGATATGTTAATGGAGCGAAGCAAGCTCACTAGGATATCAAAGTCTACAGTGTTGAACGCGTTACTGAAATCCAGTAAGGTAAGAATAGTGAGCTGCTTGTCATCGATTCGCGCTCGAATATCGTCAGTGATCTTAGTGAGTGCAGTAGCCGTACTATGCCCAGGACGGAAGCCAGATTGACAAGGATTTAAGATGGAGTTTTTGTTGAGGAAACGGGTTAACTGTTCGTGGACTAAACGTTCCAGTGCTTTGGATAAGAAAGGGAGGATGGAGATTGGACGATAATCGGAAAAGGATGCAGGATGGATTTTTTTAGGTAACGGTAGAACGTCTGCATTTTTCCAGGCATCCGGAAATATGCCAGAGATGGAAGAGTTAAATATGAAAGTTATTACAGGTGTAAGGATATCAATAATAGGAAGGATCATACTGCGGCTAATACAATCACCACCAACGGCTTTAGAAGAAATCGATGAAATGCTCTTCTTAACATCACAATCGGAGAATTGCCTGAAATGGAACGGTTGATAATTAGGAGTTTGATAAGAAGAAAGATTATTTAAAGTTTGTGATTTATGATTTGAGTCGAAGTTAACAAGATTTTTTGTGAAATGTTGGTTCATTTGATCGATATTGATGTTATTTGGAAGAGAAGCCTTACTCATAAAATGTTACCCTGTGATGTTACCCATTCGCTATGCAATGAATTAGTTATTGCAATAACCTGTCTTGTTTTTATGATTGACGTTTCATTTGAGCAAGTGCAGAACACAGCTATGGTAGAAAATGGTAGAAATTTATCCATTGTTTAACTTTTTATTAGAAATTAGAAATCATCGTAGGAACAAAATTTTGACATTTAGGTACTACTATCTACTGCACTTTATTCGGTTGGTACGTACTTATAGGTATTAAATAAAATTGAACTAACTAGCTACCACTAAGCATGAATAAGCTAACCTCATATTTACACCATTAAGCTTATCACAGCAGAGACAATATATGGTTAGGATATGTGTAGTAATGATATTGGCAAGCCACCTTTGCTATAATTGAAGTGAAAACTCTTTTTTATGCCCCTATATGTAATATGCCCTAATCTATGTGTAAGGAAAATTCGAATCAAATGAATTCAGTAGTTCTTGAAACTGCACAAAATTAGTGACTTTGCCAATATCCATTATCACTCCCATGTTACTAGATAAAATATGTACCTACCTACCTATGCATCTACCTAACTTATGAATTTTAAAATCGATACAGTTGTTTTGACTTAATTCGTTAGTATAATTAATTCGTTAAAATGCAAACCTTTTCTGTTGATAATATTAATGTTGTTTTTATTTATTTTATAGTGTAGGTATTGAAACAAGTTTTATTTGTCAAAGTGCTCTTGAAATAATACATATGATCGTTGGATTTAAAACCTATGTACCTAAATCCTGTGTAGCAATGAAACTTTTTTTGCATCTAATAAACGTATTGAGTAGGTACGATTTTGGAAGATGTCCTAGAGAAACGATATCCTGCTAAATTAGGTACCTAACTGGCCGTATATATTGTTGCGTTTACTGTTTCCTTATTTCCGAAGATAATTACTGCTCTATTACAGCTTCAGGCATCACCATCGAATTTATGAACTTTTTTGTAATTTTCCACTTAATAATATTAGAAACACAAATACCCTACAAGGCATTGGGCGAATTATTCTACATTGGTCTTACCATTTATTATTCGTGAAACAAATTAGAATACTTAGTCATACATTAAAGATAATAAGGGGAAAAATGTCTTACAGTGCATTTATAAAATTATAAATTATATCAAACGAGCACGTGCTCATTCTAACCCCACTATGTCACATTCTTTCGTTGTTCTTACGTAGTACATATATCTCGATGGTTCTTAGTGCGTTCGAAAAAATTACCTATACCTAGGTATGCAATGTTCTTATACTGAACAACACTTTTGCGAATGCTCTAGCTCTAGCTCTAGCTCTAATGAAGAAATATTATTTATGTACAGCAAACCATCACAAACTATTTTATATGTATGGTGCAGTATGGTAATTAATATCTAGACTAGATAGTAGGTACTTTTGTTCTAAACTTTCGTTTATTTAATAATTAAGTATCTATCTAGTAATAGGATATAAAAATATGGATTTTTATATTTACTAGAATTCTGCCCGCGACTTTGTTAGCGTTTAATTTCAACAAAGAAAAAAACATGTGAATTTTACGAAGCTTTAAATAAAATAAAATAATGTAGAGTCTACGTACACCCCGTAGAAAAAAAGCCTTAAAAACAAAATAATAAAATTGTATTTGTGACGTAACTCATTACGATTATAATAATTTATTTTCCATTATTATACAAATAACATTCAACCATCACAAAGCATTACCAACAAAAACTCATCATTCGAATTCCAGATGCTGGCAATAACATTACTAGGCGTGGTCCTCGCCTGCCTAGCGGACCAATCAAACACCGCGATAGAACAGCCAATAGGCAACCCTGAAGTATTCCTGCAGCTGAAGTACGACGGGGGAGAACTGGAGAGGATCTACCTCACGCAGTTCCGCAAGGAGGGCCGGCCAGTTCCCGCCAAACAGAGTCTGTGCACGGAGCTGTGTCACGCAGGTTTTTTTTTTTTTGTTGACGTGTGTTTTTTTTTTTTTGTTCGGTTTGGTTTGTACTTTGTCTGTGGTTTTGTGATCTGTGACGTTTTGGTGAGTACATTTTTGGTGTATCTAATTTTAGTTGTATACGTTTTTACATGGTTTTTACTATGATGATTTGTGATGAAATTTAAATTATGGAAATGTGTGATAAATTATGTTTTTTTTTTATTTATACCGGGTTTTTATACGTGTTTTTGTTTTAATAGATGTAAAGGGAAAATTAGTTTTAATTTATAACTTTGCGAAATAATTTTTAGGTAAATTAAGTAGCCCGTGAGAGATATTGATGATTTTGAGAAAATATTAACGTTCTTTTTAGGTTGTAGATTGTAGATATTTATTTATTTTTGTAGCGTGTTAGTATTAGGTATGTGCTACAAGGATAGAAATTATTATTGATGTTTTAGTAGGATAAATGAATCTATGATTGTTTTCTTTTGAATTATCTTTAACTTGTTTACCGCCCGCGGCTTCGCCCGCTTTGTCTAAAACCTAATAAGTAAATTATATACTAAAACCTTCCTCTTGAATCACTCTATCTATTTAAAAAAACCGCATCAAAATCCGTTGCGTAGTTTTAAAGATTTAAGCATACAAAGGGACATAGGGACATAGAAAGCGACTTTGTTTTATACTATGTAGTGAAGTTTATTGTTCTTACAATTTAAATCAAATATTTTTAGCATACATGCAGTTATTTAAATCATCTCCGATGGTTAACCCTTAAAGCTTTTCTGTCACTTTTTTAGTACATGTACTTACAGTATTCCAAAAGTAATAATGCGCATTGAAATCTTCGTCGCTGTTCGGCAACTGTCATATTCCCGGAGCGTCCGAAGATGATATCTATATAGAGTGGTTAAATGCATTTTCTTCATGCATAATTTAGTCAAATTATATATTTTGTGCTAAAAGAAATTAATATGTATTTGTAAGTAACGATTTTGTTTCGATAATTCCTTGTAAGTAAATAGCGAGTATAAACCCACGATTGCGAATATATCTTTGTTGGATTGATTTACTTGGAAAATTTTATAGTTCTTTTAAAGTGTCTTACTGAAGCTGGTGTAATGATGGAAGAAAAGAAGGTTAAAATAACACAAAATTTATCACTACATAGTATAAAACAAAGTCGCTTTCACTGTCCCTATTTCCCTATGTCCCTTTGTATGCTTAAATCTTTAAAACTACGCAACGGATTTTGATGCGGTTTTTTTTAATAGATAGAGTGATTCAAGAGGAAGGTTTTAGTATATAATTTATTAGGTTTTAGACAAAGCGGGCGAAGCCGCGGGTGGCAAGCTAGTATTGTATAAAATATGGTTTTCAAACACAGGTTTATATTTAAACCATATATCTAATCATTAAAATCTCAGTTCAAAAGTATTTACAGTACTGATCATTCTTCAATATTGTGACAATTATAAAAAAATAAAAATAAAAACAATCAAAATCAGGGATTATCTTTATTTCTGACATTTTAGATACATCGGAACTTTCATTATGCTCTTCTTCATTTTCACTTTCCCTACTGCCATCACCTGTGTAAATCATTTCATCGATTAATTTAATTCACCTTTAAAAACAAAACCAAGAAGGGTATGTAATAGCAGCTCTATATAATTCCACACAGAGAGAACACGTGCAGTCACCACCAATATTTAAAGACGACTGACGGATTTTTGAGTTTTTTGACTGACAGGCTACCGTCACCTACCGCCCGATTTGTTTTTGATTGTGTATGACCGTGAATTGACTTCTATTTCTTTTGAACAAGGTGTAAAATGCAAGTGCGTTGTTTAGGGTTCTTACGATTCAATGATTCGAGTGTCTTCGGAAATACGACAATTAGCGAAGATTTGCATGCGCATTATTAAGTTTGGAGTACTGTAGGTATTGCCGTGTAAATCTTGAACGTTCCAAAAAATCTAGAAAATTGACTACGTTGGAGAAATTACGATAACAATCCTTTATTTTTCTCTTACATGCCAATTATAGAGAACATTTGATTCGTGTGCTAGGTGACTGTTGAATTTAGGGATTCCCAGAGTTAGTGATGGTTTGTGTTTCTGGTCAATAATAGCTTCAATGAAATAGTTTCCGTGTTTGATTTCTATTGATTTAACTTTCAGGTGAGTTAAACTGTTGTTTTTGCTCTAAAGATTATGAAATATTCAAATAATTCTATGACAAAATATTCGAAATATAGCTGGTCCGTTTTTTGGGACAGTGCCGTAGATACAGGTAACTAAGAACCATTTGGCATGTCCCAAAAAACGGACGTTGCCATGATTCGTACTTTAATAAAATATCAATTTTATGGGATTTTCTTGCTTTAGAGTCTTTAATTATATGTAGAATTATTTTTAATTAAGTTCAAAATGACGAATATAATCTAAGATCAGTTAAATCTGTTGGGTCTACAATAGTACCGGGAGTTCCTCGACCTCCACATGCATTTCGTCTAAATGTCCTAATCATCGGCCAAATATCACTTCACATTTAGAAAAACCATTATTATTTGTATTAAATGAAACCAAAGGTTGCTTGACACGAAATAATAAATGTTATTACTTATTTAACATTCCACACAACTAAATAGTGTGATTGAGCTCGAGAGGGCTCAATTATCATTTGTTAGGTATTTAGTTAAAATTGAAGAATTTTTTGTTATAATAGATAGTGAAAATACTGTGATACAATAAAACAATAAAATTCTATTTGAAATTGTTTTCAATTGTGTTATATTAAGTGAATATTTTGTTTTTCATTCTTATTTTATAAGCTGTATGACAGCGTTGTCCGTTTTTTGAGACAGCAATGAAGACGGGGTTCTTGGCAAAGGCCGTTTTAACGGACATCCTGAAAAACCTACTTACAGAAAATTTGTTTTATTTTTTTCTCTAATATAGTATTTTTTAATCAATAACTATCACTAAAATCAATTCAGGTCATATCTGGGTACATTATTTCAGGGCTTGCCGTGTTAAGGGTTAAAGTATTTTAGGCATATTCAAATTCAAATTATATTTTTTTGCAAGATATTATTATCTATACATTTATTATTTTTACATACGTAATATTTAAAAATTCACATACCTAATAGACTGTTACAAAATATACACACCGGCACAATTAGCGGAACAGAAAAAAAGTGAGACTATGAGATAATAACGCATATATTTGACGAAAATGTAATTAGACACAAACTAACAAATTGATTAACATCTTTTAACAACGACTTTGAAAAGTCTTCTTTATTTTTTATTGAAAAATAAAGAAATTTGAAATAAGTGAAATTTTTAGATGATTATGAACCATCACAAAAAATAAAAAAAGTAAGCATTAAATGATTTAACAATAAAATTAAAGCAAAATTAATAACGAGTGTTTCCCCCTCTTGCTCTGATTACGGTTTCCATTCGTCTGGGCATGCTACAGATTATGTTATCGATGATTTCTTGAGGCAACCGCTCCCACTCCTCATGTAATGCGTTTTCAAGTTCATTCAGATTGTTGGAGGGTGGCATTCTGGATTTAACCCTTCTTTTTAGCAAGTCCCAGACATGCTCTATTGGATTCATATTGGGGGAATTTGCTGGCCACTGCATCACCGGTATACCTACGAGGCTCAGATATGCCTGTACCGATTGTGCACTATGAGTACGAGCATTATCTTGCATTAGAATAAAGTCGTCACCAATAAATGGGGCAAATGGTACAACATGTTCTTCTAAAATGTCTCTGATGTATCGATCTGCTGTCATGGTCCCTCCTGTGACTATCACTAACTCCGTGCGAGCTCCCAAACATATCCCTCCCCAAACCATAATCGAGCCGCTACCATAAGCCACTGTGTGTTCAAAATTAGACTGTATGTGGCGTTCTCCTTTGCGTCTCCATATTCGCTGTCTCCCATCGATCTGTTTTAAAAGAACTCTGCACTCATCAGTAAAGAGAACCTGCTGCCATTCGTTCAAATCCCAGACGATGTTCTCGCACATCGGTTTCTGTTCCGCTAATTGTGCCGACTGCCGGTGTGTGTATTATAATCGTTCACGAGTTAAGTTTCTGATGGAAAATAATGTAAAAATTATCGTCACCAATAAATTTATCACGACTGACGACTCTTTATACAACCAAATTTATTGTAATAGCACCTACAGAAAATTTATTTAGAGGAAACATTCCATTATTTTTTAAAGTTTAGCTTGCCCCACCCGGGAATCGAACTGACTATAATAATATGTTAAAATTATACCATGTAGGACGTAGTTACTTTTATTGTATTAAAGCCAATTATAGAGATGAAGTTTCTTACTCTCTAAGTAGAGAATAATGATTAACATAGTTACATATTTTTAATTTCACGTATAAACTACCTATAGACCCTAAAACTTACCTTTTTCTTGTATGTAAGTCTGCCATTGTTATTACTTATTTCATTGTTTATCCGTTTATCTGTATTGTAATCCGTATTATTCGATATACACTAATCATTTTAACGACTAACTAACTACTTACCTACTAACTTTTAACTACCTATCATACGTTTGATAGCCTACTATGTTTTTAAATTTTAAGTAACTATTTATTATGGTCGCAGGTAGATTATTACAGTTCTTTCGAATAACTATAACGTTAAGTTTTCTATGAAAAATTGTTTACAGTTAATAGGTATGATTTGAAGAACCCTTGGGCCTTGCCAGCTGTTCACAGTTCACGTTCATGGAAAATCATAAGTCATAAAATCGCTCTATTTGCCGTGAAAGAGACACTTTCTCATCCCTACTAATATTATAAATGCGAAAGTAACTCTGTCTGTCTGTCTGTTACCTACGCATTCCCGCTTAAACCTCTCAACCGATTTTGATGAAATTTGGCACAGACAATCTTTAGACCCTGAGAAAGAACATAGGCTACCTTTTATCAAAACACCACGCGGGCGAAGCCGCGGGCGGAAGCTAGTTTTTAATAGTAAGGAAAGTATGGAACTGAAGATTAGCTGTAAACATAGACAATTTATTTATAACCAGGTTTTGGCGGCAATGCGTGTGGATCAGCTTGCCTCTCCCTCATGCCGGTTGGTCTGAAGACGGCTCTCACTAGTGGAAACAGGAGTAGTGAACAGTATGGCCAACCGAGGGTCGATGTGTGTCCTTCTTTGTGTGATAATCAGCTTGGTGAGTGTTAGAAAAGAATTATTTAAAAAGAATTAGTTAAAATATATAGAGTTCAGTTGTGACTGATGTATTTTAACTAATACTTATATAATAGTAGCTAACGCTAGTGAGAAAAAGAAATAAATTAAAATAAAATAATGTTGCAACCAACAGGTGAAATCAATATTATAAGCCTAGGCTCTTTATTTCAATAATGCCCAATAACGTAATGTTGATAGAGATAGATATTGCATAAATTATTTAATTTAAATTTATTGGTTCTACGCCAGGCGCACGTACTCGTAGCAACGTTTCCTAATCTACTTTTTCTTGCTTATCGATTGTAAAGCCAGAATTATATTATCTGTGTATAGGTATGTATATAAAGTATTAGTTTTTTTTTTAATTTTGAGGCCTATATTTATTATTTTTTATTCACCAGGTGAACCTCTCTGCAACTGCGTGAGCGGTACTACATTCACGCACCCGACCAACTGGACCATGGTCTGCGAGGCTTTTTGCGTCACCGACGGATATGTACTAAATGGTAATTATTATTTATTACTATTTGCTATTTTTCTATAGAAAATACTTTAGTTTTTTGTGCTAAAATTTATTAGGTGAATTCTGAATTTTGTATAGAAGATACAGCAATTTATTGTAACGTAACGTAAGTTTAACGTGTGTCTCTGAAATCTGTATTTTAAAACGTTTCGTATTTCTCTCATCATATTATAAGAAGATAGGTATTAGATTTAAAAAATCATTTCATTTTAACATAATGACTCTATATTTTCGGCTTGTGTTAAATTATCCTACTATCCTCAAGTAGTTATTTATAAATTTATAGAAAAAATTTACACGCTCAAAATGGCAATACAAACGTCAGGTAATTGCCCGACTCGCGGAGGCAAGCGAAATGAAAGCTGTTCTATGCGTGAGAGTGAAGAGCGTGAATTTTTTATTGTTGGTAGGTACATATCTAAACTGTGTGTGCTTTTGATATGCCCATCAGCTTCTTTGCCAATGACATTTACTAAAATTGTGGCTAATTAGCCACATTTTGACGTGACACCCCCGGAGCGCTAATAATCCATTTTCCTTTTTTAATTATAATTCATATTTCATTCTCATGGACTTTAATATTTAGTTTTACGTTTAAAAATCTCTTCTCTGCTTGTATTAGGTTGTCCAGCCTGCGACGTATACCCAACTACCCTACAAACTCTTGCTGTGAACGCAAGAATGCTCGACACAGTAGACGGCTGGCAAACTTGGTGCAATGTACAATGCAGACAGGGACAGGGCGGCGCAGCTTGCAACTGCGACCGAATGCCATTCTAATGTCAAACGTCAAACGTCATCTGTCAAATGTCATTATTTTTTTTACAGATTATAAATTTCAAATGTGACAACTGACAGTTCGTATACAGCCTAGTTGTTATGTCAAATGAAATTAAAAAGTTATATGTATAAGTTTTAAAAATTGTCGTTTCTTTTGCTGATTTATTGGCGTTAAAATTTACATGATCAGATTTCGTTGACCTGTAAGGTAAGTTAGCTGTAATATACCACTTATTATAGAATGTTTAATAGATATAGCGTCGTACTTGGCACATTGATTTGTTTTATGTCATTGTTCAATGAAAATGTATTAAAGATCGTTAATTTACTCCTGTTTAAAATATGATTAACAACCGGAAGCTTTGATTTAAAAACGATATATTATAATGTCTATAAAATGTCATTAGATTCTTTCATAAACAACTCTTAGACATAACTCTAATTAACATAATCTCATAATTTTTAAATCGGTAATATGTTTCATTAAATTATTAGTAGTATCTATCAGCAGCCTAATTTAATTTAAATAAAATGACTATCATTGACTTTTCAGGCAGAATTAAATTTGTCTTCAAAAAAATCGAATCCACTTGTGCCATAGTAAATAAACGCTATATTTTTAAATCATGTAATTATTAATATCTATATAAGAATAACATGGCTTACTTTAACTATGTATAAGTTAAAATATAGTATAGCATATCGTTAAAAATATATTTTTGAAAATTTAGACTAAGATGTACATATGGAAATACTGTGCGAACGACAATATATAATTAGAGAATTAGATGATAGTAATTGTATTGGGTAATTGTAATTTTTATTTTTATTAAATTTTATTTATAATTTATTTTTTATTTTGTTTTTAACCTACCTGTCAATTTATATCATGGACGAAAATTTGGGGTGGCAACATTACTATTCTATATTATTTTGGTATATTTGGAAAAAAAATGTGTACGGAATACAGTAAAAGTTCCTTATTTGCGGGGTATATGTTCCATAAATATGCCGCGAATACAGAAACCGTGAATACGGAATGGTAATTTATATGGGATTATAGGGGATACGTTCCTAGGTGACGATTGAGATTTTTTTCGTGTCGAAAGTTTCGACGAGTTTCGACTCGAAACTCGTTTCTCATTTTTTTTTAGTTGACAATATAAACTATGAAGAGTGCAGTAGACGTTACTCGAACACAATTTTTGTAACGAATGTGAAAGACGAAACAATAAAACACGCAAAGCGGCTTTTACTATAAACGGAACTACATTTAAAAATATACTTTATTTATTAGGTTGCTTCCATTCTGTTTATTTACATTCTCAAAAACATCAATCGCGGCAAAGGCGGCTTGCGACAAAGGCGGCTTGTGTCAAAGGCCTCGGCGATATCATTTAACAACATAATATGTACTTTAGGCTAACTTGTAATAAGATCTATTCTACTTTCTTATTAGTCCATTTGACAAGGATATTGGGTTAGATACCTATTGGAATAATTTTATTATTATGTATGTACTTATTAAATCCGCGAATAAAAAAATTTTTAGTCGCGAATATAGAAATTGGGTCGCATTTTTTTAATCCGCGAATAGTGAAAACGCGAATAAAGGAAGCGCGAATAAGGAACTTTTACTGTACTTACATAGATAGTATCTATTTACGAATTTTCCAGATATGAATTATTATGATGTATTAGCATTGAGATACATATATGGAGCAGACACCACGAACAAAATCTGTGCGCCAAGCGCGGCGGCGCGGGGCGCGCGAATGACGGCTAGACAGTCATAGATTATGCGATGTCACTGACTCACCGCTATAGAGGCGACACTTTGTTTCATTCTGTCTATTTTATTGGGTGCCACTCCTTACATGCACGTTGACTTGAAATTTTCTTTGTACTTACTTAATATTTATTTTAGGTATAAACTGACTTTACTACGCGGGGCTAACAATATCTGGCATATAATATAGGATGATGTAAATAGTGACGTCATATGGAATAATTTAATTTTTTTCGGGTTTTAGGTTCAGTCAGGGCTATGGGAAGTTTCATTCCTTACAAATTGAGCATTTTTAAGAAAAAAAAATAAAAGCCGTGTAAAAATTGTGTTTATTTAGTTCATCATCCTCAGAACATGTTCCCGGCTCAGAAATTGCTTGTATTGTTCCAGTTCTATTGTAGCACACCTTCGGCTAAAATAAATATAATAATAATAATGTTAGTGATGGCTAAAATAATATTTTATTTGTTATACAAATCCGTAAAATTTTATTATTATTACTAACATCAATACAAGGAACAGCAGACTTCTTTAGAAAACGCCTTCCCGCTTTTGTGGTATATTTATCCTCATCGCGAAAATGCAATGAACAGACGCAAGTTCTATCGGATGGTAACCAGGTTTCTTCACTGCGGTTGTTTTGGACAAATTTTACCCATTTTTCCCTTTCTTCACGGCCCAGACATGGAAACCTTGAATAGAAAAAATATTAATTACTTATCTCTGAACTAGCGGTCCGCCCCGGCTTCGCCCGTGGTACATATTTCGCAATAAAAAGTAGCCTATGTTCTTTCTCAGGGTCTAAAGATTGTCTGTGCTAAATTTCATCAAAATCGGTCCAGTAGTTTATGAGCCTATTCATTACAATCAAACAAACAAACAAAGTTTTCCTCTTTATAATATTAGTGCAGATAAATAAATAATAATTCAATTATACGTTCAAGTCAGTAGCTTAAACAATATCAATTAAAAACTTGATTAAAATCAATTAACAAAAAAAATTGGTGATTAAGTAATTGATTTTCATATTTCATGATTTCACCTTTTTTCAATTAACAACCAGTCTATGCTTTTCTAAATATGTAAAATTATTATTTTATACTATAAAAATATACGCCAGCAAATATTACTAACAACACTTATTTCATGCCCAATGTCATATCTTAAATTTTTAATCTATGACAAATGACGCAAAATGTCGCCCGCCAAAAATTTTGCTCTAACTAAGTTTTAAAAATTATTATCTAGTTACTTACTGATGAAAAGTTATTCCTTTGCACTTTTCCGTATTATTTGTGCAATATCGTAACACACACGTAGGCATATTTGATGCGTTTCACTTTAAAACAAATAAAAAATGAGCGTGACGTTCGCGCCAATGAGCGAGCAAGCGACTGAGTGCAGTTACGCCAGATGGCGTATGTTGAGCGGAACATAACTTCATAAGTGATGTAGGCGGTATCGTCTCCATATTAATATTATCTCAATGTGTATTAGCAACCGTTTTCATTTAAAACAACTTTTTTTTCTGGGGGTTTATTTATTGCATTATTTATTTTTATAACATCAATTAAACTATTTTCCTTATAAACGATCTTGTCACTTCAAAATGAGTTCAATGAATAATTATTTTGACTCCCTAAAGTTTTCAATTTAAAATTCGTGTCAGTAGTTCACTAGAAACGTGTTTGTAGAGCAAAATTTTTCGTAAATTTGTAATTTGTGAACGTTGTTTCAACGTAGATGAGTAAGATAGAAATTAATTGTAGAAATATAGTTAACGATAAGCTTATATACACGACACGATAATGTGTCGTGCCGTAAAATTGTAAAGTGTAAACTGTATCTCTATAGTTTAACGTTGCCTCAGAAATATATCCTTGAAAAATCTAAAAATATTACCCTTACCATTTCAGGTGTTATCAAACTATCTTAGAGTCAAAGTTAATCAAAATAATCAATCGTTTTGTACGATTGACGTAGAAACATATAAGAATAAATATTTTCAAACTAATCCTTAGTTAGTATTGTAGTCTTTAGTCTATATTCATAAAAATAATAACTAAGTAAGTTTACTTCGGGGCTTCCATGTCGTTAAGGTATTCTTACCAAAAAATATATAAGTAGTATCTAACTAATGGCTGGTTCACACTTTGATTAGTGTGAGTGCAGGTGATTAGTGCGAGTGCAGGTGTGTAGTGCGAGTAGTGTCCAATTCAACTGCGAGTGCAGGTGATTAGTGGGAGTGCAGGTCAATGGTGAAATTCGCGACGCTACACACTACGCTAAACACTAAACACTAAACACTCCTGTCCAGACGTGTTTAGGCAGGCACACTGCGAGTGAGGGGGAAGGGAGGGCGCGCGGGACGTGGCTACTCGCAGTCCACTCGCAAAAAAAATAGAACACGCTTCTATTCACTTTACTACACAGCCTACTAAACACTTGCACTAAACAGTCGCTGTCCACACGTAGTCACACTAATCACCTGCACTCGCACTAATCAAAGTGTGAACCAGCCATAAGACTCGGAGCAATTAACAAGCCTGGAGAAGTAACAATTAATAATTGAACATTTCTTATATAGTGGCTCTCTTTTATTCAATACCCTAATTAATGCGATAGAAAGAGACAACACACTGTTATCGGCTTGGCATTCAAATCCACATGTAGCCACTTTTTGTTCTAAAAAGGTAGTGCTTGCCACTTTATCGAATCCTAAAATATCGATAAATAAAAAAATTAAGTTATAAAATTGCTTTAAGATAATTTAAGATTCTTTTAATTTTGAATTATGGATAGGTAATTCCAAATTTTAAGATTCGTTTAATTTGGAATTATTCATTTACGATGCGTATTGACTGCCTTGCATTGTATGGTAGTGGTATTTATAAAAAAATATTATTAGGTATTTCGGTTTAGGTTGTTTTTTATGGTTTCGTAAAAAGGTACGTATTTTTTCCTGTTTTCATAGATTCATTCATAGAATTATACGGAACCCTTCGTGCGCGAATCTGACTTCCACCTGGTTGATCTTTTTACAAATCAATAATCGTATCCTACTAATATTATAAAAGCAAAAATATATAAGAATGGACATTTGATATTCTTTCACGTAAAAACTACTGAATGAGTTTTTATGGAACTTTACAATTATACATATTATAGATTAAACATCAGAATAACATATAGGCTACAATTTACCGCGGGAAAATAACTCATTCCCACAGGAAAAAATTGGTAAAAGTTTAAAATAAATTGCTTCAAATAAAACAAATAAAATTTAAAATTTTTTTTTACAACATTTTATTTCGATACTTAATTAACAAATTACAATATTTATTATTTAAAATAGATGCCACCTTAACTTGTGGCACAGCATCTCTGCAAAGCACTTTACTTTTCTTCCCGTCTGATTCAAAATGATTTGAACAAGGCCGAGAATGTTTTGAAGGCTTCCAATTTTCCCTGTGCTATAGCTTTAACCCAAACATCTTTTAATTTTTCTCAAGCCAGAAACCTGCAAATAACAATAAAATCCATACTTAAATACCTTTTTTTTTCTCCTAACCTAAAGCAGTCATTATCAATGAAGTACTTCGTACCTACTCAAGTATCGATAATTGCACAACACTATGGAAGTTATATTTTGCATTTTTTCTAAAAACTAAGCTGATTATGATTTCATTTCAATGATTACGGTTAGATAAAACATAGATGATTATGAAAATAACGTAAATTAACTTATTTATAATACAATTAACAAAAAAATTGATCAAAACACTAACCTGTGAAAAGACAAATTCCAATCTTCATCCGATTTCCCAGTACTACGGCTTTTACAGCCGTGAACAACACAAGCCATGTAATCTTTAGTAAATTATCTTTTCAGAAAATAACATAAGAAACTAGAAAACACGTTTTTCACTTCAAAAACAATAATTAAAATCACCATGCGTTAGTGACCAGACTGGTCACTAAAACAAATTGAAATGGCTACATGTCATTTCAAACTGTCGAACTGACATATATCTGTCCTCTTTTTTCGCATGACATTTTGCCATAAGCCAAAAAGGCCAAACTAGTGCTTTATTGTTCAATTAATTGTTACTTCTCCAGGCTTGATAATTGCTCCGTGAACTAAGAAGTAACAAAAAATTGAGAAAAAAAGTTTTTTTTTTTTAATACTTTACGTAAAATTTGAAAAGGAATATTTTCCAAACGTCATACTAACCTTCACATTTATACCATTTAAAAAAATAATAAAATAAAAACAAATCAATAATTTACACACAAACGTTTTACTTACACCATTCTTCTCTTTCCATTGCATTATTCATTCTACTGTTCATAGTTCTTCTCAATTTCTACATCTAACTACTTTTTATATTGTATTTAATATTATTTGAACACAAAAACTTTGTTTTTTTACTTATTAAACACAGCGTTAATTCAATTCATTTAAAAATTGAAATGCTTTTCAAAGCTTCACATCTTACGCGTACAATCTTAAACTAAACTGTTAATTAGAATGGCCTTAGTAATTAAGACTTTGTTAAACACACATGTAATTGAATTGTGCGTTTGTCGTATCACATAAATACACAAACACAGCAAAAACATGTTTTTGTCTGTCTGTCTCAATGTCCTGAAGCGAAAGCACGAACACTATGGTCAATGCTATGGACTATGGAAAAACACTCCTGCCGTGCGTAAAAGGCAGTAATATAACTATAAAATCTCGAAGGAACTAAGCTCTTGATTATAATATGAATATTTTGACCATCATTTTCGTGCTCGCGCTTCTGGTAGCAATATTTTCTAACGTGACAGTAGGTATATTTAACGCATACAAAGTCACCAAAACAAGTAAAGCCGTGGGTTTTACCTAGTCTTATACAAGATGACAGCGGCATTGAGATGAAAATCTAATTGGACTCTAATTCAAAGAGAATTTAAATCACTACGTTTTACTCTAATTTTCTATGCACTTTATCGTCTAGATATATTTTTATTCGAGAGAGGTCGAATAAAGAATTTACTTTAGAGCAAATTTAAATCATAATATCTCTCTCTTTATTCTCTCATCTCTCCATTTTAATAAAAATGTATTTTAATGTCTAATTACGTAATTATTTGTCTACATAGATACTTAATAAAAAATTTAAAATTAAGTCATAATTTTTAAGACTTAGTTAATATAAGTAGTTAAGTCTAGGTTAAAAAAACCAAGAAATATCGCGACAAACAATATCACAAAGGTCTTCCATTAGTTAAGTTGTTAATGTAAATAAGAAAAAATATTAAATAATAAATAATTGTTGTAAAATTATAATTACATATATATATCTATTAACGTACTTACCTAGTTGTAAATTGGATGTTGTCTTTTAGATGTTAGATTTTTATTTTGAAGTTGTTTAAAATGTTTAATACTATTAATAAAAAAGATTACAAGTAGATACATATACACACATACGCGCGCACACACACGCACGCACAAACGCACACAACTACGCGTACACACACACACACACAAACACGTGCACGCAACACAGAAAATAGGTACCTAATATGTTAACACACAGAGAAAGTGCAAAAAAAGATATGTTTAAATTAACTAGGGTCTAGTTACTGCTATTTTAAGAGATAAAATAATATGTAGTAGAAACCCTTCATTCAATATACGTCACACGTGGGGCTCCATCTTATATGAAGCTTTATGTTGTGGTCCTTATTTTTTTTATATACCTAAATACTACAGTATTTTACGTATTCTTTTTTTCTGTAGTAAGTGGTAAGTATAAGTAATTAAGATACCTAGGCTAAGTCATAATCTATTTATCTATTTCAACAACTCAAGTAAATTCATACAGTTTCATACTTTAGTTTCTGTTGAAAATCTTTATTAATTTTGTCACATAATTTTTTACCGTTTTTTTTCGATTTCATGTTGTATCTATTACCTACCTATATTTACATGGTCAACGAAATCGAAAAAAGTCAGGCTGTTCTTGTTTAAAAATCTGTTTATTATTATTACTATTTTTCTATTTCAAAAAACATATATTATATAATATTATGTATGATGTAACTTTTTATATTTTCAATAAACTATGAATTCATTATTTATGTGTTTAATGTATCTATATAACTATATTGTATATGTTATATGTATGAACTAATTATATTTGCGGAATTGTGCAATATTATAAAATAAAATGTCATTATTATATTGTATGTATTTTTCTGGAGTATGTATAATAAAGGTTTAATAAATGTATAATTATTATTGTTTTATTTTATCTTCACTTTTAAAAGAAATCTACTTAATAGGTATAAAAGCATAATGATAACTTTCATAATAATATGTTTGTAACAATAAAGATTTAAAAAAATACACTTCTCTTGAATAAATATTAAATAATTATTATTAATTACTTATCGAGTTTTTTTCGAGTCGGGTCTTGAGTAGAATGAACTACCTACAAATTTAAAATTTTTTTCCATTAAATATACATACAAAAACAAAAGACTCAATTACTTAGTCATATTTTTAGTTCGCTGAAACGAAATCATACATCTCATAAACTGCATGACGATTAATATGGAACTTGGCTGACTTGAGCTAAACTCTGATTTCTAGATAGACCCACGATAGAGCCGTACTCAAAAAAGTAGCTGGCATGTTTCTTTAAAACCTGCCCTTATTCTTTCTTTCACAAGAGAGACTGATTACCGAAAATCAAGATAATCAATGTAGGTATCTATAATAATAGCAAAGATAATCGTAATCATAGTAGGAATATTATATGAGAGGTTTACGAATATTCACAAGTTTACAAGATATAATAGAAACTAGTACGGATTTAATTATACTTGGCGGTATGTAGTAGGTAGTAATATTACAATACACATAAGCGCTCAAAAATACCTGCTCTTGTCCGCGGGTTCGTCCGCAGTTAAAATCGCTATCTACGTAAGTTACTTATTTCAAGCATCAATGGTAAGAGATTGTATAAATAGAAATATAAATACATTATTATAGCCAATGGTACTTGTAGGTATAAATAAGAAAAATACGTAAGTTCTGTTATTTCCTAGATATCAGTTATTAGAAAGAGTAGCAATAAAATCAATACGGTTAATATACGCAAAAAGAACATCACTACCTTTTTCTCTATATTCTGTGCCGTATGTTTAGTCTGTAATACAAATGTCATCTGTGAATGTCATGTGCTATATTTGACAATTGACATAACAACACAGCATAACAACTTTCAAAACTTGTCAAGAAGATATGGTGATGGTTTGTTTTGTAACAATTTTATTAAATTTTTCAAAACCATGAGTTGAAAACCAGTTCTAGACTAATTAAATCGTCCAGCTAAGCAATCACAATGGAAAGACTAAATACATATTGCCGATTTTGTGCAGAACAGAAGAATAGCGATAAAATGCTGAACCTAAATGAAGAAAGCAAAAGCAAAGAAGTACATAGAAAATTATCATTTTTGAACGCTATTTACGTAGATTTAATAAACAACAACGGTTTACCGAAAACGATATGTTTCATATGTTACGACGCTCTCGACAAAGCGTACGAATTTTTGAACACAGTCATGCGATCACAAAATGTATTGTCGAGTTTATTAAACAGAGAGGAATACGTATCAGACGACGACAGGGCCTACGACGATATTTTAGAAGAAGTTAAAACGGAGAATTATCTAGAACAGAACATGTTAGACATAAAAAAGATCGACGTGAAAAAAGAGCCAAAAGACGAGCTGAACGACGATTTAAACGTACAGGATATTTTCGACGCGGCGATCCGGAATATACCTGAAATGACGATATACGCTAATGAAGAGAGTAATTTAAAGAAATCGGTGTCTAAATGGAGTAATTATCCGTGGACTTGTGCTTATTGTAATATAGAGTTTTTGGATATAACAACTCTGAGATTGCACAGTAGGGTAACACATGGTCGCTGTAATGCATTCACTTGTGTGTATTGCAAGAATTATGATTGTAGTAACTTTGATCTGTTTATCAATCATGTTAGGAAGCATAAGAGGAAATTAAGGTATGTGTATTTATATTCCATGTAGGTACTTAACACTTAAAGATTTTTATTGTAGTTGTATTGTATCTCACAAATAGAACTGCCACTGGTGGTTATTATGATCTGTCTTGCTAAAAATATACATATACTATACATAAAGGGTATACCCAGCAGTTAAATGAGAAATAACATGGTTATATTAAAGTGCTGTGATATGACAATGTTCATATTTTTAATAAAACACACATCCAAATAATAAATATAATCTCTTATCAAAGTTGGAATCTACATGTATACCTACTATTTCTCATACTTACACTTACTATTTATGTTTATTTTAGAAAGCGCTGCGAATACTGCGACGAAGTATTCGACGAGGAATTGCTAGACACACACATCAGGGAACACTTCAAAGATGACCAGCTACCCTGCCACCTCTGCGGCGAGATATTCACAAAGGACTCGCTACAGGACCATTTGGAAGAGTTTGAACCAATCAAACCGAAACGGAAACGAAACAGAAAACGCGGAGCGCCGTTAACGATAGAAGAATTGACTTGTAAACTGTGTAATAAAGTGTATAAGACCCCAAATAGTCTACGCGACCACCAGTCTATACACACGCAAAACAGAAAGAAAGATTACACGTGCGATCGTTGTGGTAAAACATTCTACAAGAAAGGAACGCTAACTTCGCACATTATGGCCCACGACCAAGTCCGTCCACACATTTGTAAGATCTGCAACAAAGCGTTCATATTCCCAAACATGTTACGACGTCATGTCGAAATGCATACCGGAGTGAAACCGTTTTCCTGTGAACAGTGTGGCAGGTGTTTCCGTTTACAATACCAGTTAAACGCACACAAAATAATACATACAGACTCTATGCCGCATGTATGCAAGTATTGTAATAAAGCGTTCCGTTTCAAGCAGATTTTGAAGAACCACGAACGTCAGCATACTGGTGATAAGCCGTACGCGTGTGAACAATGTGGTATGAAGTTTACGAATTGGTCGAATTATAATAAGCATATGAAGAGACGGCATGGTATGGACACGTCGAAAAAGAAAATTACTCCAGAAGGTGTGTTTCCAATTAATCCTCAGACTGGGGAGTTGGTTCAACTCCAGGATGATAATATGGAAGAGTGGAAGACGAAAATTATGATACCGGGGAAGCGAGGAAAGAAAAAAGTATTAAAAGACTCATAAAATGGTACAAAATTGGCATTTAATGTGTGAGTATTAAGATTCGAATTAGTTTGCAAGAATAAAAGATGTAGCACGTTGCAAAATTGTGATTGTTTATCTGTTGAAATATTTTTTTAAAAGCAAATAGTATTTTAACCCCTTGACCACCGAGCGGCCCAATGAGACCGCGACACAATAGATTTTCTATTGTGTCTGTGATTCCGGGGGCTGAGGGATTAATGTAGTTTATTTGTTAATTGCTTAAAAACTTGTAAATTCATATTCCACAATTTAATTGTCCTACAACACAAGTAAAAATCACAAATGCCAGGTTATATTATGTAATATGTTTTTTTTTAATTTATTGATGATGAATTTTAATTTTAAGAAGGTCTGTCCATTACTTGCCTCGAAAATTATGTTAATAAGTTAAGATAAATAATAATAAAATGACCAATTTGTAGAGGCTAATTGAATTTTAAAGTTTTTTAGATTGCCTCAAAAATTAAGAATTATAATAATTATTAAAATTAGATTAAAAAGAACTAAAACATTGTTATAAATCAATGAAATCATTTTTTATGATTTTTATTTATTTATTTACATTAATACAAAATATATGAGACAAAAATATTATTATCTATTCTTTTGATTTGTCAATCAGAGCTCAAATACAGAAAAAAGTTTCATTAGAAATCAGACCAGCCCTTCTATTCTAAACAGTTTAACTAACCCTTTGTAATAATCTTAACTTTGTAGAATATTGTTTATAAAGAATGAGACCGACAAATATATTCACAAAAGGAAAATTAACGACACAAGTGATAATTTAGCAATTAACAGCTTAAGAGGAGGCTCCCTAACATAATTTCTGGCACTGAGAGACCGGTTAGACCGCTACGCGGTGCTAGACGCTAACACAGCCGTAATACAGTTGAATATCGCGTGCGCTCTTTGATCGCGTTCGATCTCGAAAAGTAAGTCTCAATTCTTATTTCGTTTATAACTCTAATAAAATAAAACGCTTGATGACAGACAAGAACAAAAAACTATATTTTAAAAACCGAACATATCAAAACCTAACACACATCTTGCTACATGTCGCTACTAAATAGTTCGTATATGAGTGATATTGTCGATATAAAATAACACCCCTACTTATCACAATATTCACTAAACAATCATATACAAAATTATTCTATACAAACTATGCCAAGAAGCAACATAAATTTATAATGTTTTGCTGAACATAAACTTTTAGTAAGAATATCAGCTGGCATATCAGCTGTTGGCAAATACAGCACCTTAACAATTTTATCTCTTACTAGATCACAACAAAAATGATATTTAATATCGATATGCTTTGTACGTTTATGAAATGCTGGATTTGCACACAGCTTCTGCGCACCTTGGTTATCATTAAATATGCAAATAGTGTACATCTTATTGGTTATTTCATATTGTAATTCCTTAAGATATAATGCTTCTCTACATGCTTCAGATAGACCAATATACTCTGATTCAGTGCTAGAGAGGGCTACACATTTCTGTTTTCTACACTCCCATGATATTACACCATCAGATAACAAAAAAACACATTCCAGTATATGATCTCCTATCTTCAGAGTTAGAAGCCCAATCAGCATCTACATAGCCTGTTATTTCTGAATTACCTTCTTTACAATATTTTATTCCATAACATTTAGTTCGTTTTAAATACCTTAATACTCTTTTTGCATATTCCCAATGCTCTTTTGTGTGACAATTATTAAACTGACTTAAAAAACTTATAGAGTAACTAATATCTGGCCTAGTTAAGACTGACAAGTACATCAAACTACCAATTAGTTGTTGATAGGGCACATGACTATTTGCCCCTACTGGACCTTTATTTACATTTAATTTGACCTCCATCGGAGTATCAACAGTCTTACAATCACTTAAATTAAATCTGCTTAAAAGTTGATCAATATAAGCTTCCTGACTCAAAGTTACATATCCTTTATCTTTATTGAAGGTTACATTCATTCCAAGACATAATTTAGCTTCACCTAAGTCCTTAATGCTGAAATTATTAGATAAAATCTGTTTCAAGTTATTAGTTTCAATTATATCATTGGAAAATATAAAGAAATCGTCGACATAGACTGTCACAATGGTCTTACAATTATTAATATTCTTTGTATACATACATGGTTCTATTTTTGACCTTTTGTAACCATTACTGATCAAACAATTATCAACCTTTTTATTCCAAGCTCTAGAGGCTTGCTTAAGTCCATAAATGGCCTTTTTAAGTTTCAATACTTTATGATCTGAACTACTACTATTATAACAATCTGGCATTTTCATGTAAATGGTTTCCTCTAAATCACCATTCAAGAAAGCAGTCTTGACATCTAAATGGTGAACATCCATACCTAACTTTACAGACAATGCAAATAATAGTCGAAGGGTTGTATGTCTCACTACAGGCGAAAATGTTTCTGTGTAATCTACACCATATTTTTGGGTGAAGCCCTTTGCGACCAAACGAGCACGATAACGCACATTGTTTTCACTATCGTACTTTTTTCGTAACACCCACTTGCACTGCACTATAGTACCATCTTTTGGTACATCTACGAGTTCCCATGCACTATGATTCTCGAATGACTGTAGCTCATCCTGTACTGCCGCTAACCAATGTTCTTTCTCTGGACCTTCCAAAGCTTCCTGCAAGGATATCTCATCCATGAACATGTTGTCATCTTTTATACAAGCACTTGCAAATCCATATCTGTCTGGCTGCTGCCTACGCCGGGGACCAGATATTATGTTGACATTGTTCAATATAATGGAGTCTTCACTGTCTGTTGTACCAGTCTCAGAGCTATCTAATGTGTCTTCTTCACAAGGTACATATAGTTCACTGCTGTCATCTGTGTTCGAGCTCTCTGATTGTTCAAGTGAATCTTCCTGAGGTGTCAAGTCTTTTTCCTCCACTGGAACCATATTCACTTCATCTGAACAATTTTCCTGTACCTTCAGATCACTCTCTGTCTCCATCTTCTCCAACACTATAACATCTCGACTGGTAGTAATGGCATTAGTCTTCGGGTTGTAAATTCTGTACCCTTTGACCTCATTGGAATAGCCGACAAGGATACATTTATCAGACTTTCTGTCCCACTTTAATCTCTTTTGTTTCGGCACGTGTACCATGACTGTACTACCGAAAACACGAAGATGACTTACATCAGGCTTTCTGCCTGTCCATATCTCGAAAGGAGTTTTATAATTTAATGATGCGGTCACAGTTCTGTTCTGTAAGTACACTGCTGTGTGTGCCGCCTCTGCCCAAAACCTTTTCTCGAGACCTGCATCAAACAGTAGACACTTGGCTTTCTCAACGACAGTCCGATTATATCGTTCCGAGAGGCCATTCTGCTCGGGAGTGTATGGGTTCGTTTTGTGATGTACGATCCCATGCGACTTCAAAAAATTGTCAAACTTACTGTTGCAGAATTCTGTCCCGTTGTCACTTCTCAAGATCTTTATGCTGCAATTAAGTTGATTCTCAACCTCTGCTTTATACTGTTGAAAACATGTTAATGCCTCATCTTTACTTTTCAAAAAATAAATGTATGTCATACGACTAAAATCGTCTATGAACAGCATAAAGTATCTAGAACCACCTAGAGATAGATTTTCCATTGGTCCGCAGAGATCAGTATGCACAATATGTAGCAACTCAGCACTTCTGTTACCTTCTTTGGGAAAAGGTAAGCGGCTCTGCTTCCCCTCACAGCATGCAACACATGATGACTTTGATATATCAGTCTTACTATCAAGTGTCAATCCCTGTACAGCATCTTGCATCTTGTTCAAATACTGGCTGTTGACATGACCTAGACGTCGATGCCAAACTTCACTGGACACCATCACTGCAGCCGATGAACAACACTCAGGCATGTTTAGTTTATACACACCATTCAACAGACTCGCTGTAGCCACTAATACTCCTGCTTGGTTGAAAATCTGACATCCATTATTGTTGAATGAAACTTTGTTTCCTTTTGATATAAGTTGACTAACAGACAACAGTTGTAGTCAACTTCGGCACGCATAATACATCTTCCACTATAATATCGTATTCACAGGCATGCGTCTTTGTCGTAATCTGCACATCTCCAGTACATACTACTGGTATTTTATCTTTATTTGCCACGACAATTTCTTTGATCATAACATCTCGCGACACATTTGACAACCATTCTTCGTTCGCGGTAAGATGAACACTCGCCCCGGAGTCAATATACCAGTCACTTTTACAAAATTCACCATTCAGGAACACGGCGCTAAACGCGTTACTTCTTGTGCGTTCATTTTTATTTGTATTCGACGCATTTTTGTCCGAAAATGTACATTGATTGCGATAATGTCCTGTTTGTTTACATTTGTAGCATCTAATGACTTTTGGTTTTGACTTTGACAAGTTTGATATCTGTTCAGTGTTACCAACATTCCGTTTCATCTTATAACTCGCAAATGCTCCACTGGAATTGGAAGCGCTACTGTCTTTGCCATTTCCACTTTCTTCCATGTCCAATAATTTTGTTTTAATGGCGTCTGATGTCAATGGTATGCCGCAATGCTCAATCGCCATTATCATAGGGGAATATTTTTCTGTTAATCCCGCTAACAAAAGCGATGCGACCCACTCATCATTGATATTAAAGCCCGTACCGCTTAATTTTTGGCTTGTTTCAATGATTTGTGTCACGTACGAAGTCATTGAAGCACTATTTTCGAGTCGTATTGAAATCAAACTCCTCAGCAAACTGATTCTTCTCGTGAATCCTGAGTCATCAAATAGGTTCTTCAATTTCTTCCACAGCTCATGTGTCGTTTGTACACTTTTTATATGCACATAAAGCGACGAATCTATTGTCATGATCAGCTTAGCTCTGGTTTTCGCGTCACCTGCTGCTCCTATTTCTGCTGGTACAGTCTCCGACTTGATGCAATCAGACAATCCCTCCAGCACCAGAAAATTCTCAGCCGCAAAAGCCCATTCGCTGTAGTTTTCTCGTCCTTTCAATTTAGGCACACTAACAAGATAATTCGTCGTCATTTTCAACTAAAAATCTGGGCTCATAACCTCTAATAAAATAAAACGCTTGATGACAGACAAGAACAAAAAACTATATTTTAAAAACCGAACATATCAAAACCTAACACACATCTTGCTACATGTCGCTACTAAATAGTTCGTATATGAGTGATATTGTCGATATAAAATAACAATAACTAAAGTAATAATTGATCTAGAGAAAAAATATCTTGGGATTCGATAGTAAACTCTATTTTCTTACTGTTAACATTTATTTTTTGACATAAAGTCCAAGTTAATCTTTTAAAAAAATGTAATAATCCTTAAAAAAGGCATAATTTTTGAATAAAAAATGAATCGAGCGAAAATGTTACAATTACGTAACTGTCTTGTACATCGAAAGAAAAAGACCCAATAAATCATATACTAAAGTTCCATTTTGATTGTATGTGTGCCTGTTTCAGAATATTAATGCAAATTCACATAAAATTTAGGGAGCCTCCCCTTAATGCTGTACATTGACATACATACTATAAAGTATAAAGAACTATCCTCACAATCGACTATTAAAAGGTAGATAAATATGTCCGAGCGGCGTTGTATACAACATTCATTGAAATAAGCACCTTATTGTGTGGCAGTAATGTTCAAAGTCTATTGTATCGCTCGTTATCAAACTCTGCCCAACACGCTTAGGCATAGTTTTGCTTTGGACAGTTTGTGACAGTAGTTGTGAGTTGTTTGTTCTACGGACTACGTCAATGGCTGTACATTATAAAATCATACTCCATGTATGATTTTTAATTAAAAATTATATTTTAAAAACTAAAATATAATTTTTAAAACATCAAAATATATTTTTGTAACATCGGAAGAGATTAGTTTCCCACAACACAGGGGATCCTAGTGTGGGGACTAGTGTATCTCTATTACGTGCCCGTTATTATAATATGCAATTTTTACTGTATTCAAAACTTATTGTACTACACTGTGTTATGAAACAAATAAAGGATTTTTATTTTTTTATTTTATTATTTTTATTATGTATCGCGATGACACATAGATCGTGTTTCGATTTCTTTTTAAAATAAAAAATGCATTAAATTCCATAAAAATGGATAGAAATATTGTTGTATCCATAATCTAATAAGGATATCATCGACTATGTGTTTTATCGCGATACGTGAACGAAAATTTGTAACGAAAATATTTTTGAAAATTAAAGGACCTTAATTCAGCAATAATTAAAATCTATTCTTATGTATTGTAATGTATACTATTTAAAACACGTGCAATGTTTGAACATCACAATTTTTGTACACTAATGTACCTAGTTGATATTTGTAAAAAGACATATTTTTAATAAATTATGTGTGAATAAATTGTATTTTATTTTTTATGGTGCGGAAAAATCTATATAAAAATACGTTATTTTTAATGGTCGAAAAAAATGTGCGTGAAATTACGTAAGTACTTAGGTCCTCTTTATTTTCCGATTTCAGTCGAATAATTTGAGGTGAATTTAGATCCAACTAAATTAAGTGCTTCTTTAGGATTTTTTTATGCATTTTATGTAATCAGATGACTACAGAGTTCTGTCTTATATTATTATAAGACAGAACTCTTAATATTAGCTTAAATTAAACTATCTTTCACTATTTCTACTAGTATAAATAATACTATCCTAAATGATATGACTAGTATTGGCCCGCTATTTGATCCTTTAATTATTTCTTAAAAAATATAACAACTTAGGTATGAAATTGAACACGATAACATTCTTCACTGAAGTTCATCAGTCAGTATAGTTAAAAATACGAATAATACTCCAAAAAAGCTGAGCTGATTTTGATAAATATTAGCATCGAGTTATGTTAAAATTTTGAGACCATACTTCTTGAATGGTACAGAATAGTGGAAGTTTGAACAATAAACAGCTTTTGTGCAATGCATTTGTTTTATATCGTGATGGGACATCACAGGAGGGTAGATGTTTATTCAGGGGCGTAGCTACCGCCGTATCTGCCGTTTCAATTATACGGGGCCCCCGCGCCAAGGGGTGCCCCCAACGTGCGTAAGCAAAAATTACTAAAAACTTCCCAATTTTTTTTCAGAAATGACAAAAGTCAAAAAAAGCAATTTTCTGGCCTCCTGTGTGTATATTTAATTTGAATTGTTTGTAAAAATTTTGGAATAAGTGACAGATAGATAATTATGATGAATAAATATTTCTTTTAATTTTATGCAAACATTTTTTTTTCTTTTGTGAGAAATCTTTACCCTTCCTAAGGGCCCCCAAGCAAATTTTTATACGGGGCCCCGCCAAGGCACGCTACGCTTCTGTGTTTATTTGACTCACAATTCTTTTTTTATTTTTTAGCTATCAACGCAGAACATCTAGGCGATATACACTCATCAACGATGCGCTTAATTTCACATTTCTCTATACCATTTTCTTTTAAATACAACAATCTATCGTACAAAATAAAATTTTCGAATACTGGTTGCATGAGATTTTGCAAAAAAATAAATATGGCTGTTTTTTTAAACGTCACTTCTGAGATTTGGCGCCAAATTTTTGACAGCTCCGAAGGATCGAAAACTGGCTCAGTGTTGTCATGTTCATCTTGAGAATTGCGAATAAGAAAAAATCCATTATCTACTGCATCTTCTGCATATGCATCGAAGTCGTTGTGCTTTGATTTGAGTCTGACCGCTTTTCTTTTCTTGCGTTTTAAAAGACAGTTATCTGAAATGATTAATAAATAAATATTTATGGAGAAATACGGATACTTTGTGATTATGATTTCAACTTATTTAACTAGATGACCTGGCGAACTTCGTACCGCCTAACAGTCAATAAATGTCTTGATTAAATCGTTCCAGTTCTCTCTGAGATTAGCGCGAAACAAACAAACTGTCCACCTATATAATATTATTATTTAGTATAGAAGTAAAGAATTCAAGAAACTTACGTTGGCTTGCATAAACTTGTAGTGTCGCTCGAGCCAGCAAAGAAAACACCAAATCTTCCATATTATCTTCAGCTATATTTGGCGGTTGAGAAGCAAGCCTTAAAAACGGCTTTTGCAGATATTTAAAACCCGAATATTTTTCATACACATCCTTCAAACAATTACTCAGTGGAAAGTTTTTAAATCTGCCATCCCCACTCTCTAATATTTTATGATAGCAACACGGCATAATAACAATGGCGCGAGCGTCCTCCATTTTTAAAAACAAATTAACGGCATCAACTGTCAAATCCGCACACGCATGCAAACCAGCCATGCAGAAGCTTTGTCTCTTTGAAAATTTATCCCGAATACATTCTTCAATTTTCACATTTGAATTTTCGGTAACTGTATGCTTTAAATACTTGACATGATCAACGGAATTCAAGTAATATTGTCGTTGACGCTTTTTTGCTGCGACGTAGTGATTTTCGTTGCATTCTAAGCCCAAAACGTTAAAATTGTTAGTGATGAAAATCTGCTGATCGAGATATCCCTGAAAGATGAAAATTGTTGAATGAGCGGTAGTATTATGACAATAAGTTATCTATACTAATATCATAAAGCTGAAGAGTTTGTTTGTTTGAACGCGCTAATCTCGGGAACTACTGGTCCAATTTGAAAAATTCTTTCGGTGTTAGATAGCTCATTTATCGAGGAAGGCTATAGGTTATAGATATCATCACGCTACGACCAACAGGAAAGGAGCCACGGCCCACGGGGATGAAACCGCGCGGAGCAGCTAGTTAGAAAAATTCAAATAAACAGACATAAAATCGCTTGCTTTCATAATCGGTCTGGGACATGCCATTATGTAATTTAAATCTAATGTCATCAAATTTTTGTAAATTAATATTTTTTTAAATTCTGATTTCAATTCGAATAAGTACTGAAACCATAGTTAATATCATACTATACTACCTTAAATGTTTCCGAAAAACCTATATATTGGTTTAGGCGTGAAGAAAAGTCTTTCGCGTTTATAATATTGTATACGTAGTACTTATATTATTATTAGTCTGTGATATTGTTATAGTTTACTCACCAAGCCCGATCCGAAGTCGACCACCGTTTCACATCCTACGTCCTTACAGGCAGCTCCTATCTCCTTAGCCAAATACATTATTTCATGCTTCTTTTTCGGCCCAAGAGGCGCTTCCACATACATGTCTAAATTCCCATCTTCTTCAAACTTTGGAATTTCGTTTCGCAATCTACCCAACTTTTGTATCAAATTATTTAAATAATCATTTAGTTGACATTTAAAAGGATCGAAATTTCTAGCAAAAATATCAACATCTTCCAATCCATCTATATCTATTCGGTTTAAAGTGTCAGTTATTAATAAATGCGTGTTTGGAAAATTATATAGATAGTCGTATTCGATGAAAAACTCGAAACACTCGTCGAAATAATCTTCTGGGTCTTGAAAACTTACTGGTAAGGCCATTTTGAGGCTGAAATAGAAACGTACTTGTCATTTTTTGATCAAAATCTTTTAAACAACAAAACATGCCTCACCCACTCACTTTAAAATGTTTTGAGTATAAGATTCCTTGCCCTGTCTTTTAAGATTCCTTTCGATTGTATATTCGACTCTAAATTGATATAAAGAAGGTACTTGTTAAATATCATCCAAATCAGTGCAGCCGTTTCTGTTTGTGTTTACAGTAGGTAGATAGATTGATAAGTAATTTTAAGTGCGATATAATAGGACTTAGTTTACTAAATTTTATCATATCAATAATAGTCGTCATAAAATTAATCTCTCAATTATTTCAAAAAAGAAAGATATATAAGTAAATAGCATTTGATAGATAAAACATTTGTTTTTTTTTATATTTGTATTCGTTATAAATTATCATCAATTATTTTTATTTGTAGGTTAGTTAAATACATTTTGAAATAAACTAGCACATAAAAAACCTATTGCATTATTTCAAACTACCCACATAAAACATTTAACAAAAAAAGGCATTTCAATGAAACAAATAATTAAACTATACCATATATTTCTAACTTGGACATAAACATATTGAATAACAAACAGATAGGACAACCACTTCTTCAGTACACAATCTGACTTACAGATGTATCTAAAAATAGCGCCTATTTACTGCACAGCAAAGGCCTTTGATTACCTTAGTTTCTTAAGTCTGTAGGACCCCTACATAAGCTATTAGCTTGATATTCTAAATAGGTCTTTCTTCCCTGCACTATACAGTTTATTCTTGAGGGCCGCAAAGTTTTTCCCAAGACTCAGAATCCTTATAAATGTGTTGCGACGCGCCTTCTCCAATTACACATTTTCCCGCCCATTTGTCAGCTGTCAAATACTTTTGACAAACTTCTAATAAATCCTCTTTAGTGACAGCTAGAACTCGTTCTCTTTGCGTCTTCCAGATATCGTAAGAGAGACCGTACAGGAATAGTTCGACACCCTTCATGTATTCGGCCACAGGCGCATCCATTTGTTGCAAAATCGATAGTTTCGCTTCAAAGAGATTCTGGTCATCAACCAAGTTGGTATTTGCGTCCATCCATTCTGATGTTTGATCGTAAACATCCATTGTAAGCCGGGAATTCGGATCTCTATACGAATAGAAGTTGAAAGCTCCATCCATGGATAACATGGCGCCACCGCCGTATGCGCCGTTCTGTTCCCTTACAACGGGATGTAGGTACTTAGACGTTATAAACCGCGAAAGTACCCTCAATTTTGGATAATCTGGATGCGTATATCTAACCGTTGGAATAACTTTAGCACAGTAATTCACCGGAATATTCATAGAAATGTGCAATCCACGACTTTCATTCGGCTGCGTTTTTGAATCTGTGAAATTAATTCTATTCACATCTTTAACATCTTCGTTTCTACACAAATTTACGCAAAATCTGTCAATTTCTTCATGTAAACTGTCGTTACCATTCGAAAAGTGGAACGCGCCTCTTAAATTACTTCCTCTCAGTACTTCTTTACTGATTTCTTGAATAATAGATTGTATATCTTCTATTTTATGTGTCTTTTGGATTTCTTGCATGTCCATTATGTGTTTGATTCCTTGTAGACTTTCCTTGCATTCATCAGCAGACGATATAAGCGAACGCGCCGCTTGCATCGCGTATGTATGACCGCTATCAATAATACCATTTGTTAAAGAAGAGCAGTAGTTATTTAAAAGCATTGACATGCGTTCCTTATTATCAAATTTGGGTCCGTCTAATATTTCTGTCCATATATCCAACATTTTAGGTACATTCTCATCGAGACAATGGCTGCTAATCAACATTCCTTGTTCATATTGTTCTTGTAAATCAATGTGTTCTGTTACGTGTGTAACGAAGCTTAAGCCTGAAGTAGTTTTGCTTACGTATTTATCAAAATCGCGATAGTTGTGGGATTTCGTGTCGAATTTGCCGAGAATATAAGTGAAGAATGGTAACAGAGGTCTTTGCTTATCGTTTAACGATTCTGTTCCAAGGACACCTTTGAAATATGTCACACCGTTTGTATTCGCTTCACACAACTGCAATGGGATGGTACCAGATACAGTATGTTTTAACTTTGAAGCCGTCTTGCTGAGAGCTATTTCGTCAATTTTCAAACACGGTAAAATATCCAAATTCTGCACTTTCTTCTGCGCTTCTGACAATTCCAAACCATCTTTGTATATTTCTTCTTTCTTCTCTGGTGTTAGTTCTTTGACTTTAGATTGAAGTAATTTTGCTTCAGCCTGGTTAAAAATGTCGTCAAACTTAGGGTCTGGTTCCATTGTCATTATAAGTTTGTGGTTATTCACTATGAAGTACTTTTCGATTATATCTTTGACGTATTGTGGATTCATCAAATTGGCCTTTAAATTATCTAATAATTCATTCACTTTCAATGCTTTAAGCATTGGACCGTTGTGATTCCATAAAGGCATCAAATTGAAAAGTACATTTAGACCAAATCTCGGAGTTTGATGCTTAATCGATAGCTCGAAACCGTGTAAAACACTTTCAATATGATTTTTCTCAAAACCATTCTTATGTATCTCCTCTATTGTTTGATTCGTGAGTTTTTCAATCACTTCAAAGTTCGATTTTTCAACGTCTTTCAATCCTACGACAAATAAAGTGTCTCGTATTTGATTATCATAACCAGTTAATGAATTATAACCACCGGATATGTTCTTTTCAATCAAGCTCTTATAGAAAGCAGAATTAGGGCCAATTATCATCAGCTCAGCTAGCGCAGTCATCATGAATGTTTCATATACATTTGTTATATCGGACATTACATAACCGATGGCTATCTGATTCTGTTTTTCAATCGGACCACCATATTGATCAACTCGACACGGTGTTGTAGCCCGTTTCACTGCGTTCCATCTTTCTTGTGGCAACACTACTGTATTTTTAGGATCTAAGTATGAATACTTGCTAAGGTATGTATCGTTTACGAATTTCAAGTTATGCTCCAATGGAAAGTTGCCATACGAGAATATTCTTGCATTACTTGGATGGTAGAAAGTTGCGTGGAAATTCTTTAAATGCTCATGTGTCAGTTGAGGAATGCATAGTGGGTCTCCACCGGAGACATAACCGTAAGTGCCTTGCGGTAAGATTGTGTTTATGAACCTTTGGCCAAATAGCGAACTAGTTTCAGAGAATGCTCCCTTCATTTCATTATACACAACACCTTTAAACACTAAATCTGATGACTTATCCTCTAATTTCTCATGTTCTAGCCTCCAGCCTTCTTGCAGGAAATCTAGTCTCTTTAAATTAGGTTTAAATACAGCATCTAAGTACACCTTCTGAAGATTTCTATAGTCTATTTCATTTTGAGAAGAGAACGGATAGAATGTGTAATCAGGGCCCGTTAATGCATTCATAAATGTAGCGAGAGACCGATTTAACATTTTGAAAAATGGATCCCGCACAGGGTATTTTTCTGAACCACATAAAACTGTATGTTCTAGAATATGTGGTGTACCCATCGAGTCTTTGGGTGTTGTTCTGAAGCCAACAGAAAATACATTATTACCATCATCTCTTTCTAAATGCAAGTATTCAGTCTTTGTTTTTTCATGTGTTAGAAAATAAGCAGTCATATTATATTCTTTGATTGGTTCTACATCTGTACACATGAATCCATGATACACTTTACCAGGCAGCAAACTGTTTGAATAATTCTCCTTCTTTTTCAAGATCCCATTGCTGTATTTTTTTGGACTAGATAGATTAAGTTTTCTTTGCAACCCGTTCCAGCCGTAAGTACCGATTCGTGCATACATTTTTATCACTTCTTGCCTGCAAACATAGGTTTCACTGTAATACCGACGATAAAAGCGATTTATTTTTCTTACGTGATGTCGTAATGAGAAAATCGACCCTTTCACAAACTACACGGTATGAAAAACAAATGAAACATGATGCAATATATAGGTTTACTTACCGGCAATTCGTTAAGAAAAGTGTATAATTTGTATTATATAATATTCAGATAAAGTCTTTATTACAGTTCAGTGTTTTTAAAGTATGAATTCTTCATATTTTATGAATCATAAATAACCTCCGCAATTCGTTGCGGGTAATGAAGCCGGGATGAGCCGGGACAAATCACGAAACTCGGATCTGTCAAATGTGAAATGACTAATAAAATGTCAATAATTTGTGTCAAGTCAAGAAAAAAGTACAATCAAGATAATTCGTAGTTTACAGACTCATTTTCCCGGTATAGATGGAGTTATAATGTCGAGAAAGTAAAATAGATATTGGATTCAAAATAGATTTAGAAATTATCGGTCACGGGGCACGGGCTCATTAAAAAATACTACTTTATTTCCATTTAAATTATTTTTACAAATGAAAATTGTATGAAAATCAAATTGAAATCAATTTGTTTATCAGAATTCGATCATATTTTCAACATTATAAGTACCTACATAAAAATATATTTTGCAATTCGCAGTACTAAGTGTACTATTTTTGAAAAACGAAACGCAATGACAATTGATGTCAAAACTTTATTGACAGAATTCTTTTTCATGCGAGTTCCTCACGTGTTTACGTGTTGGTCTCGTGAAGTAGTTATTTATATATAAAATAACTACAAAATAATTCAAAATGAGTTTATATAACTTCAAAAAAATAGCCGTGGTCCCCACGGCTAAGGTTAGTACAGTGATTATTTGATATTTAATTTATTATTAAAGTTTATAAACATAACCTCTTAAAACCATATTTTATTAATTTCAGGACTTTATTGATATAATTTTATCGAAAACACAAAGGAAAACACCGACTGTAGTACACAAGCACTACAAAATAACAAGGATTCGTGCGTTTTATATGAGAAAAGTAAAGTTTACACAACAAAACTTTCATGACAGACTATCGCGTATAATTCAGGTATGGTCTTTTTAACGATTTTTATAACAAACTTGGCATCTTTATAACAAAGAAAATAATCTGTGTTATTATTAATAAGGATATCCTATAAGATTCATAGAATATTGAGTACAATATGGTGCAATATAGATAACATTATATTTTGCTGATAAATGAAGAATAGTAAAAATTATTTTTACTACCATTTCCTGTAACAAGGTTCAATTTATAATAGAGGATTTGTTTCGTAATTTTTTCTCTTCTGAGAAAACAATTTATAAAACCTTGGATATTAAAATTACTCAGAATTATAAAAATAATGATAGATGATAAATATAATATAGATTCGATTATTCCATCATACTTGCCATCTTGTAAACTGACTATATTTGTAAATATTTGTTTTTAATTTATAGGAATTTCCAAAACTGGATGATGTGCATCCATTCTACGCAGATTTGATGAACGTCTTGTATGATAAGGATCATTACAAGCTTGGTTTGGGACAGTTGAACACGGCCAGGCATCTGATTGACAAGTTAGTATAATAATACTACTATCACCATTAACGCTAAAGTCTGTAAATATGTATGTATGTTAGGCATTCATGCAAAAACCACTAAACAGATTTTGAAAATGCATTTTTATTATGATTGCAAAATAATAAATGTGTTTCTGGAGTTACAAGTTACAAATATTTTCCATAAACTGAAGAATTAACTTTCTCACACATTGACCATGAAAGCTTCATTTAATCAAAGTTGGAAAAGTCATACATGGTTTTTTCATGTTTTTTTTTAATGAGAATTATTTGTTTACGCTGATATAAAGTCAATATAAGAAATATAAAGTCAAAATTCAATTATTCGTCAATCCTATTAAGATTATAAATGCGAAAGTTTGTGAGGATGGATGGATGTTTGTTACTCTTTCACGCAAATACTACTGAACCGATAATAATGAAATTTGATATGTAGATAGCTGAAGACCCAGAATAAGACAAAGGCTATCCTTTTATCTTGGCAATCCTACAGGAACTGGATCTATGCGGGTTTTTCTGTTAAAACACAGAAATCTAGCGTCTATATAAAATTTCAGTGTAGCGAAAGACTATGTGCGTCTGCTCAAGTTTGGCGACTCGCTGTACCGCTGCAAGCAGCTGAAGCGAGCGGCGCTCGGTCGCATGGCCACCATCATGAAGAGGCAGGCCGCTAACTTGACGTATTTGGAACAGGTTTGTCACTGTTTTGTACAGTAGTCTTTTTTATTGATATTTTAGTAGAATATTTCTAAATCCATTTCGTAAATCTAAGCACAGTTTAGTTTAATAATTCTCGATGCTGTGAATTTTTGAAATTTTTAATATATCTTAACCCATTGAGCCCCGAACGGCCAGATCCGGCCGCGACACAATAGATTTTCTATTGTGTCTGTGATTCCGGGGCCTGATGGATTAATATTTTGTATGATATGTAATTGTACCATGATAGTTGTAATGCATTTTATAAAGGAGATTGCCCAAGTGACTATGGCACTTGGTATCGCAATCAAACTTATTGTGTCAAGATGAAATATAGCTCAATTTAAAGCTTGATGTTAGTACTTTTAGAAACAATTAAAGTTTTTATGTAAATAAGCCGCAGTTCGCGACAATAAAAATAAAACAATAGTTTTATTCAACTCTTCAAAAAAATACTTTATCGAGTTTAAACTAACGATGAACGTTAAGTTTTACATATTATTACATAGGTAATATTTTAATTTACAAGACAAATGTGAAAAGTAAATCGTAATAAACAGTATTTCAAAATAACGTCGAACAATGCGTCGAACACATTCATTCAACATTCATTTCAAATAGAAACTATGACATATGATGCAGGACGCTTAAAAGAGAGATAGATATTATATGTGTCAAAACAAAAACTTTTACTTTTATTTCTATTTATTCGGTAAGTATAATTACGACTTAATAGTGATAAATATGATCATTATAAATACAAATAGGAATTAACAATATCACGAATACGTGGCACAACTAAAATTTTACCGATACCACACGTGGTCATTCTCCTTTGCAATTCTATGTTTTAATTGTAAGTATTTTTTTTTATAACTGAAACTGAAAAATATTGAATGAATGTTTTAATTTTTTTTTTAAAAACCTTATTGAAGTGAAAGTTCTTTAGGCGTGTTGATAGTAAAATTTCAAGGTCGCATTATGGCAATACCGTCTCCTCATGGAGTAAGGCGACGATTTTTGTATCTCTAAATCTTGCCAAAGAAGTTTCACTTCTGACACGTGTGCTCGGCACACAAGCTCTTTCTTAACTAACTCATTTGATTTAGGTGCGACAACATTTATCCCGTTTGCCGTCAATCGACCCGTACACCAGAACTATCATCATTTGCGGATTCCCCAATGTTGGAAAGTCCAGTTTTATCAATCAGGTAATCTGTGAATAATACTTGCAAATATGTATATGATAAAAAACATGTTCATACTTGTTCACCTATTTCTATTGTATATTTAATTAAAAACTGTTCAGTAGTTGATATCAATATATGATAAATTTTAATTCCAAATTGTAAGTAAAAAATAAAGAGAAAAAATTATTTTTCTACTTTGAAATTGTATACTGTTATTTGCTTATTAAAAAACTCAGAATTACTACTACCCTTTTTTATATCCGCCGGACCGCCTCCTCGGTACAGTGGTTGACGCGTGAGCGTAACACTGAGGGGTCCTGGGTTCGATTCCCGGTGGAGACGAAGAAAAAAAAATGTCTTGGTCTGGTAGGACACAGAAGGCTGATCACCTGATTGTCCCTAAAGAAAATGGATCAGTGAAACAGATGTATAATGCATCTGCCCCTTACCCCACTACATGGGACTTCACTTTTTTTTATATCTTTTAAAGTAAATAAATACGTTGTTAAATATATTTATTTTAATTTAATTATTTTTTTCAGATAACACGCGCAGACGTAGAAGTGCAGCCTTACGCGTTCACAACCAAAAGTTTGTACGTCGGACATACAGATTATAAATATTTGAGATGGCAGGTGAGATTGTTTTATGCGATTTATTATTAAGTAAAAACAATATTAATTAGTTTTGTACCTTCAGTAATTTCATACAATGTATTTTTGTGTATCTAAAACAAATGATCTACTGTAACTATATTGTATCCATTTTTTTAATATTTATTTAATTGGGGAAAGTGAAAGTTAAAATGAGAACAAGACATGATCAAAAGATAATAAGTGTAATATTCTAAAAATTAAAAAAAAGGAAAGCAATTGATATGAGTTTGTTACCTGATTTAAAAAGATCTTCATAAAAAAATGCCAAAGTAGCGGTTAGAAAACCTGTATGTATAGGTATACATCGTGAAAAAATGACTTTCCTCATACAAATCAAAATAATCACACAAATCTATATACTTTCCAGGTAATAGACACGCCCGGTATCCTAGATCACCCGCTAGAAGAGCGCAACGTGATCGAAATGCAAGCGGTCACTGCGCTCGCGCATTTACGAGCGGCCGTTCTATACTTTATAGATCCCTCCGAACAGTGCGGACATAGTATTGAAGAACAGGTGAGGGTTTTGGATCAAAAAAATATTAAAATTGCAGTGTTTTGCCATTGTTGTATGTTAGGAGTAGTAGTGGACCCAGTGGTGTACCTTGAGGGAGACCATGTGTACTAAATAAATATAATGTTGTTGAATTATGTTTTACCAATATCATGTTGTTGAAAAATTTGATTGATTATTTAATTAATTGAGAAAATTACGGAAAACACCAATGCTGTGTATGTGTTCTTTCGCACTTCAAAATTTTTAAAAGATACTCTGAAATAATATTTGTTATTGTTATAAATGAGCTATGATATTTTTTTTGTTTCTAATTTTATATTGAATAAGTATAATTTCTTGCAATAGTTGAAAAGTTTTATGTCAGTAAATAAATTCCAGATATCACTATTTGAGAGCATCAAACCGCTGTTCAGCAACAAGCCACTCATCGTGGTGCTAAATAAAGTGGACGTAGTGAAGCCGGAGGACTTACCGGAGGGGAAGAGGCAGTTGATTGAACAGCTGGAGGAAACATGCGCTAAGGGAAACATTGTCAAGTTAGTATATAAATTTTTTTTTTTTTTTTTTTTTTATTATTATATCTGCGATCAGTCGCTAGACTATAAGCGGATTTGTTGAAGGCGCGTATGGCAGGAAGGATGCTGCTCCCATTGGAGTCCACCCTTTATTTTATCGGGCTTGGTAGCCGGCAGTGTTGACTAGTCAAAAATGTCTCGTCGCTTTTTGAGACGACGCACGTTTTCAGGTTCAAGCAGTTTTGTAGCAAGAGGGTTTGGGTGGTTTCCCAATCGCACTTTGTATGAAAAATGTTGCGTACATATTTCCTCTTTGATGGTTGGTATATTCAATAAAGTGTGGACCTCTTCTGTTCTGATGAACCAGGGAGCGCCTGATAATTGCTTGAGAATATAGTTTTGAACTCGTTGCATTATCATTATATTAGAGTTACAGCTTGCACCCCAAAGTTGCAGTCCGTATGTCCATATCGGTTTAAGAACTGTTTTATAAATGAGGAGTTTGTTGTTCATGGACAATTTTGAGTTTCGACCTAGAAGCCAGTGGAGTCCTCTGTATTTTAAATTTATTTCGTCCCTTTTTTTTTTAATGTGTTCTTTCCAGGTAAGTCGACGATCTAGATGCATGCCCAAGTACTTGACAGTATCACAGTGAGGAAGTTGAGTATCGTTTAGTGTTACAGGAGCACAGTTATCTTTGCGAAGAGTAAATGTCACGTGTACTGATTTAGTAACACTGGCAGTAATTTTCCATTTTTTCATCCAGGATTCTATTTCATTCAGTGCCTTTTGTAGATTTTGGGATGCTTGCATCGGACATTTGTGTGATGCAAGTAACGCTGTATCGTCTGCAAACGTCGCAACTACTACATCTGAGTTTCTTGGAATATCGGATTGGAGTATATAAATAATAAATATATCTATACTAATATTATAAAGCTCGCGGCCCACCGTAAGTTTCAATTTCGCTTGCAAGCAAATGCCGCTTTCTAGAGTAGGCAATTATTTATGCCTAAAGTTTTTAGGCATAAGCCTAAGCTTAACTTTTGTTAGGGAGTGAACCTTCTGTAATTTTTCAAATTGGACACGTGAACGTTCCTGAGATTAGGCTCTACAAGCGAACAAACATACAAACTCTTCTAGCTAGTAATACATTAGTATAGATATTAATTGAATAACTATTTCAGTGCGGACGGTAACTCTGAACTACGTACAGTACCAGTGATGCGTTCTTCCACCCTCACCGGAGAAGGTGTTCAAGAGCTGAAGGTGGAAGCCTGCGAGAGGCTGTTGGGACACAGGGTCACGGAGAAGATGAGGACTAAGAAGGTAAGATAGACGGACAGACCTTTATTTGGACCAAAACAAAAATATAATAAGAGAAAATAATAAATTTGGACCTGTGCGTGATATAAGCCTGTCCAATACGAATTGCGATTTGATTGCCATGAAAATATTAGAATTGTAATATTGTGTCAATTACTTATTATTAAAGGCATAATAAAGCGTCTTAATATCATATACACACACACACATTTTGAACTCTTTCTCATATTTTTTAAATCGTAGTAGGAAGTTAGCAATCTCCCGGGTAATTGCAAAAAAAAAATATCAATTATAATGATAATAATTTTTACCGCGCATTTTATTTATTTCTACATTATAAAACCAAAAGCGACTTGTATCAAGGTGTCCCCCAAGGCGCGTTGGTCCACTACTATTCCTAACATACACAAATGACACAGGTGGACGGAATACTAAACCGTCTACACGTGGCTGTACCAACACCACGTGACGGTAAATCCCGACCTCCCGTGATACCTCCCGGGGTGTTGGCTAAGAGGGAGAAAGAGGGGAGGAAACGGAAGCTTGAGAGGGAGATTGAATTGGAGGAGGGCGATGATTATGTGCTCGGTGAGTTGATCCTATTAATATTATAAATGTGAAAGTTTGTATGGATGTATGGATGTTTGTTATTCTTTCACGCAAAAACTACTGAACCGATTACAATGAATTTTAGCACACATATAGAGGGTAACTTGGATTAACACATAGGATAGGTCTTATCCCGGAAATCCTACGGGAACGGGAACTATGCGGGTTTATCTTTGAAAATGCGGGCGAAGCCGCGGGCGGAAAGCTAGTAGTAAATAATTTAGGGCCGATTTTTCAATGCTTGGATAAAACATCCGTTCAATAAAGTATTACACGATAATATTAAAATGTTACGGTTGTCAAATACGGGCAATTAGAATACGTTTTTAAAATGGTAGTTTTATACATTATTCGACGAATAAGTTTTAACCAAGGATTGAAAAATCAGCCCTTAATACTGAAATGTGTAGAACAATCAAACTCTGGAATAATAGCTTTAAACTAATGAAAGTATCAAAATTGGTTTAAAAGTTTTTATATATGAAAACAAACAATTTCAGCATGTAAATGAGCACAAATAATGTCAGCAAATTCGAATATGAATTCGTTGAATCATCTTTTTATTTAAATTGGTTAAGACAAAGTTTATTGCATCTATATAATAAAATAACACATTATGTTTAATCTATAACATGAAAAACTTTAGAAACTCAAACCTACCCGCATTTTAAGACCCATAAACTTAAACACAACTTTTACATACCATTTTCATAGAATTTTAGATAATAGTTTCTTGCCGGTAAAAAACAATATCGAGTAACAGAATACGAGAAAGAGCAACTATGGAGTTACTTGCCGGTTCTTCTCCATAGATACTGCTTTCCGAATCGGTGGTAAATGTTAAAATATGTAATGACGATTCGAAAGTGCTTCTAGAAGAAGTCTAATTGAATAAATAAATAAATATTTCCTACAATTTTACCAGATCTACAAAAGAACTACGCGGACATACCGGAGGAGGAACGCCACGATCCGATACCGGAGTTCTGGGAGGGACACAACATTGCTGATTATATCGACCCGGAGATATTCGAGGTTTGTGCGATATTGTACCTTATTGCGTTAGATTTAGAGTCTATTTTGGTTTGTAATATGGCGTAAATTTTTATACAAATTAGTAATCTTGGAATTTAGTGGCATTGTACCTTATTGCTATGGGAATAGAGTCTTATTTTGCTTTGTAGAATTTTGTCAAATTGAACCTTATTAATATAGATATAGCGAACTAGATATTCGAAGTTTGTGCGATGTTGTGTGTTTGGTCATAGTCTGTTTTGTTTAGTTGTAGTGTGGTTGTAGCTTGTACCATGTTATTGCGTTAAATTTAACTTTGAATTTATGAGAAATTGAATCATATTTCGAAAGATATAGAGTCGGTATTCGTTTACAAACTTTGAAATTTTATAAAACTATTTTTCCGCCCGCGTAGATATATATCTATTAAATATGAAATAAAGCAAAATCACTACATAGTATTAAACAAAGACGCTTTCTCTGTCCCTATGTCTAGGGACATCATGTATGCTTAAATCTTTAAAACTACGCAACGGATTTTGATGCGGTTTTTTTTAATAGATAGAGTGATTCAAGAGAAAGGTTTTAGTATGTAATTTATTATGTTTTAGACGGGCGAAGCCGCGGGCGGAAAGCTAGTAATTAATAATTTGATTTATTATCTAGAAATTAGCCGATCTAGAGCGTGAGGAAGAACTCCGCGAAGCGGGTGGTATGTACGCGGTGCCCAAGATCGAACTGGACCAGAGCATGAAGGAGATCAGGGAACTGGCTATACAGATACGGTGAGTTTGTTCATTCATTCATTCATAATGCACTTGTGCCTTTAATTGTTTATTTATTCGTTCTGTATGCATCTGTGTAATTCATTTATAGAAAATTGATCTTTCGTTTTTTATCATTGATGATTTATGCTATTTATTCATTCATTATTTTTAAACACGCTTCTACTAGCTTCACCTGTTTGTCTGTATATTACCGATTCCTTTAGACTTTAGAATTTTGACTCAATTTTAATCGATAGATGCAATTCAAATTTTGTACAAATATCGGTGGGTTTCGACTCACTTTTAATGGACAGATTTAAATCAAACTTTGTATTCTTTCAAGGATTGTCGACAATATAATAATTTCATGAGTTCATCGTATTACATATTCTGAATAATTTTACTTTCAGCTGCTTCTATAAAAGCGTGTCGTTTTTATTTTTTAGTTTTTTAAACATTCCATATTATTTTAATAATAATATAATTGATCGCAAACATTAAAACAATGTCGTTTCCACAACAGCAACAAGAAGGCGGTGCTCAAAGACGAGTCCCGTCTAGTGAAACAGTCCACAAAGCCGGTGATGCCGCGAACTTCCCGCGCCCGCGCCCGCGCCCGCTCCACCGCGCGCCTGCGCAGCGAGATGGAGAAGCTCGGTGAGTGTGCACAGACACACACACACTATACACACAGACAGACACACACACATATATATATAGAGAATATATGTATATATACTCTCAGGTCCCCTTAATACAGGTTATACCTAGTAAGGGGGCCTGAACCCCAATCTATTGTAAAATTTTAATGTATGCATTCAAATAAAGATTTTATTTATTATCATATTATATCTTCTTATATATAAAATTCTCGTGTCACAATGTTAGTCTGCATACTCCTCCGAAACGGGTGGACCGATTCTCATGAAATTTTCTGTGCATATCGGGTAAGTCTGAGAATCGGCCAACATCTATTTTTCATATGTACCACGGGCGAAGCCGGGGCGGACCGCTAGTTTATTATATGCATACTGCCACACCTCACAAGCTCACACATTTTATACACATTCACACACACACTCACACATACGTATACGCATAAATATACACACAGTAATACTGCACATAGAAAGCCAACCTTCGCACTAACACGCACGGAACTACTACGGCTCTGACTATATCTTTGCAACGAAATATATGTTGTTCATTACATCGAGCTTTCAATTATTATTTACTGAAGCACGCTAACGCCACGAAAAATTAGTTATTGCGTTGGTCCTTCGAGCCGGATTATGTCTCTTAATTAATATAAATAAGTCGAAAGAGATACTTAATTTTGCCCGCGGGTAAAACCGTATATCAGTATTCTTGTGTGTATGTTTGTTACTCTTTCACGCAAATACTACTGAACCGATTACAATGAAATTTAGCACACATATAGTGGGTAACTTAGATTAACACATAGGATAGGTTTTATCCTGGAAATCTCACGGGGACGGGAACTATGTGGGTTTTTCTTTGAAAACGCGGGCGAAGCCGCGGGCGGAAAGCTACACGTATACGCAACAAATATACCCATACACACACAGACAATATTTTGTTTATAACAATATTTCAAAGTCAACCTACGCAGTAATACCCAAGGAATCGCCTCGTCTCTGAGCGTACGCGCATTACATTGTATAATATCATTTCATCATCATTTTGTTCATTACATTGTTATTTCAATAATTATAAATTCCTTTTCTGAAGCAATGCCATAGGAGAGTTAGTACTTTCCATTAGTCCTTCGAACCGGAATTTCCTATTTATATAAAATAGGCTATAAAAAAAAAAACAAATTTATTTTATTTATTATTATTTTATTGACAACCTTTCTACAAAACAAATATTTATTTTTAACCCACTTCAAAAAAAGGAGGAGGTTATCATTTCAGCCGGTATATTTTTTATAAAAGTGAAGTCCCATGTCCCCTAGTGGGGTAAGGGGCAGATGCATTATACATCTGTTTCACTGATCGATTTTATTTAGGGACAAGTGGGTCATCAGCCTTCTGTGTCCTGCCAGACCGAGACATTTTTTTTTCTTCGTCTCCACCGGGAATCGAACCCAGGACCCCTCGGTTCTACGCACACGCGTCAACCACTGTACCAAGGAGGCGGTATATTTTTTATGTATAAACTTTATGCAAATAAAGAATATATTTTTTCATATAAATTTGAACTTGCAGGCGTCGACATGTCGGACACTAAGAGCGCTCACTTCGTGACGCGTTCGCGTTCCCGCTCGCACTCCGCGCCGGCGAAGCGAGCGCGTGTCGAGAGTCGCACGCGGTCCGTGTCCCGACCCGCGAGGGACGAACAGGGCGTTAAGGATGTGGCTGTGAGTATATACAGACAGACACACATAATATATATAGTGTAAGAAATTAAAAAACACGAGGCCGGGTTAAATATTAGTTTGAAATGTAATAAGAATGTACTGCGATTCTGCACAGCTACCTAATTGATGTAGGTAGTTGATAACAAAACGCAGCAAGTCAACGACTATTAGCAAAGTGAGGGTAGTTGGGTCAAACGTCGTATAAACAACGTCCGAGCCCCTAGGCACGATTCGTACGAATGCGCCACGAGTCAAAGGAAAGCGGCAATTTATAGTATTCGACAGCTAGCATGTTTTGAGAGGAAATAGTGACAACTATAATGACAACTATTCATCGACTAAAATATTAAATCAAAAGTTACGTCTAACAATATATAGATACAAAAACTAGTATTTACAGACAGACAAATGTTAGTATATACAGGGTTACTTGTAAAACACCAGCAACCTCGCAGGCCAAGATAGCTAACATCATAAGTAACAACATTTGTTCTACGATTATTATTGGCATAACGCAATAAATTATTTTTAAATTATTTTTTAAGCTTTTATTGTACTCTCCTAACATTTGTAAGTCTATGTTCTATTCATTATCGAAACGACGACGCGACGCGATATTATTTAAAACTTTTTGTGATAAAATATTGTTATAATAACACATGCTTTTCATTTCAGATGCAAAAGCGCGCCAAGAAAATGGCGCACATTGCCATATCGAAAAAGACAAAGAAGATGGGTCTCAAGGGAGAAGCGGACAGGTTCATTGGGACCAAGATGCCCAAACATTTGTTTTCCGGCAAACGTGGGGTTGGCAAGACGGACAGACGTTAAAACTTTATATATTTATATATATTGGCTTATATGTATGGTAGATTGTCTTATGTTATTTTGGTATGTATTGTGGAGTCGATATGATGGTGAAAATAGGGTCTTTACAAGAATACCATGCGGTTTTATTTTTTAAGTATAATATGTATGATTTTTAGCGAAAATACAGTATTTACCGTATTTTATCTTCATGTAATACTGCATACATTTATAACAATATAACTAGATATTAATTTGGTTTTTGTCAAGTTATAATGTAAGTAATAATATTATAATAAGAAGCAAACTTTATTTATCTTCATTTTGTCAAGCAGCTTAAATTAAAGGACCCTATTTTTGAGTTTATATCAATGTATTGTTTCAAAGTTTTATAAAAAACTTGTGCCTATTTTATCAATATGTGAAAAAGAAATCTATTTTTAAATAAGGCATAAAAGCTTCATGTACAATATTGTACAATGTTATTAAAGGAAAAGTGATATAATCAGTGTTCGGAACCGTACGATAATTTTGTGCCTACGTACGATGTACGATAGCATATTATTATCGTACGCTGATTTTTTCATATCCATTTCTTCTTTATAAATATGAAATTTTGACGTGTTTCATATCGAACTTTCATGGGAACAGTGAAATTTTGTCCAAGTGAATTTTGAACTTGGTGCGTTTATTGAACTTAAAGTGGAAAGGGAATCGGTTCAGGTCTGTACCACGCGTAAAACATTTGGGTTTCAGTGTCCTGTTGATTTGACAGCGGTAGTTTAAAAAAGATTAACTATAGAGAACTTGCATGCATATCAATATTCCAATTTATATGATTTATTTATTTATAATTTATATATACTTTATCCTAAAAAATACGATAATTTCGATCCATGTACGATAATTTTACGCCCCTGGTACGATAGTCAGTTCGCTTCAAGTTGCTAACGCTGGACATAATTCACTGTGAGTCTACAATAAAAGAAAAAACGATGCAAAATTATAAAGTGTAAACAGTGTTTTCAATAAAGAATTTATCAATATTAAGTTGTTTTATTTGCGTTTATATTTAATTCAGCTTTATGTTAACAATCTATGTTCTAAAACCTTCTTGAAGAACCACTGTATCTATAAAAACCAGAAAAAATTGCTTCAATATGAAATCGTTCAATGTAGTCGTAAGAGAAATTAAAGATACTCCATATAACTAAATTTGGATAAATACTTTTGTGAATAAATAAATAAAAATTACAATGAAGAATGAAGACGATGATTACAAACCACAGTTACAAACAACAACATTGCAAACGGGAACGGGTGACAAGTGACAACTGACAGTATTTATTTGTCAGCAATTGACACTAATTGTCAAAAGTATTGTTGGGACGATTTATGGGCGGCTGGTACCTATGTACTTAAAATATTCGATGAATCGATTTTTAAATTAACAACTGCCCTTAGTTACAGAGGATTGTTTGATGCGCATCATAATGGATTTCCTCAAAGGAGGTATTGACATATGAGGTGTTTTCCAGCTTAAAAAGTAGCTTATATCACACTTGCCCTGTATTTATTACTAGCTTTGCCACGCGGCTTTACCCGCAGTGCTCCGCTCCTGTTGGTCTTAGCGCACTGTGTTTCATTAGATCAAAAAAATTTCCCTGTGCTGTTTATTGTATTTATCGATCAAGGGATGTATTTACAATGTAAGAGTAGAACACCCACGTGTCAATTTCTTATACTTTTTTTTTAATAAAATGGCAAACTTTAGGTGAATTTTTCATGAAAAATATTGAAATGTATTCTGAAATCGTAACTGTCTAAGATATTTATTTTAAATAAATATAGACTTATAAAGCATCTTTGGGCGCATATTATCCAGTTTTTATTTTTGGAAAACTACCTCCGAATACCGAGAAATATATTTTTTTCAGATTTTCGTTTTTATTTTTTTTCTCCCTAAAAACGCAAAAGTGCGGCTTGTCACTAGCATAGAATTATTGCTCGTAATAAGGCCTATCACTCATAAAAAAACCACGCCGCACTATTGCGGTTTTTAGAAGGAATCCAATTTCTAAATATAGTGTAAGGGTTGTCAATAAATTTGACCATCATGCTTTTTATTTTGTTTTGTACTATATTTTTTACCATATTACAATAAATGAGATATTTATATATAATTATAAATAATTATAGATATTTATAAAAATTATAATATTTTTCATGAAAAATTCACCTAAAGTTTGCCATTTTATTAAAAAAAAAGTATAAGAAATTGACACGTGGGTGTTCTACTCTTACATTGTAAATACATCCCTTGATCGATAAATACAATAAACAGCACAGGGAAATTTTTTTGATCTAATGAAACACAGTGTAGCGTGATGATAACCTTCCTCGATAAATGGGCTATCTAACACCGAAATATTTTTTCAAATCGGACCAGTAGTTCCTGAGATTAGCGCGATCAAACAAACAAACTCTTCAGCTTTATAACATTAGTATAGATATTACTCCATACTACAAAGAATAACGTATATACACACAGGTAATACTGTATGTAAGCACGAAAAAACTGTTACGAGCTTGGTATGCCAGAGTAGAAAATGAAGTTTCTGAAAAGTCAGTGCAGACAAATACTTGACAAATATCATATTGCGGGTTTTTAGTTTAATTACAGTAATATAATATTAATATGTTAAATAGTAAATTTGTATCAAAAACAAATTTCCATTCCCTACGTATTTAGATGATATAAGCCTATGTAAAATAGACATTTTTTTTACACCTACTTAATTTTTTATTGCGGGATAAATCTAGCCTAATAAATTCAGACTCAATCATGTTTTATCTATTCAACTATACTTCTATAAAACATCACCAAGCTGTGTTAACCTTGTGTTAACGCTGTGGTTAACGCATAATAAATGTATATTTAAATTATTCACATTTTAAAAATCGATACTTTATTAACCGAAAAATCGGTACAGAGCAGCAATGACTGTTGAGAAGTATTGACCCAAGGCATCACTAGTGTCGTTGCGAGTATCATCGAAGGAACTTTAGTGCGACTGCGTTTTTGTAAATCATCGCGAATTTTCCAATTAACTTGTAATCGCTCTATTGTATATTTAAAATTCGTTTAGATCCCTATAATAAATAAAATGGCAGACAAAAAAGGTAGGTATTTATGCACTTTATATACAAATTTCTTTGTTCTTTATAATTATTGTGAAGGTTGACATATGTAACGTCATAGAAGCTGGATCTTAGGAATTTGTAATAAATTAGCTATTACAGTTTCTTTAAACGCATTTTCCTGACTATTTATGGTGTTTTAATCCAATTTTACATGTACAAAACATAGTATAATATATAGCACCGTCGGATCAATACTGTAAAATCCAAGATGGTGAACATTGCATTTCAAGGCGGGATGTCTCGTAACTTCGTATTGTTATATTACAATAAATGTTACCTATCTGAATAATTTTGCACAGAACTAATGATATACACACAGAAAAAAGTATTTAGGGTTAATATTGAAGAACATGTCGATATAGGATGTAATTTTCGTTGTTCTAGAATCTCGTTTTGCTATTATTCCAATAAGCAAATCTTGCGGATACCTACTCTTTAACAATCGTAATGATTTAAATTGCTTCAATTTTTTTTATATAATTAAAACCTTTGAGTACATAAGAATATAGCTGCAGCAAAACTTACATTGATTACTTTAACTAGGTACCTATACTATATTTAGGATCGATACATATTTTATTATATCAGAACTATTAATTATGGTTTTTCAAACACTCCAAATTCAAAAGAAAAATTAATGAGAAAGCCCTTTGTCTGAAAATCACAAATGGCTGATAGATTGACAAAACAGTTTTTTTATTCCATTGCAGCAAGAAATAGAAATCTTCCATAAATAAATAAATACAAATAGAATATAATCAATATGGGGTACTTGATTGTTATCATCCATCCTCATTTAAATTTTATTGATTGAATCTGAAATGGCTCCATAGTATTAATGATGCAGAGTTGATACATTAAAGTGGAAAAAAAGGTTACATTATAGGAATAAAATTCACAAAAAGCAGAATCATTAATTTAAACAAGCTAATTAGTTTTTTAAATACAAATCCATATCCTTATTGGCAATCTTTCTTTATATAAATCTTTAATAATTATAATCTTTCGTGCAAAAACTAAACAGTAATGATTTAAATTTTAAACAGATTTTTTTTTATATTCAAACTAAATAATCTTTCAGATAAATAAAAATGTTCTAAAGATTGTTGAGTATTTTGTTCAGGAATCGAATCCATGGTGTTAACAATTTAATTTGGGCAATTTGTGCAGCTCTCTCTCTGTAAAATTAACTTGAAGCTTATTGAAAGTTTATGACAGGAATAATATTTTTATGCCCCTCTAAAAACAAATATTTTTTTTTGTATGTTTACCATTGATTAGTTTACACAAACTATCCGCTAATGATTACTTACATCTATTAAAAGTGAATTATTTATGTTTACAATTTTTTTATGTGCATCGCACATCCAGCCTTCTCGACTATCATATGTCAGCCGTGTACCACATAAGTTCAGATTTACCATAAGATACATTTTTAAACGCGACAGGCCATGGCCTATTGCCATACAGCCAGCGATTGAGAACAATAATAATGACTTTCCATACCCTGCCCCTCCCAGAACCGCCCCCCCTCTACAGGTGGCAGAACGACGCGGTCGGCGCGCGGCAGACAAGTCGACATCATGTAATAACACAGAATAGAATTTCTTTTTTATTTTTTCTTTTTTTGGAGAAATAGTATACAATATGATATGTGCGTATCGGCGTGTGGACGAACGTATGTGTTAATAACTATAATGTAACTTATCCTTGGTTGCTATGTGATTTAATTTTTTTTAATGTGCGGGTGGTCTCGAAAACATGGAGCATAATTTTGTTTTTTTGCTTCCTGACTTTGCTATTCTCTTAGCAAGATCTTTAGGCTATTTTTTTGCTATCAAATTTTTAATTTTAAAACCACATAGTAATTCTTTAAAACCACTACCTATCAATATAATTTATTATTATGAACATTGTTTATGTAAGACAATACCAACTTCTCAAATTCTGCTTTAGCATGTCTATGAGAGTCTTATTAATTGTATGTTATCAAATAATCTTAATTCGCAGAATACACAAAAAGTTTGATTAAAAATAAATCAGAGGTCACCTCATCTATTAAAAAAATCAATTTTCCTATTCTATTTTACTATTAAATTTGGCAAAAAGTGCATAACTACATTGTGATCAATATAAATTCAGATTTTTGCCTTTTATTTTTACATAAACCCTTGAATCCAATGAAGATACGTTCAAAATATTTAAATTCGTACAATGACCTTCACCTCGCCGCGGCCGGTAACGCATTTGTGAAACTGGTTTTACGAAGAAATTTTTACTGAAAATCACATAGGAACCAAGTCGACTCCCTCGGAATGGTTGTCTAGCTATCTTAATGACTAGGGGGGTTTGAAAACTGGCTGTATACTATGTGTTTTGGCTTTTGTTATCCTTCTAGATGTTCATATATAACCGTTCCGAGACATAGATCTACTATGGTAAAAAAACAAGTTGTCAGTCAAAAAAGGACTTTGAATTCGCTCTGGACTTCAATGTTCTTCGATAATTTAACAGGTGTCTGCTCTTTCTTTCATTTTTTCTATGATTATTTGTTTTACAGCTTATTTTTTTACCTTTTTTCAATCACTCATTTCACAATGGCGGCCCTTTGCATTTAATTTCATGTTTGAAATTTTGTGCATTCAATTTTTGAATGCATGAAAATTGAATTCTAGAAATTTTGTTTATTTTTTTAATCAAAGGGCTCGTCATTCTTCTTAATGTTTGTTTTGCTAGTGTTTTTGCACCTTCTTCAACGTGGAGGCAAATATAGTTGTTTTATTTTTTTTCTCAATTTTTTGTTTCGTAGATGTTGCCTCTGTGTTTAAACAATCCCATTGTTTGATTGAAATGGGGTTGTTTTGTCTAATACCATTATAGATAATGCTAATTATTAACTATGGATAGTTATAATGTGATTTTTTATAATAATAATATTAAATAACTGAAACAACGACTGAAATATCAATAAAACTGAACATAGATCAAATTACGAGAATTTAAGTCGATTATGAAATTATCAAAAAAACACATTGATTTTAATATTGGATGCAGTTTTCCTTCGAGTGTAATTTGGAAAGTTGCAGCTGATTTTTTTATGTTAAGTTTGAGTGTCACTAACAGTGAAAGTCTACAAAAATCACTTACACTTTTAAATATTATGTACTTTGGAGTTTTGTGTAATAATTTTTTCAGTGTTTATGATTTTTGTAGATTTTGTATTAATAAATCGAAATGGGAACTGGCATATCTTCTTATTCAGATGCTTAATATTTTGAATTATTAGTGTTACTTTGCTTGATTTCGGTTTATTATTACATTTATGTGTAGGGTGATGGTCAAAGTGGTGCAATATTATATTATTGCATTACTTTCATAGTTATATCGTATTTATATTAAGTTAAGTTAACGTCGATCGCGTGTTACTACAAGTAACAGACGATCCAGGTTTTGCCTTTTTAATTTATATTTTATTTTTACGATTGAATTAAAAAGGTACATTAATAAAATAACAGGAATGAGACGTTAGTGTGTTATTAGTGTAAGATCGAATGGAGATTTTCTCAAATCTTTATTCCCGTCTGCTCAGCAGACGGTGCATGCTCAGCTTATAGAAGGACAGGGAAGTATGCTAGTATACAAATAATTATATACTGTTATTTAAGTAAATTTACCTTTCTAAATCAATTTTACTAATTTCGATATTTTAAGCATCCATTTCACAGGGTTCCTGATTTTGTTATGCTTTAACATTATGGGGCTTACACATTCATAATTATTTCTAAAAATACCCTAATATTAATATATTTTTTGTCAGAGTAAAATGTTCCAAGTTTACTCTGGCATTCCGTAGTGGGACAGGATAGACATATATAAGTATTTTGTAAAGGGTTTTTACCAGGATTTTTGTGTATTGTCCCGTGTATAAGATTTTGCTGTTTATATGCAGCGTTTATTGATTTTGCGTTGTAACAGCTAGTTGGTATTTTGTGTTGCTAATCGTTGTTCCACCGACACTTTTTGTTTGTACATTGAATAGTCTGGCATGTACCTAACCGTCATAGTTTTTTGTTCACACTGCATGTTTCTGTGTCCTTCGACGCATTCATATCATAGATTTATTTCTCACAAAAAAACGCTTTTTTGCATTCGCTTGTTAGTAAAACAGCAAAATGATTTTTGTTATTAAACCGATTCGTTTATCTAACGACAAGAAATCTTGGTAAACATGTTTTAGCTAGATAATTTACGATAGTTAATATTGTTTTAAAGGAATGTTCACAAATGTGCTCACTGTTTGGACGCTATTGCGTCTTAATAATCACTGTTTTTGCAAGGCTGTTGAGTGGATATTCAAGTCTGAAACAACACCAGCCTCGCAAGAATACAGCCATATATACAAGCTTTGAAGAACTCGAACAAAGGTGGACAATATAGAGCATAGAAGCTTTTGTATATGGTTCGAGTGGCCTTGTATAGAGCCCCGGCTACATATACTAGGGCACTCGATTTTAGACATGTTATATAAATGAATATACTAATGTTTTCCCCGTAAGGTTCATGAACGTGTGATAATTGTTTTGTTAAAGATGTTCTGCCCGCATGGCCACACTCGCTGGCTTTTTATTGATCAGAAACATCGGTCAGGACTAGCGAGTGTGACCATTGGTTTTAGGAATGCATTGTAAATAACATTTGGTAGGTTTGTGCCTACCAAATCATTTGGTCTCCAATTGCGGAGGTCTGAATTTTTTTTGTATGAATAAAAAAATTCAAGGCGTTTGTACCGCGTTGTATGGACATCGCTTGTCGTTAACACTGGCGCTAGTGAGCGCGTAAATGACGCACTCAGCCTCCGTCGTTTACGCTCGCCACGCTGTAGTGTTGCAAATAATATTGTTGGTAGATTGTGAATATAGCAACACAGTCGTGGTCACATCACTACGTCACGCGTGAATGCTCGGGCTTGGGTTGCGGCGCGCTGTTGCGCGAACTTGTCCGATAGATTGCGTCGCACTGATGAATCTAAATTACACCTTGGTACACGTACAGTTCAGCTATTCACAAATCGAAACACATTCGACTTTAAAGAGGGTACCATGTGACTAATTAATAATTTATGAATAACATTACTTTTATCACTTATACTATCATTCAATTTAGCGACAATGCATCACTGAAAGCAATTATTGTTTAGTCCCGCGTAGCACCATCGCAACACAACCGAGGCGAACCTTTCCTATCGTTCATTGTCTTGGCATTTTTCGTGTAGTACGTGTTGCTGTTGAGTCAATTACATTCATTCAATTTTTATTGAATTTTTGTATGCGAAAAATTGCATGATTCGTAATTGATGTAGTACCCTCGTTAAAGTGGCGTAGTCAGTGCGACGTCCGTTCGGGCTAGCGAGTGGGATGCGAATGCTAAAGTGTCGAGTTGTTACAGTCACGCCTCCCCTCGGCGCCTACCCCCAACCTCAGCCCCCGCAAGGGCCCTTCTTGCCGGCTCCGCCGCATCAGGCAGCGCCGCAGTATGGAGGTAAGTTTATTTTTTTATCTATATTAAAATATATATATTTATCTGACTTTAAAACTCGGATACGACTAGAAGCAATTTGTATTTGTACGAAATAAGTTCCGAAACTATTGAAGCGAAATAGTCACTTTATTTCACCAGCTTGTACATTGACATCGGAAATTTTGTATTCCATATTATTTTTATATTTCGAGTAAATGCCATATTTATTACAAAATTAATGTTTGATCTACTCAGTAATTATTAATGGTAGTTCAGTTTTAACAATAGATGTCACCCCTTGTAAACCTTGTATTGAAATACTTGTATAACAAGCGCATGTTATTAGTCTTAGGGCCCAAACAAAAGCTCTGAATGCCCACTTTACGCATCTCTGCTCTTGACTTGAGATTGTTAAGAATACATTGTGATGCTTGTTTTTGCGACAATGTATAAGATTTCTTTTAAATTGGGATAAAAATTCAGTTCATTTATGTTTGTTATGAGGTTGATGTCATCATTATTTCTAATTTAGTCTGTAATTTTTGATTCAGTATAAGATATTATCATTATTTTATGCAAATTATATAATTAACATTTTCAAAACAACAAAACTATAAAATTTGGTAAGGACAAGAGACTAAATTATAATGTCACATCCCTCGAAAATTTTCCTGTCTAAATTAAATTCCTGTTTAACCCATTGAGCCCCGAACGGCCAGATCCGACCGCGACACAATAGATTTTCTATTGTGTCTGTGATTCCGGGGCCTGATGGATTAAATGTCTAAACAACAAAGTGTTATATTGATCGTTACATTTATAATTTAATTATTTCATTATTAACTCCTTTAATACGTAGTCAGCGATGTCGCCATGGCGTCTTAACATAGTAAACAGAAAACGAACAGTAGCGAAACTCCCTGCAAACGTTGCATTGACAAGCTGTCAAACATATGCATTGACAAGTCTCCTGTTTGTGACTGAGCCCTATCGAACTTTTTGTAGCTAGTTTCGCTACTGTTCATCTGTTTACTGTGGTCACAACGGCACACAGCTGTAAAGGCCTATTGAAACAAGAGCAGTATCCCGATGGGTATGGCATTAAATCTCTTACATAGATCTTAGAGTTCTTATAAAATCTGTTATCGCGTACCGATCGGTATACCCACGGTGGTAGCAGATACCGCTCTGGTTTGAATGGGCCATAATAGTAAATGAATGATTAGTGGCGGGTGGTTCGCCCTACGGAGTGGCGTTTGGCGGCGCGGGTGCAGGTGCGGGGGGTGTGTACGCGCCCCCGCCCTACGACCAGCTGCAGCACCACCAGGCTATACCTGCGCTGAGCCAGCAGCTACCTGTAAGTAGTTTTTAGTAAGGCGGAACTATAGGTTTGGGTATAGGCTGTTATCAGATACGACAAGATGATTATTTATTTGTGCTTGAAATACATTTAGTCTTTACAGAGTTTGAAGACGTTTTAAAATAGCACTCGTATAAGTAGTTATATGGTGTATCGATACGATGTGTATGTATGTATCGATATTGCAAAATCAAGCTCTGGGCAATAAAGTTCCTTCTGACAATGCAAAATAAGTAAGCACCAGAAGGTCAATTAATATATCTGAAACGGTTATTGAAGCAATAATATTGGCGAAGTTATGTTCGTAACTCTATTTTTTGTTGCATTTTAACAAATACATATACCTACTGTATACTTTAAAAACTCCCTTAAATATTTTATTTCTATCTCTCACAAAAATAATGAATGCGACAGATTTTCTACACTCAATATTTATTGAAACGTGACGAAATATTCCCCATTTATGACTCTCACAGATTATCTACACTTGATATTTATCGGAACATGACAAAATTTTCCCAACTTTAGATGTATAGTGGCGCAGCAGCCATGTACGCAGCGGCGGCGGGCTACCCGGGATACATTGGATACCCGGTGCAATACTACCCATACTACCCGGTGCAACCCTCCATTCAACCCTTGAGGCCAACTATCATGATTCCGGTGAGTTTTTCAGGAAAATGAGGGTGGATGAAGAGAGCTACAGCATGGTGTGATTTAAATGTTGGATTTAAAGTTAAAATGATAAATACAATTTGCTGTCTTGAACTTTTTATTCGAGTGTAAAATAAAATTGTATTATTTATAGACACAAACATGTTACACATATTCATATAATAATTTTTTGTACTATGTTACACCAACTTATGGTATGCAAATAATTGTTAAAACTAATACATGATCAAATATTAAAACTTAAAATTCACATTTTGTTTCGATTGTTATAAATTTTTTAGTTTTGTCATTAGCCAATCTGTTTTTTCTTAACTTCCATTTATTCTGTATTAATTTTGAAGTGTTACATCTCTTAGATAGCTTTCTATTTCTTTGTTAATTTTCTTGATTATTCTAACTGCATCGATATGTATTTCGTAACAATATGTCGATATATATCAGAACGGTTTCGAGGCCGGCGGTCGGTTCGAGGGCCTGGCGCAGACGCTGCTGCCGCCCGCGCCGCCCGCCGTGCCGCCCTCCCCCGCGCACCTCGCCGCCATACAGCCGCACCAAGTGCTGTGAGTGTACACACATACACACACACACACTCACGACACAACATACACTACACACTATATGCACTAGTCGTGTCCGACACACGACGTATGTACATACACTAAACAGTATATACTAGTCCGATACATCATACATGATTCACAATACACTAGTGACAATAAATATACACGACATCATACACTGCGCTACACTTAACACACTACTACATATACTATTGATATTCACTACACACGATACACCATAGGTACACTACACATTAATGACTCATTAATAATGTCACAGCAAACAGAATATGAACAGTAGCGTAACTTCCTACAAAACGTTCGAGACGAGGGTTGTCGTATTTGAGTTTTCGAACGTTTTGTCCGGATCGCTTCTGATCGTAATTGTTTACTGTGCACTAGTAACATACACCATACACGATACGGTAAAATACTGGCATACACCACACACTACTGCAACTAATAAAACAAAAAAATAATAATTAATTTTATATTTTACAGGTGGCGTTAAAAACCTGATTGGCCGTAACCGACGGCGCACCGACGATACTAATCTTGTAACACAACAGTCAACAACTAGCCTCTAACTACCCTTATTTTAGAATGTTTTCTAACATTATTTTAAACAGAATCTCTGCCAGCTTGAATGTAACTCGAATATCTCAAATAATTTAAATAAATACCGATGTAAGAAAGTTTAAAACTGATAAATAATAAATCTCCATTAAAAACATTACTGTATTTTTACACAAATGATATCAAAGTAATATATGTCCGTACACGAGATTTAGGGATAAATGATAAATGTAAAATATATTTTACATAATATAAATGAATTATTACATACAAATATACTGCGCATTCGTCGGTTATACCAGCTTAGCCCGATATTTGACTGTGATTTGTTATTTGCGTTCGTCATTTGAGTGAAATATCTAAATATTAAGTTAATGCTCTCTATAAATAAATAAAAAACCCTTTTTTATTCCGTTAAAAAAAATTACTACTATATTTGCGAATAAAAAAAATATATAATTTTGGTATGTAAAAACATTAAAATATGCATTATGAATTTGTATAATTCAATCTTGTTGCATTCATGAAATTTGATCATTCGTTGAATGTAAATGTACAACATTTTAATTGTTGAATGCATTCAAATGACGAACGTACGGTAGAACAGATGAGTGAAGCCGGGGGCTCACTATAGTATTAGGCGGTTTCGCCTCGAAACTAGCTATAGACCGCGGGTTTGGGTGCTGTTTGTGGAAAAAATAAATAATGCTTTAAGATAAAGTGTTGTCGTAAACAATGTAGATCGTAGATTCCTTTTTAAAAGTGAAATTGGTTAACAACACTAAATTTTATTCTAAATCTATATGTTTAAAACAAGTTGAAAAGATATCAGTATTACTGTTTTAATGAATAATCCGCGATCAGTAGGGATGTATTAGGAAAAAAATTTTAAAAGTATAAAGAAGTAATTTTTCAAACTACCCCCTTACAAATACTGTGCCTTTAGACATATCTTCAAAACTAAGTTGTTTTATAGCTTTAAAGTAAGGTAGCTACTCGCATTGTGTTAAATTTGTATTTGATTATGTTCGCGATATTTATGACTATCGTTTTGATGAATCGCATCGAAATAGTTACATCCCTACGCAGATAATTATCGCACAAAAGCACAAAAATCCGCGTTTAGTTATATAAAGATTTAAACTGGTTGTGCGTGACACGTGCGAGAGGGACGGCCTGTGTGCGAGCGAGAGAGAATGATCGATATTTTCCATTGTATTTAATTTGTATCATAAGTACGTTTTGTTGTAGTTGTAAGTTGTTGTGTTGTTCTTGTGATACAAAGATCTTTGTATTGCGTGAACATGTTGTTCTATCCTTGCCGTTTTTTTGTATTAAAACTTTGTTAAGGTGCTTTTTGGTCGGACAGCAAAACTTACTTATGATTACGGGGCCGTGTAACCTATGGTTGATTTATTTTTGTGATTATTAAATACAAAATTGTCTTATGCGAACATAAGCGGCTTTATGTTATTTTTGGGCCGGAATGACGCGCGTTTTTAGTAAAAAAAAAAACGTATATTTAACGCTTTCAACTCGAAATGCGATTTAATTGAACTGTTATCAAATGACAGTTGTAAACAGTGATTACACGGATCCCTCATTGATTGATGGTGAGAGTATAGAATCTCAAATGTATTGAAATTATTATTTAGTTGTATGGACTGTGTTTAGATTTCCTGTTAACACTTGACCGCGTTGATATTTAAATATCCAATTAACGTGACGTCCAAATAAAAATTAATGGATAATACTTGCTTTGGGACTTAGTTGCACACTAAAGCAATATGTAAAAAGCTATATTTTACTGCATTTATTCAAAAACTATCCCACCTTTGCACAGTCCGTAGTTCCGGTCTTATTATTAAAAGAATTCAGTCACAAATACGGTGATGGTGGACTGTATCACTTTTGTACTGACGTAACCTTTGTATTGGATGAACAGAACAATGTAATGCAATTTTTGTATTCACTGAACATTTGTATTCATGTATTTTAATTTGAAAGCGATACAGCACGCCTCACCGGGCCTCTTATATTTTTACAAGTTTGTGGTATTTTTATTATATTGCATTATTTTTGTTAATCATGTTTTTCCGACGTGTGTGCGATCTTGAAACTCTGTTTTAGAATACAAAAATGTATAAGAACGTTTAGATCTGATAGTTGTTTTAAGGAAATTTTGGCAGAAACTAGCCAACGCATTAGTATCCCAACTTCAAGGGACCATAGAGAAAATTGTTTTAACGTTCAAAACCCAAATATTGCAGTGATTTTTGTTTCATATTTGATTAGCTCATGAATAATCTCTTTGCGTATTATATTTATTTACTTATATGCACAATTTGAACATATTGTTAACTTTTTTTGTTGTTATTAATAGTGCGAAAGATCCTTTAGAGACATCAAAACTTCGTATGCATAAAATATAATTAGGTAACTTATTTTTCATGTTTAGATTTGTTACCTTCAAAATTATTTTATTTTGTCAAACGAATGTTGTATTATATAAATAAATTAAACGCCTAAAGTTTGTGTATTTTCTTAAGTTGAAATAAAAAATTCTTGCATATAAGTAAATGTATAATAATTGTTGAATTAAAGTCGTAAGTAAAAGTGGGTTTTGCTCAATCGTGTGTATCGACTTCGGAGTCACGTGCAATATATAGCATAATTATTATTTTGTTTCCAATAAAACTTATAAAAATACAATTTCTTGTTTTATTTATTTTTCCGCCTAAATCCTATTATCATAAGCCTAAGATGTCGATAGAAAGACAAGGAAATCTCTAATTCATATAAATTAATAAAATAAATAAATAAAATATAATTTAATTTGTCTGTTACTAATTTAATAATAATCTGTCTCAGAAACTATTGGATCGAGTTGAAAAACTTTGTGTTTGATTAAAAGCGCGGTGGCAAAAGTTTACTAAATTGTAGCATTCCTATCCTACCAATATATATAATATAGGTAATAAATATGCGATAGTTTACGAGGATGGATGTATTGGTTTGTAAGTGTAGATATGTATGTTTGTTACTCTTTCACGCAAATACTACTGAACCTTGGATTAACATATAGTAGGGGAGCCCAAGAGGGGATTTTGGGATTTACTCGAGCGCGTCAGATTACTATAAGGGACGGTACCTTAGCTATTCATTAGTACCTCTAGTCAATATGAGCAGTTATGGTTGGTGGGTGCGCTCAGGGGCCCCGCTGGAAAATTTGAATAATCCATAATTCCCTAAGGTTGAGCTCGAATCGTCAGATTAGCGAAATGGGGACTTCTTATATTGTAATTAACCCCCCCCCCCCATATATTAATCTGACGCGCTCGAATAATAAACTTTAATTTTTTACCCTTTCTTCATAGCGATTAAATCGCCACTTAAATCGTCAGATTAACGTATACTTTTTTTCAGTGACGTCCTGGAGCATGCAAAATATCAATATCTAACGCGCTTGAGTATTTCCAAGCCAATTATTTTCTTTTTTAAATTAAAAAAAATCAAAAAACCCTTCCCCACCGCTAAAAGTGAAAACATTATAGGACCTTTTTTTCTCGCTATGGTCTAATCTACCAATTCTAATAGGTTCCCGTGACGCTCGAGTAAATCCACATTTAGCATCCTGGGCTCCCCTACTAATAGGTTTATCCCGGAACGGTTAGCAAAAATATGAGACAATTTTATAGATTATGTCATAATTTTAACACTAACTATAACCGCTCGTGTTTCAAGTCATATGCCTAATAATGAAAAAAATGCAGAACGGAAAATTGTCTCTCAAACAAATATTATAAAGCTACTCATTTTTAGTAATTATAATATAACTCATATTAATGTTTGTTAGTCGCTGTTCTATTGATTTTTCGTCGCTTGCAATCCGTCGCTCTTTTAGTAATTCTGTAACCCCAATTCATTATTTTTGTCACCTTAAAGTTTAATTAACAGTCACTCGTTTAAATACTACCTGTTAAAAAATACTCTGGTGCAAGGGTGCAACCTATTTCACTGTCTCTACTCACTGTGAAAGACCGTTACTGTTTTTGTTAAATTTGACATTAACTATACCTACAGGTAAATTAGCTTGGAGAAATTTTTGCATATGTAGTGGTGTGTATATTACTCAGATCTTAGAGCGCGTTTCCACTATATCGTTCTGGCCTATACAAAAATGTTTCGATATCCTAACATTACTATTTAATTTTATACTTATTCGTAGCAACACTTTTGTTATCAATAAAAACAAGTTTTTATTTGAAAGAATATGGTTTTGACTTTATAAAAAAAAATATATCATTCAATTTCACGTCCTAGAGCAAACGACAAGACGACTACCGTGAAACAATAAAATATCGTGTCCATAATAATTTGTTTCATAATTAATATTTGACCATAATAATTACGAAACAAAACAAATAAATAAATCGTCACTTGATAGTGGAAAGTGGAAACACGCACAAAAACAGAATAAACCAGTTTACGCTGTCCGCAGGTGCCACGTGCAGTCGTTTGGTACCGTTAGAACATAAAGCACACATTTCATTCAAAAATTATAATTATTACGTATAGACCGGGAGATATTGACACAAAATTTCGAGTCATTTGTAACAGGATGGCGGTTCTACAGGGGTCTTAGTACGCAATGACAAAAAGAAAAACGATGGTGTGAACACTGGTACCGGCGGCTTAGTCGCGTGGGCGTTAGTCGAACTCGTCGGAAAAATAGCGAAGTCAAACAATTTGTAACACAAAAATTTTAGAATTTACCGATAGCCCATAAAAAAGAAGTAGGCGGTAGTGTCATGCCATACTTTTCCGGTGTGACTTACCTACAGCCCGCCATACCGACGCGAATGTGTTGATTTAAAAAAAACAATTCAACCATTTGTACCAGGCTAACTTTTGCACAGGTAACCATCGTCGTGCAGCCATTTACGAAAATCGCCATGCCATACTTTTCGGACGATTCCAAATGGTCGCCATACCGCCGAAAAACTGCAAAATTTTTTTTTTCGCCAAACTTTTTGTACCAGTATTGCATTTGGATTTTTGGAGAGTATTTGATAAAATGTGACCATTATTATATTTACCATACTTCTAGTAGGGGGAAAAAGTGCTGCCATACTTGAAAAATTAATTTAGTATTAATTTATATAAGTGAAGATTTCCACCACCTAGATCTTTGAAATTTTGTATTTATATTCGTTGAACCTCAAACTTACAGGAAAAATTAGTGCCATACTGTTACTATTCGTTCAAAATACGAATAAAATCTTACAATAAAAAAAAATCTTATACACATTCGCCACCTCCCACAGGTATGACATTATCACACTTCTATTTATAATCATTCAGGAGTTGTTGAAAAAAAAATTTAGGGTGGTAAATGGTTCGGCGAAAAAAAAAATTTGCAGATTTTCGGCGGTATGGCGACCATTTGGAATCGTCCGAAAAGTATGGCATGGCGATTTTCGTAAATGGCTGCACGACGATGGTTACCTGTGCAAAAGTTAGCCTGGTACAAATGGTTGAATTGTTTTTTTTTAAATCAACACATTCGCGTCGGTATGGCGGGCTGTAAGTCACACCGGAAAAGTATGGCATGACACTACCGCCTACTTCTTTTTTATGGGCTATCGGTAAATTCTAAAATTTTTGTGTTACAAATTGTTTGACTTCGCTATTTTTCCGACGAGTTCGACTAACGCCCACGCGACTAAGCCGCCGGTACCAGCGTTCACACCATCGTTTTTCTTTTTGTCATTGCGTACTAAGACCCCTGTAGAACCGCCATCCTGTTACAAATGACTCGAAATTTTGTGTCAATATCTCCCGGTCTAGTAGTTTAATTGTTAAATTTTGTATTTGTTGATTGTTGTTATTATTTGTATTGTTATAATATTTGTTGAAGTGTTTAATTTGTGTGTAAGTGTTGTAACTTTATATTGTTAATTCAAAATGGCTCCAGTGTTAAAACATGGTCGAGGCAAGCCTTTGACTTCTCAAACTAAAAAGAATTAAACTTTAAATGTCGTTTCTTTTTCAGGTTAGTAAATTTTTCATTTTAGTAACATTGTTAATGTAAAAGTTATACGTATGTTAAATGTGCAAATATTAAAATAAAGTCTCATCTTTTTCAGAGGAGAAACACATATAGTTTAATTTAAAATCCCTTATATATATAAAATAAAAACTAAAAATAAAATGTTGTTTTATTTTATTTGCTGACCATACACCACTACAAACGCAAAAATTTCTCCAAGCTAATTTACCTGTACCTAACTAAAATTGCAGTTTCCAAAATAATGTCGTCCATAAAAGGTTAGCAAACCTCGACAATCGACATGTAGGTACCTACCTAGTCATATTATTTTATTATACACTGTCGTGTGAAGTAATTTTTCTACGATTTGTATTCTTTCTCTGTTTTAATTCAACCATTTGGATTTTAGCTAATTGTGTTTCATTTTACATTAAGGCTGGGTTGCACTATGTTACTTTAGCAATAACAAACATATTATGTGATATGTTATTAGATTGGGGAAAATATAAGTTGCTCCATTTGACAATTTTATAGAGGACGTCATCATTTTAACTACAACCGCTCATGTTTCATCGGTAGAAGCTAAGGTAAAAGCTATTGTTATCATTAAATAACAGAGATATCATTTCACTTGAGACTTCGATAACTTTAGCTATGCTAAAAAAATACCTACGCAGATGCAACCCATTTCGTTGTCACTATTAAAGGCACCGTTACTGTTATTGTTAAATTTAACTTTATTAAAATATGGGATAACCAAAATTTTGAATTTTCGCCTCTAAATAAAAAAAATAGTATTTGAAAAAACCTGAATAGTGATGCGCCAAATAGTTTTAGATTGATGAAATGTTGAATTTACCGAAAATTGTACTTCACCGCACCGCGCACGACGAATAAAATATAGCACAGTTACGTTTTAAATAATATCTAGCTATAGTTAAGTGTTTAACACGAGAGGGCTTGTAATTTTATCTTCCTCGCTAACTTACTAATATTATAAATGCGAAAGTTTGTGAGGATGGATGGATGTTTGTTACTCTTTCACGCCAATACTACTGAACCGATTACAATGAAATTTGGTATGTAGGTATCTGAAGACCTATAGAAGAAGAATAGGCTACTTTTTATCCCCTAAATCACACAGGAACGGGAACTATGCGGGTTTTTCTTCTAGTTTTAAATATTTTCATAAACTTTTAAGATTTTTTAACGTCTATGCAGAACTTTTTAATTGAATAGTGTGCTGTGTGTAAGAGAAGTAATTTCAAGAAATAGGTATACAGACAGAAAATAAAAAACAACATTTTATGAAATATTTTATTAGAAATATTTACACAATTATTTTACTAATACATTTATTCTTAAACTACACATTGGAGATTAACGTCCACTTTCCACCGCATCTGTAAGCAAACAATGTACGATTAGAATATATTTGTAATAAACAGGATTCTTTTACTTGTATATTACCAAGTTGTTAATACATGTAGATATATTTTCATGTAGCATACATGTTGAACCGATTTTGAAGTGCGACTTCCTCAGGCGCGTTGTTAGTAAATTTTAAAGGTCGCGTCACGGCAATACCGTCACTTTTCGTATCTTTGAATCTTGCCAAAGAAGTTTCACTTCGCAATTCACCACATATACCTACCTCCCACCCCCCACTACACACATGTCCCTCCCCCCCCCCCCACTCACCGGCAGCTCCCCGCAAAGCGTCCATCATACGCGCGCTGTAGCGGGTGTCGGGCGCACTGCGCCGCGGGCAACGCTCTCGCACCGCAGCGTGAGCACGCGCGCCATTTTGCGCACATGTTCCCACCGCCGAGGTACATATATCTAAAAAGTAAACTCAAACTCAAACATTTATATATTTCGAGAAGCACTTTTGAAACGTCAATACATCTTTTTTACGTTTACCACCGATTCGGAAAGCAGTATCTATGGAGAAGAACCGGCAAGAAACTCCATAGTTGCTCTTTTAAATCATTTCAGTATTACAATGTAATTTACAAAATATGTAACTGTATATTATCATAAACACCATCATAACAAATAAATACTTCATACTTCATATCATAAACAAATAAATACTTGAGAAACCTGGAGGGAACGAAGTTACTAAAATCAATGTTGCTTTCTATGAGAGAGAAACAGAGAAACACGCGTTCGTCGCACGGCTTACAAAGTGTCTTTACAAATTTTGGTCTTAATGCCGTCTTTCGCAACAGGCGATAAGGAAGTTCGTTCCAAAAAGTGAAGCCCCATGTTTCCCTAGTGGGATAAGGGGCAGATGCAGTATGCGTACATCTGTTTAACTAATCGTTTTTTTTTGCGGACAAGTAGGCGATCGGCCACGGTGTCCTGCTAGACGGAAACTTTTTTTACATATTTTCGATCATAAAAAATGAACATAATATACAAACACATATAACAAAATAAATTTAATTATTAGTAGTTACTACGCCAACTGGGTACAATAATGTGAAAATTTATAACAAAAACAAAAGTCCAACATAATTTATAAGTTTGTAATGACGTTCATAAAACGAAATATGTAATCCCTTACCTTATAGCATCCATGTCAAACGACGGGCTTAAATCGGAAACGGCATACGGCGGAGGCTCTGGTGTGAATCTCAGAGATTCTGGTTCTACGCCGTATTCAAACTACAAATTGAAATAATTATTGAAACAAAATAATACATTGACAAGTTTTTTAAGCTATGAAACAATAATAAAAATTATAAATTTAAAATTTTATTTCAAACCATTTATGTTTTTTTATATACCAATTTAATTCAATCTCACATTTGACAAGTTAAACTAAAAAAAAAAACAGCAAAAAATAATAAAAAAAAATTAACAAAAACCGGTAAGTTACTATTAACACACATCACTACTGTCAACCATTTCCAACTGACATTGACATTTGCATTTTCAATTTTAAAAACAACGCAAAAATACAATTTAGAAACAGATTTTCTAATTAAAATGTTATTTATTTAAATAAACTTACATATAAAGGTATGGGTTTCGAATGCGGTGCGATGAGACCGCAGCGCGCTAACGAATCCCAAACGCGCGCGGTATTTTGCGCGCAAATCGTTAGGCATTCCTCTGTGAAATGTTTTTAAATATAAATACGATACCAGAATATAAAATAAAACTACAAGTGTATTTTATGTTATGTAGATGCGTAATTTTATCACGAAATACGATAAAACAGCTGAATATTATGGGATATGGCGTGCTTTTAAACATCAAACAAAGTATAAACAGTTACTTTAGTCTCGTAAGGGCCGATTTTTCAATGCTTGGATAAAACATCCGTCCACTAAAGTATTACACGACAATATAAAAATGTCACGTAAAATGTGAAATACGGGCAATTAGAATACGTTTTTAAAATGGTAGTTTTATACATTAATCGACGAATTAGTTTTAACCAAGGATTGAAAAATCAGCCCTAAGATGAATATAAAACACAAATACTTGTCCAACATGGTAATTTTATAACGCGAAGGTTTAAAGACAAAAGATTTATCTTTATTTTGATACACTTTTACAACATCTACACAATTTACTTGATAAGAAACAAAATCCGTTGCGTAGTTTTAAAGATTTAAGCATACAAAGGGACATAGGGACAGAAAAAGCGACTTTGTTTTATACTATGTATAGTGATATAAATTTGAAGTGTTTGTTTGTATACATTTATCTCAGTAACGACTGGACCGATTTCAAAAATTCCAATCCTATGTTGGGTAAAGTCGAGCTACTATACTAGTGTACTCACCCAGCAGGTCCGGCTTGAGAGCATGAGCTGCGAGTCTCGCCAGCGGGCGGCTCAGCTCCGGCGCCGAGCAGCCGCCCGCTGCTCGACACACTACCACCAGCTTGCGGAGCAGCTGTACTGCACTCGCTTCTGAGTATAGCTCGTACCTATATTAGTGTAAATATAAAAATAAATAATTTTTTTCTGAAAACTTATCACTGCAGTTACAAAAAAAAAAAAAAAACAAGTAAACAAAGTAATATGTGAAGATATAGCTTGTAACTGGGAAGTTAGGAGATGAAGTTGATGTTAATTGTTAAAGAAAATATAATGTTATAACTGCAGCAGACAACAACACTACTATAAAGCACAATACTCTATATGCAGCACATTACAGCTTAAAACACTACAATACAACATACTACAGTACAATACACTATAGTGCACTAAACTGTAAAACACTATAGTGCACTACACTGTAACACACTACACTACAATGCACTACACTTACCCATGATGAGCAGTATTATGCAACGCAGCGAGCGCCGCAAGCAATGTCAGCGCTGTATGTAAAGCTCTTTGTAAAGGACGACGCAACGCTTGCAGCGGCTGCAGCGCACCAGCGGCCGCTTCGCCGAACGCTTCCGCTTTCGCTTCAAGCGCTACGAGGTTCTGTAACCATCGTGTATCATTTTCATAAACATTAAAAACAACAGGACCCAAGTTTGGTCCTTGCGGAACCCCATAAGTGTTTGTGTATTTATTATATTATTTAATTAATCAAATTTGTTATCAAATTATGAAGACGCTTTATTCCATGTAAGCTGGTATAAAAAAAGTATATTATAAAAATAACAATCCAATTTCGAAGCAATCTCATGACCTTTAATTATGTAGATACCTTGTCGAAGGCCGTGCTGAAATCTGTGTCACTAACAAATTATTTTTCCAATTTAGTATGTCACCAATAACTGATTTGAAGTGGTTCATTTTGACAAAAATATGGCTATCGTGCACAAGTTTAATCACAGATACAACTAAATTATTGACTCATAACTAATACATTTAAAAAAAACAATAAACATTATTAACAACTACCCTCGTACCTTATCATGATCCACGCTATCATCAAGCAGAGCTAACAAGGCGGCAGGCGGTGCGGGCTCGGGCTTGTCGTCCGGTCGGAGCGCGCCCGCACACGCGGCTGCTGCGCTCGCGCACATGTATAGCGATGTTAGGTTAGACGCGCTGCTTTGCGCTGTTGGGATCATGCTGAGGACGATTTTTGGATAGTTAAAACACTAAAAGAGCGTATGTACCGAGCACACAACCTAACATCCCTATACAGGACAGTTAAAATAACACCCTATTAGGGTGCTTTTCCACCAGATATGTGCTATACACAACGTAGCGTAGCATATATCTGGTGGAAATGCCCCCTTATCCACTATTTTTATCAAAAACTGACTGCCGTGTATAGCTATGTTAGGTTAGACGCGCTGCTTTGCGCTGTTGGGATCATGCTGAGGGCAATAGACACTATTAGGGTGCTTCTCCACCAGAGATGTGCTATACACAACGTAGCATAGCATATATCTGGTGGAAATGCACCTTTACCCTCTATTGTTATATCAAAAATTCACATCCCTGTATATCTAACATCTTATTTAAAATCCTGTTTTTCCTACTTATTAGCCCACCAAACCCAAAGATAAGACCATAACTGATTATTATTTTAACATACATTCAATTGAAATAAAAATACACTATTAAAATTAATGTTATAAATTAAATAATCATATTTAAAAGTTTAAAATTCTCAATCCGACTCGAAGGACCTTTTGATCCTTCGAGCCGGATTGATACATTAAAACATTTTTTCTTGTTATTCTCCAATATAATAACAAAACGACGAATAAATTTATTTAAAATATGAATATAGTACTGTTAGAATGTTTAATGTACCTGCATAGTACAATTCTTAATTTCAACCAAGTGTGATAATAAAACTGCTGGAACGGCTGCGGTTGCCTTTGGAAACTCTCTGTCATTCTGAAAATAAATATTACTATACAAAATACGATAGCTATAGAAAGGGAAACTAAAACTAATTTTAATTGAGGGTAGTCGTAGAAAATTGCATAACTGTGACTTAAAATATAGAATTGACACAAAATTTTAAGTGTTAAGTAAATGGGTTAGGTTTTTCCGTAACAAATACACAAATAACATCATTATAATATCGAATTTTTCATATTATAATGATGATGATTAATCAAAATGACAAAAATCACACAACTTTTGCTATTACCCTAAAACCTACCTGCAAATATATATCACTTACCTCTCATATAAAGCTTCTAGCACATTCGGTTTGAGCGTCAATAGCACATCCAGATAATCGTATCCACTGACCATCGCGTATTCGAGTAGTGTCACCAAGTGTGCTATTTGGTGCTGGGCCGCTGTATGGAGAAATACATCATTTTTATAATTTGTGGGTAGTTTCACAAATTATATATCATAAATCGTTTGTTCTGTTTAGATAAGTTGCTATTGGAAAGACAAATAATGAATGACACTATACGTATAAATGTTAAACAGGTTACGAGTGACTAACAAATTGTGAAACTAACGTTAAAATATTGAAACATTAAGCATAATTCTGCGCAGAAAAATTTGAAAAAGTTAGAATTCAATCATATCGAAAACGAACTCAGAAAATATAAGAGTAAAAGGCAATAAACAAATAATGGATGATAGAATTTAATCAAATCCAAAAATACAAAGCCAATTTTTTTTTACAAAATTTTTTTTTCATAAAACTCACGCATATCCGGCTGTATCCTGTAGCAGTGCAGCTGCGAGTGCGAGTCACACACGACCGCCGCGCTCGCCGACCACGACACGTCTGCGCTCCACGCGCGCGCGCAACGCGACCCGCTCTGTGGGGGGACGGACTGGTGACTACCCGCAAGTGTGCGGTGTGTGTGTGTGTGTTATATAGTGAGTTACACATATGTTAGCGCGTTTAATTTAACGATAAAATTATACATATTTTAAAAGTAAATCAATTGATTAACTTAATTAATTATTTTAATAATAATCAATTGGATAAAAGTACAGTAGCACCTCTATAAGTCGAACATCAAGGGAGACGCCAAAAAATTCGAGATATAGAGTTTTCAACTTATGGAGGATTTCGACTTAGGCGGATTTTGATTCGACATAAAGAGTTTGAGGTTTATTCTTATAAATTTTGAGTTAGAGAGGTAAAGTACATTAAAATTCAACTTGCAGAGGTGACAAACATGTTTTTATTTATTATAAATCAACATTATTTCAAATCATTTTAAAATAAAAAATATGGCATTAAAAAAAGTCAGTATTTTTTTTTGCTTTAGATAATTTGGTTGTTCTCTAGCATTGTCTAATCTATAAAGAGCAGAAAATTCTTCTTCTTCAGAGATACTGGTTTGCTCTATAAAATTTCGTAAGGTATTCAATGCGGTTCTTGCCTCTGTGATGGAAACCCATGGAGCGCATGTACTATTCACGTCTTCTATGTCATCTTAATCATTAGTATCGGTTTCCTGAGCTACTGAATCGATAATTTCGTCATCAGATACTTAATGCAAACACGTGTTTACGTGAGTCATAAATTTATTATCGTACACTCCTAAAATGTTTTCTAAGAAACAATAGTGTACTTGCACTGTCGGCAAGTTCTTAAAGTCGGTAACTTATTTTTTTTCGAATAATAGAGGTAATAAATTCCAAATGATCAAATTATAAATAAAGGTTGTAAAATAAAACGTTCCTATGTTCGAGATACAGAGGTCAAATTTAATTTTTCGAGTTATAGAGTGAAAATATGTACCAAAATGGCTTGGAGGGACTCGGTGATAATTTCGACTAACAGAGGGTCAAGATTTCAAGTAACGGAGGTTTTCGGGTTTGAAGGGAAGGGAACAAAACAGGGAGATTTGGAGGTTTTTGACTTATCGAGGTTCGACTTAACGAGGTGCTACTGTATTAACAATCATTTAATTATCAAGTAATAATAATAATATTTCATGTAATATTCAAAATAACGATTAAAACAACACAAATAACACCTGCGCTGACTCACACAGTCACACCACTCGAATAGTTGTTTTGATCGTCCTATAAATAACGGTCATCTGCAGTTGCGAGTCATTCTTGTACCGACTTTGGTCGAGTGAAGATGTCTAAGAAATATTATATCATTATTTCAATACGCAATACAACCACGCTCTAACATATATTTGTACGACCACGACACGTCTGCGATATAATATGTTTGATAATATTATATGTTGTTTTATTTATTATTGTGTGTGTGTGATATCGATATATAATTTAAAATAATTTAAAAAGAAAAACAATCCTAACACAATATAGTATTATACAATAATTAACGAATCAAGGAAACAAAAATCACTTTTAATCAACTACCCGCATCAATTATAAATTGCATGTATGTGTTTGTTTTGAATCAACAAAAAGTTAATAATTAGTATTAACATAATGTTGATAGAATTAAAAAAAAGAAATGGCTATTTAGTTATTACATACTGGTAAAACTCCTGGGCCATATTTAGTTTTCTTCGGCGGTGTGGAAGCGGGTGGACTCACTTCAGACCCTGTCACTATGGGGCGGGAACATAACTGCAATAGATAAATATAGATATATACATAGATAGTACCATATTTTGCGTATCTGTAATTATATTATATTTATTATTGAAATGAAACTTCTTTAGGCACATTGAGAGTAAAATTTCAAGGTCGCGTCATGGTAATACCGTCACGTCACGGAGTAAGGCGACGATTTTGGTCTCTTAGAATCTTGCCCTTGAATATCTTTGAAAGAAGTTTCTCTTCTGACATGTGTGCTCCATCGCCAATAACGCCATCTAGTGGAAAATTATGCAACTACCGTGAAAAATAGATTTCTATAAATTGAAAATGAAAAAGACAAATCATATTGTATAAGTCATATTATCTAAAAATATTATTATCGTCCGGTTCTTGTCATTATAACAAGCAAAGGTACAGACAACGGCTACGCACATAATGATGCGACTCTCCCAACAGATGGATAGCTCTCGGTGTTGTCATCACAGCGAGTGGAGCGTTCAATTGTAGTTTAGAGCTGGCAATACACGTTCCAAATTCGCCGGTGTCTATCGCCCATGCGCCTGTGGGTTGCCAGGACTGAAAAAATAATATTTAAATACAAAAAAAAATTGTAAAAATCCTATCAAGAACTTTAAAAAAAAAGTCAATGTATGCAATTAAAAATGTGTAATAAGCAATTAAAGTCTGGTTTCTCCAGACGTTGGAAAAAAAATTCCAAAAAATATTTGTTTTTTTCAGTTTTTCGAAATTTATATGACACTAATGAAAGTTCTGACATATTAAAAAGTGAAATTTCTATTCGATGTCATAAAAAATATATAAATGTCGATTAAATGTTCACTTACAAGTGAATTGAAGCAATCTGACGGCGGCTTGGTGACGTCACCCGGCGTTGTACTGCCTTGTAGAGGGCCTGTTATTCATACATTTAGAATTATTTATGAGAAATATGTATAGTCTTAAGTCTATACACTAAGTCAAAAAGAATGAAAAAAATCACCTCAAAGTTTATTTTATTAGTGTTTTACTTGATAGTAGTGATTTTAATATCTGTTAAGTTATGCTTATGACTGTTGGTTGCATCTTCAATGGGAATAAATAAATATTTAAAGAGTACCCTCATTAAAATTCAGTCGTGATCTATTAAAATAGTATTCTCCATTCTACCTTTGAATCCACGTAGAATTTACAAAACAAAAAAAATTCATACTACCGTCAAAAAATTTAAAAAAATATTTCAAACTACCCTCATTAGAATTCAGCTATTAAGTATTATAATCGCATTCTACTTTCTACATCCAATTCTACAACTTTATTACATAATACATAGTCATACATAGTAACAAAAAAAATCTTTAACTACTGAGGGTAGTATGAGATTTTTTACCTTTAGACAGCAACTTGTGTACGGGATAACTTCGCACAGTCAGCTTCCACATGCTGACCGTGCTGCCGGCGATCAGCAGACTGTCTATATCGTCGCGGAGACACCAGCTTATCGATACTGGAAATATTAATATGTTTGTAACGTTGTGCTTTGCGATTCATTTCATAATAATCATTTATCTGTATTTGACAGGTATGTCACATTATCTGTCAGAATAATTATTATTTATATTGATCATGGATTTATCGTTTATGCTATCTGTGTATGTATTGGCACTGTTGTGTTGGCATGGATTAAAGTTTGAGTGTTTTTTTTCTTGTGTGTGTTGTTTTATTGTACATGTGTTTTATATGGAATTTTCTGTGTGTCTTTGACGTAATTGGTTTTGAAAATATCAACTAATAGTGTGTGTGTGCGTTTATTTTTTGTCTTTTTTTGGCGTGTTAGTGTATGTGTTCTTACCCGGCTCCCTAACATCGGGCGGTAAATACAACGCAGGCAGCGGCGCAAGAGCAAGTGCTACCGGCGCTCGTCGCGGAGCAGCAGCCGCTGCTCGACGAGCTGTCACCACTGCTGCTCGAACCACGCGCTTACCCCCACGGGAGCTGCATGCGGCTACTAGTATCGTGCCATCTAGGGAGGGGGGGGGGTTAGGTTACAAAAGTTAAGGTGACAAATTTTTATACTAGCTTTGCCGTGTGATTTCTCGTATAGGTAAGAGCAATTTTATTTATGAAGTGACACTTCTTTACGCGCGTTGAGAGTAAATTTACAAGTTCAAGTCATGTCAATATTTTTACGTCGTCGTAAGGCAACGATTTTGTTATCTTTGAATCTTGTTGAAGAAGTTTCACTTCTGACACTTGTGTGTTTGGCATACTCGCTTTTTATGTGTCATTTTGGTACATAAGTATACAACACTGCGTAATATCATCTAAAATCGTTGTTTTTTTAGTGTGGCACGTCTTCAAGTGAACATTTTTTGCCATTAATTAGTCTCCCCGTGCACGTGGGCACTTGGCGTGTGTGCGAGCTCACTCTTGTGCGCCATAGCGGCGGCGGCCACGTGGTCGCGCGTGCGCAGCGCGTCGCTCGCGGCCAGCGCGCGCTCGTCCCCCGCCGCGAGCGCGCCCACCAGCCCCGTGCACGTGAGCACGCACGCACCCTCCCCGGCCACGCCCCTGAACAAACAAAATGGTTGTCTGTAAAGTCGGTTTACTGATGATAGTTGAACGTGACAACGTCCGATTGTGCTTCTTTGTCGCTCGTTCCGCGCTCTCGCTCGCACTTCAAGCCTTACGGTACGCCTCAGAGCGATGTAACGCCGCATGAGTCATGTTTTTTCGTGCGTGCAGCCAGCTCTATCGAATTATAAGACGTTGTCACGTCAATACGTGTGGCACTCGAGGACTGCCGCGGTAAAGCTATTGCATTGCATCGCTGTGCCGGTTGGAGTGGGGGGTGTTAGGTTTTTCCGTTACGGAATTTTAACATTTGGTCGCCGCGCTCAAAGTCTGAGATAAAAGCTATGCAATAGCTTAATAAATAGTTGAGAAATTTTTAAAGAATAGAAAAAAAATCGATCACGAAGTTGGATTCGAACCAGAGTCTTTTGTCTAATAACGCCGCGAGAATCCCGCCTCGTTATCGATTTTTTTCTATTATTAAAAAAAAACTCACATAAAAAGGCATTTATGTCCTGCGACTGATTGCAAATCTCAATTTAAAAAAAAAAAAAAATTAAAGCATTTCCAGGATTACAAGAATGACAAAACAAAATATAAAAAATAAATACATTTTTTTTTAAACTAAACAGCTGTCAAATTCTCGGAAAGAGACGAAATTTAAATGCAATATGGGGGAAACTAGCTGTCGAATAAGAAAAAAATCATCAAAAACAGTTCACCTAGTTGAAAGTTCAGAAATAAAGGCCCAAAAAAAAAATAATTAAACCTATAAACAACAAGACTCATAGTTCTGTGAATGTAGTGTTCATCTGTAATAGTTGTGCATAATAATGTGTAAATCCTATTGTTACTGTTTAACGTGAATGATACATATGTAACAACTGGTGATGAACCTTAAATAAATAAATAAATAAGACTCGCAATCGCCTATTCAAAGGTCAAGCATTCATTGAAATTAACACCTCTATTTTGTGGCAGTAACATTCAAAGCTTATTGTAAAATGTAAAGTCTGCCTTATACATGTGTACAACCCGGTTACAATATCTGTGGACCTGGCTTCGATGACGTCACGTCGCGAACGCAACAAAATTGCTAACCGTAGTGACGCGCCGCGGGTGAGCGCGGGGAGGTAAAGGGGAACGGGAAGGGGCTCCGCATTCCAGCGAGGTCCACAGATATTGTAACCGAGTTGTAAGCATAGTTTCACTTCGGACAAGTTATAGACATGATTGTTACACACAATTTTTTTTAAAAGCTCTGAGCAGTCATTGAAGAATTTCAATTTATTCATGTCATTCTCCACTCAACCGATAACAAAAATCTTTCTTCATTATTACTAGCTTACCGCCCGCGGCTTCGCCCGCTTTGTTTAAAACCTAATAAATTATATACTAAAACCTTCCTCTTGACTCACTCTATCTATTAAAAAAACGCATCAAAATCCGTTGCATAGTTTTAAAGATTTAAGCATACAAAGGGACATAGGGACAGAGAAAGCGACTTTGTTTTATACTATGTAGTGATGAAGCGTAGGCCATAGAACATAACAATACATACCCGAATCCCTTCAAAGTTGGTGTTTGTTGTTGCATTTGGAATTTTTCACTGATCAGTGCGTCCGGTTTCTTGTCGTGCGCGACGATTCGTCGGCCGTTGTGAAAGAATATTGCTTTTATTATTTTTTCACCTGCAAGAAAAAATTATAATTTTAGAATAATGAATTATTTTTTGATTTGATATTTTTGGTTTGGCATTCAATTGATTTATAAAGAAAATAATACATAGTGGTAAGTACTTGGTACGTAGTGGTAAGTACTTTATATGTAATGGTAAGTACTTGGTACGTAGTGGTAAGTACTTGGTACGTAATGGTAAGTACTTGGTACGTAATGGTAAGTACTTGGTACGTAGTGGTAAGTACTTGGTACGTAATGGTAAGTACTTGGTACGTAATGGTAAGTACTTGGTACGTAGTGGTAAGCACTTGGTACGTAATGGTAAGTACTTGGTACGTAGTGGTAAGTACTTGGTACGTAATGGTAAGTATTTGGTACGTAGTGGTAAGTACTTGGTACGTAATGGTAAGTACTTGGTACGTAATGGTAAGTACTTGGTACGTAGTGGTAAGTACTTGGTACGTAATGGTAAGTACTTGGTACGTAATTGTAAGTACTTGGTACATGGAAGTAAGTACTTGGTACGTAATGGTAAGTACTTGGTACGTAGTGGTAAGCACTTGGTACGTAATGGTAAGTACTTGGTACGTAGTGGTAAGTACTTGGTACGTAGTGGTAAGTACTTGGTACGTAGTGGTAAGTACTTACCATTACTTGGTACGTAATGGTAAGTACTTGGTACGTAATGGTAAGTACTTGGTACGTAGTGGTAAGTACTTGGTACGTAGTGGTAAGTACTTGGTACGTAATGGTAAGTACTTGGTACGTAGTGGTAAGTACTTGGTACGTAGTGGTAAGTACTTGGTACGTAATGGTAAGTACTTGGTACGTAATGGTAAGTACTTGGTACGTAGTGGTAAGTACTTGGTACGTAATGGTAAGTACTTGGTACGTAGTGGTAAGTACTTGGTACGTAATGGTAAGTACTTGGTACGTTATGGTAAGTACTTGGTACGTAGTGGTAAGTACTTGGTACGTAATGGTAAGTACTTGGTACGTAATGGTAAGTACTTGAAGGTACGTAATTGTAAGTACTTGGTACATGGAAGTAAGTACTTAGTACGTAATGGTAAGTACTTGGTACGTAGTGGTAAGCACTTGGTACGTAATGGTAAGTACTTGGTACGTAGTGGTAAGTACTTGGTACGTAATGGTAAGTACTTGGTACGTAATGGTAAGTACTTGGTACGTAGTGGTAAGCACTTGGTACGTAATGGTAAGTACTTGGTACGTAGTGGTAAGTACTTGGTACGTAATGGTAAGTACTTGGTACGTAATGGTAAGTACTTGAAGGTACGTAATTGTAAGTACTTGGTACATGGAAGTAAGTACTTGGTACGTAATGGTAAGTACTTGGTACGTAGTGGTAAGCACTTGGTACGTAATGGTAAGTACTTGGTACGTAGTGGTAAGTACTTGGTACGTAATGGTAAGTACTTGGTACGTAGTGGTAAGTACTTACCATTACTTGGTACGTAATGGTAAGTACTTGGTACGTAATGGTAAGTACTTGGTACGTAATGGTAAGTACTTGGTACGTAGTGGTAAGTACTTGGTACGTAATGGTAAGTACTTGGTACGTAATGGTAAGTACTTGGTACGTAATGGTAAGTACTTGGTACGTAGTGGTAAGTACTTGGTACGTAATGGTAAGTACTTGGTACGTAATGGTAAGTACTTGAAGGTACGTAATTGTAAGTACTTGGTACATGGAAGTAAGTACTTGGTACGTAATGGTAAGTACTTGGTACGTAGTGGTAAGCACTTGGTACGTAATGGTAAGTACTTGGTACGTAGTGGTAAGTACTTGGTACGTAGTGGTAAGTACTTGGTACGTAGTGGTAAGTACTTACCATTACTTGGTACGTAATGGTAAGTACTTGGTACGTAATGGTAAGTACTTGGTACGTAGTGGTAAGTACTTGGTACGTAGTGGTAAGTACTTGGTACGTAATGGTAAGTACTTGGTACGTAGTGGTAAGTACTTGGTACGTAGTGGTAAGTACTTGGTACGTAATGGTAAGTACTTGGTACGTAATGGTAAGTACTTGGTACGTAGTGGTAAGTACTTGAAGGTACGTAATTGTAAGTACTTGGTACATGGAAGTAAGTACTTGGTACGTAATGGTAAGTACTTGGTACGTAGTGGTAAGCACTTGGTACGTAATGGTAAGTACTTGGTACGTAGTGGTAAGTACTTGGTACGTAGTGGTAAGTACTTGGTACGTAGTGGTAAGTACTTACCATTACTTGGTACGTAATGGTAAGTACTTGGTACGTAATGGTAAGTACTTGGTACGTAGTGGTAAGTACTTGGTACGTAGTGGTAAGTACTTGGTACGTTATGGTAAGTACTTGGTACGTAGTGGTAAGTACTTGGTACGTAGTGGTAAGTACTTGGTACGTAATGGTAAGTACTTGGTACGTAATGGTAAGTACTTGGTACGTAGTGGTAAGTACTTGGTACGTAATGGTAAGTACTTGGTACGTAGTGGTAAGTACTTGGTACGTAATGGTAAGTACTTGGTACGTTATGGTAAGTACTTGGTACGTAGTGGTAAGTACTTGGTACGTAATGGTAAGTACTTGGTACGTAATGGTAAGTACTTGAAGGTACGTAATTGTAAGTACTTGGTACATGGAAGTAAGTACTTAGTACGTAATGGTAAGTACTTGGTACGTAGTGGTAAGTACTTGGTACGTAATGGTAAGTACTTGGTACGTAGTGGTAAGTACTTGGTACGTAATGGTAAGTACTTGGTACGTAGTGGTAAGTACTTACCATTACTTGGTACGTAATGGTAAGTACTTGGTACGTAATGGTAAGTACTTGGTACGTAGTGGTAAGTACTTGGTACGTAATGGTAAGTATTTGGTACGTAGTGGTAAGTACTTGGTACGTAATGGTAAGTACTTGGTACGTAATGGTAAGTACTTGGTACGTAGTGGTAAGTACTTGGTACGTAATGGTAAGTACTTGGTACGTAGTGGTAAGTACTTGGTACGTAATGGTAAGTACTTGGTACGTAATGGTAAGTACTTACCATTACTTGGTACGTAATGGTAAGTACTTGGTACGTAATGGTAAGTACTTGGTACGTAGTGGTAAGTACTTGGTACGTAATGGTAAGTACTTGGTACGTAGTGGTAAGTACTTGGTACGTAATGGTAAGTACTTGGTACGTAATGGTAAGCACTTGGTACGTAGTGGTAAGTACTTGGTACGTAATGGTAAGTACTTGGTACGTAATGGTAAGTACTTGGTACATGGAAGTAAGTACTTGGTACATAGTGGTAAGTACTTGGTACATGATGGTACTTGGTACTTGGTAGTACTATGCTCACGTGAGTCGAATGACACGTGTTCTGTCACGTGTATCGAATGTCACGTGTTGTGTCACGTGTGTTGAATGTTACGTGTTGTCTCACGTGTTGTGTCACGTGTGTCGAATGTCACGTGTTTTGTCACGTGAGTCGAATTTCACGTTTTATGTCACGTGAGTCGAATTTCACGTTTTATGTCACGTGCGTCGAATGTCACGTGTTGTGTCACGTGTGTCGAATGTCACGTGTTGTGTCACGTGTGTCGAATGTCACGTATTGTGTCACGTGCGTCGAATTTCACGTGTTGTGTCACGTGAGTCGAATGTCACGTGTTGTTTCACGTGCGTCGAATGTCACGTGTGTCGAATGTCACGTGAGTCGAATGTCACGTTTTGTGTCACGAGAGTCGAATGTCACGTTTTGTGTCACGTGAGTCGAATTTCACGTTTTATGTCACGTGCGTCGAATATCACGTGTTTTGTCACGTGAGTCGAATGTCACGTTTTGTGTCATGTGAGTCGTGTTTTGTCACGTGAGTCGAATGTCACGTTTTGTGTCACGTGAGTCGAATGGCACGTTTTGTGTCACGTGTGGTGTGTCGCGTATGTCGAATGTCACGTGTTCTGTCACGCGTGTCGAAAGTCATTTGTTGTTATAGCGGCAACGGAAATACATCATTTGTGTAAATTTCAGCTTTTGAGCTATCACGGTTTATGAGATACAGCCTGGAGACAGACATACACACAGACAGACAACGAAGACTCAGTAATAGGGTCCCGTTTTACCTTTAGGTACCCTAAAAAATTAATATATACAGGGTGTCCCATAAAGTATTGATATACTGATGCTGGGACGTAGAGTACTTGGTTCTTGGTAATTATATAAATATGCACTAAGCATTTAGTATTAAGCCCGTGCACCGACATCAAACCTATTTAGTAAATAGCACATCTAAATAATATGTAATAATAACTAATTAATAATATCAGATCTTTTCTATTTTTTATTATTATACAGTTTTTTTCTTACCAGGAAAACTTGCGCTATACAAGCTAGTCCACTCATTAAGTAAATGGTCCTTCTGACCGAAAACTGATACATCTCCTATTGTAGTAGCAACAAGGAGCTGCTTGCCTTCGCAGTCCCATTCTAGAGCTGATACCTGAAAATAATCAAACACTTATAATTATTATTTATTAATCTATTGATTATTATTTGTAGTGTGTCTGTATGTTTTATTCTATGATATTATTACTGTTTGCATGTTTTCAAACTCAAACATTTATTTATTCAACTAGGCCGTAACCGTATCATGAAAAATTCCGTACGACTACCACACACATGCGTTTTTTTCCGTTCGGAATACCGAGATTAGTCTTGGAGTAGCTTCAGTGGAGTGCACACGTTTGGAAGAATAACGTTGTAATAACAAATAGCAATAAATATAAATAGAAAAGAAAATAGAAAAGAAACTAACATGAGTTTAATTTCTGTGTTGCAACTTGCATCCATTGTCTCCCATTCAGTAGATTTCCTTCCAAATTTGTTGCCAGGCAAGATCTTTCATATCCCTGTTATGATAATCTTCGTTATTTAGATCCCACAGGCATGGGTACCCTTCTACAATCTACACCAATGATTAAATGTTCAATATCACTTATCGTCAATAATCGTATTCGTGGGTGCCCCAGCAATGACTACCATACGCGTCCGCTCAGCTCGATCGCGCTGCGCTGACTGAGTGTTCCGTACGGAATTTTCGAATGTGTGTGGCGGGCCATACAAAATGTATGTAGGCTTTGCATCCGTTTCGTTTTTTTCCGTCAGGAATTCCGGATGCATGGGCTTGCATGCGGAAGGAACGGACGGAGAAAAAACCGTACGGAAAGTTATCGAATGTGTGTGACATTCATTACTTTTGTATGAATTTACTGCGTTCGAAGGCCCGGATTCGGAAAACGGATCAGGAAATCGTATCAGGAAAACTGATGTATGTGGCCGGCCTTAGACTTCTTCTAGAAGCACTTTTGAAACGTCATTACATATTTTTAACATTTACCACGATTCGGAAAGCAGTATCTACGGAGAAGAACCGGCAAGAAACTCCATTGTTGCTCTTTTTAATCATATCAGTTTTACAATTTAATTTTACAAAATACATATACATACAAAATACAATTTTGATTGTAATTTATTATTAAAGAAACTTCAACTGTTAACAGTTTGAATAAAAAGGTACAACGGTGAAGTTTATTTATATTTCTAGATATATAGATTATATTCTAGGTAATTTCAGGTAAAAAGAATAAGATGTATAGCTCTAAAACATGCAGTATTATTAGGTACATGCAGACAACCCTAAAACATGTCAATTCACCTTAGCTAAACAAATCTATACTAATATTATAAAGCTGAAGAGTTTGTTTGTTTGTTTGAAAGCGCTCTTCTCGGGAACTACTGGTCGGATTTGAAAAATTATTTCAGTGTGAGATAGCCCATTTATCGAGGAAGGTTATAGGCTATGTATCATCATGCTACGACCAACACGAGTGGAGCCAGTGGAGTGGTGAAACCGCGCGGAGCAACTAGTGTGTCATAAAAAGACTTGAGATATAACAATATAAACAATACTCACAGGATGCACAGTACTAGTGACTTTATGGCTGTTCCACGGTGTGTTCAGATCGCACACATACACATGTCCACCCCAGGTGTCCCCATCGGAGTCAGATAGCTCAGTGAGAGATGTAAATGCTATTATATTGGCAGTGGATATGGTACAGATTGGTCGAACCACTTCTGGGTCTGTTGTACTGCAAATATATGCATTTATTTAGATATCTGAATGTTTTGAAATTGCAGTATGCTTATATGTAGCATTTAAATTGAAATATTGAAGTGATCGAGTTGTTAAACAGGCTTTGCATACAAACTTTGAAAAATGTACGTAATTTCATTGAAAGTAATGGAATTATTTATGTATTAATGTATTAATGTTTAAACTGTTTTCTTAACAATAAAAACGTAATCTTACCCATCAAATTGCGGTGGTTCGCATTTTAGAGGCTTTCTTCTCATTGAATACACTAATTCCATCTTTATTACGGTTTGGACACGCTTAGATTGTGTCTTTTCTGATAATATCACTTAAAGTCAGGCTAAAAATTAATACGGCATACGATGAATTTATTTATATTTATTTTAAATTAAGTTATTATAAATTAAATCCCAACAAAGTTTCGCATCTGCTATAAAATCTGCCACAGCCACCCACAGCAATCTGCAAAGTGCAATCCTTCTGCTTGTTAAATTATTTTGACTTTTGACGTTTCGTATTTACATTCAAACTCAGACATTCAAATCTCTATTCAAATTCAGTTCACAGATTATGCAAATCTGAAATTGTCATTTGTAGTTTAACTAGCGGTCCGCCCCGGCTTCGCCCGTGGTACATATTTCGCAATAAAAGGTAGCCTATGTTCTTTCTCAGGGTCTAAAGATTGTCTGTGCCAAATTTCATCAAAATCGGTTAAGAGGTTTATGCGTGAAAACAATACATACATAAACTTTTCCTCTTTATAATATGTAATAGTATAGATAATTTATTTAAAATTGATGATCTTCTTTAAATTCTTTACCGAAAGCTTATAATTATTTTTAGTTTAAACAAATAAAGGAAAGCTAATGTCGCAAATCTTAGATATAAATCAATACGCCACACAATACGCAGTGAAACTTTGTCTATGCCACATAGCATCATCAAAGACAAAAGAGTTTAATTTGATCCTCACTTCAGTTCAAACACTCAATGAGCTCACTTCGCATTAGTGTGTAATACGATTGTCACGGACGTTGACCTTTTAATATTGAGTTCGTGTTGGATTTCCGAACGTACCACTACCAGTGCCAGCCCACTGCCCAACGAAAATGGCGGATTGTATAGTGTCGAAGTAGCACTGCGTCGCTTGATATCAGTTTCACGAAAATATCGTGTTTTTATGTGAAAATGTGATAATTATGAATTAAAACTTGTAGTGAAGTGTTTTGTATGTGTGTTTCAAGATGAGCCGGACAGAGATGTGCCGTTTTGGTGTCGGAAACTGGATTTTTTTACTGGCCTGTATCAATTTGTTTACCCATACCCAAGGTGAGCTCCTTTCTTATAAATAAAGCCCTTATTATATTGATCGCTGTGCATTTACCTTAAATAACGATAAGTAACACTGTAAGGAGGAGAAAAACGTTGCTTTTAGCGGCATGGAGAGATATTTACAAATATATTATACCTACTAGGTATAATATTATTAGCGCACTGTAAAATTATTTTCTTTACATTCGATATTTGAAATAGCATATCGGATTTAAACAAACAAACCAAATGTGACACAATTTACGACTTCTTGTGATTTATATATTGTAATAAATTTTAGAAAAGGCAATAGCTTTTTCTATGTTGTTACGGGCGAAAGCTAAAACCACTGTTTTTGGTAGTAAAACTGAGTTAATTACGGATTTTATTTATTGCATAGTTTACGTTAAGCTTTTACTATAGGAATGTATTTTTAATTTTGGAACACTGTTTCTTGTAGGAAATTCTGATGTTTGAAAAATGCCCGTAGCGTAGGTATTGTGAATATTAACACAAATATTAATTATTATATTATTATTACACGGATTTTTTGATAGTTTAATTATTTTTCGACATCAATTACCTAAATGTTTCGTTTCTTATTCAGTAGGTTTTGGACAAATGCAACAATAGATTTGTAAGAAAATAACATAACTGGATTAATTTATTCCTTTTATTCCTAAGTGAACAAATCGTAATAGGTATTATATTTATCTGTAGCGATTATCAGTATTACACACTGTGATTACACGTTCAAGTTTTCTATTCCCGTTTTATTTATAATTAAACCAGTTTTTAATCGTAGATGTTAAAATAAACTGACGAATGAATGAGAAAAGGACTTAAGTATTCTATATATAAAATAATGTTTGTCTGTATGCCCTTTATAGAATCGTAAACTATACATTTATTCATGTGATGATCTTCAGCAAAGTGTTCTGTGTTGTACATGCACCAACATTACTGAGTTGGTCGCGCCGTACGACCAATCTTCGACAGGGTAACTTAGGCGAAGTCGGGACGCATAGCTAGTCTTTAATTAATTACATACCTACCTACCTAGTTACCTATAGCAACAAAATTTATAAAATTAATTTGGTTTTCTATGTTACCTACATCAAATTACCTAGGTTTTCAGCCACGTTCGTTCGTTCTACCTATTCTGAAATGTTACACGTTGTTATTTAAAAATAAATTACGAATAATATTTTCCAATAAAACAATCAGGTTAATAAAATACTGCGGAAGTACACATATCAAGTTTTTTACCCGCAAAAACCTTAAAGGCTGTGGAACATGATATATTGTAGAGGTTTCTTTACCAGAAAAAACCTTATTCTTGGAAGCCGGGAAAATTATTAAAATTACTTGTCGTAATATTTTAGAAGCCCTGTGGGAATATCGGTTTGCCAATAATTTATTTCATAGGTACGACGTCAAATGAGGTCGCCGGTAAAAATTACATAAACAAATGATTACATTATTTCTATTATTTTTGCAGCTAGTGGCTATTGGGATATTAAATAATTAATTTCATACCTACAAGAAGGTACCTATCTAAAAATGTTACTATCAATACTATGGTGCATTTATCCACTTAATGAAGACGAAAATTCGATTCCCACGAATATATAAATATGTATAAAATATGTAAATTGTAAATTTTAAACCATTTTTACGTAGTTGTAAAATGGAATCTACACGCAGACCACCGCGGTAAAAGTACTAAATGCTGTCACATAAAAATACGTTAAAACAAACATATCTTTGCACTCGTTAAAACAACTCTAAAGATAATAGAGGAATAAAACGTCAACGGGAATGCAGAAACAAAAGTGCATTATGTGTGGGAGTGGGGACTATATACATCTATACGGGTATAGTCGCACGGTTGTTAGTTGTGAAGATACGCGCGGATAGAAAGATACGTTGGATATAAGCACAGATTACTCAATAATTAGTAATAGAAATATTTGCCACTATGTGAAAAAATCTTAATAATCGAATACAGAGACAAAAATTGCAATAGTGGCAAACGGGACTCGCCGTTAGCAAACGTATTACTACACGTGTAACGGTGTAACGTGATATAGAAAATGTCATTTAGCATATTAAGACAATAACTCTATAATTAATTTATCATTAGTATAAAAAGTACGATGAGATAGACGTCGTTTTCTTCTATACTTTAATGATAGAAATTTGCTATTTAAATTAAATAAAAACATATGATATAAGACAGAACTTGGTATGAATGTGGAACAGTGGAATAACTGACATTTTAAAAAATATCCTGATTGCAATTGTAAATATATACATAACTAGCTTCCGCCCACGACTTTGTACGTGCATCCCCGTTTTTCCCCGTTCCCGCAAGAATTTCGGAAAATCCTTTCTTAGCGGATACCTACGTCCTAACATGCATGCCAAATTTCTCAATTTGCACTGCATGCCAAATTTCAGCCCGATACGTCCAGTGGTTTGGGCTGTGCGTTGATAGATCACTATATCAGTCACCTTTGAGTTTTATATATATAGATTTGGGTACAAAATATAAGTCAAGCCTTTCATATTTAAAAATAATCTAATGACACCTCTCAAGTTAAAATTCATGAAGCCGTTTCCGCTACAGAGCCTGCGAAAGAAATATACATACATACATACATGTATGGGGAAATAAATCTGTATGTATACAGATTTACGCTCGTAGTTAGTTAAATGCATCGCATCCTTTTGGTATGGCTTCGTGCGGAAATTATACAAAGTATTTGAAATCTCGAGGGACGAAAGAGCATTTTTTTAGCATTCTAATGTACTACGTAGGTACGATACATGGGTATGATTATTTCATGGCATAAGTTTTGTTGTAAAACATGCTACGTAAGTTGCTTTAAAATTTAATACTAATGACGTAACTGTTTTACTAAGATGCTATTTAGAAATTGTTAGTAACAATGAAGATTTAGTCAATGTTTTCAATACACGCATTCATATAGACAACATGAAATAAACTAATTGAATCTGTTAATTTAATTAAATGATAAAGATAGGTCTGTATTATGGCAATAATATTATAAGTATTAAAACATGATATTTATTCATAACCGAGATATTCTTCTAAGGTTCTAGGTTATTACGCTGACCAAGTGCGGTTTCAGTTATGTCACGTGTGTAGTTTTAGCTTTGATGATGTAATACGTTTATTTAGTTCTACGGTCTACTTATAGGTAATAATATGCTAAACTGCTGAATTTATTCGAATGAATTGATAAAGCTATGATGGAACTGCATCTTATAGTTTAGATTTTGAAATGAATCTTCTTAAATATAAATTTATAAAGAATAGAAAAAAATATTTTTAATATATATTTATATTTATAAAGCATTTGAATGCCATAAAACCAAAAATATAAAATGAATCTTCTTCTATTTGTCTCTTGTCTGTACAAAACCTTTCATTTTGTCGTAAAATAATTTAAATAGAGCATTCTATACTATGTATATAGACTTCGTCGCATTTCTAGCTGACGCTTTTCGCAAGTTGCATGAATTATGGACAAAAATACTTGTTTAAAGCTCATGTATTATTCTGGCACATAAGCTATATCTTTGCCAAGTAACATCAAAATCCGTTGAGTTGTTTTTTCTCGAAAGAGTAACAAACACATACCTACATCCTCCTCCTCATTTGTAATATTGTAGTAGACTAGCTTTCCGCCCGCGGCTTCGCCCACGTTTTCAAAGAAAAACCCGCATTGTTCCCGTTCCCATGGGATTTACGGAATAAAAATTGTGATAATTCAAGTTGTAATCCGTTCCGTAGTATTTGCATGAAAGAGTAACAAACACGACGTGTATGTAACGTCCATCCATCCTCACAAACTTTTGCATTTAAAATATTAGTAGAATAGTATAAGTGAATTAGGGCAGATGTATACAGTCCCTATAGTACGTGGGCAAGTGAACTTTAGAAAGCTTGTCAGATAAGCTTCGACTATTGCGAGCTTTGACGTAACACCCGGTTTTACTCGTGTTTTATACGGGAGCGGAATTTTGGGAAATGGTGGTTTTTGATAATTGTAGCAAAAAGATTGACACATTGATTTACCTATAAAAAATATTTTTATATATTTTAGTAATATAATATAGGTTGACTAGTAAGTTTATATTGTAAAGATAAAATTTGTACAGTTTTAAGAGCTTAGAGCGCTTAATTCAAGAAATTGTTGTGTTGTCATCGATCCTTGATAAGTGTACAACGTTTTGATTACATCTGTTCGTTTAAAAATAGTCAAAAATAGTCAAAATCGAGTTAAAAAAAGGAATTGGTTACATACTAATTACTAACATACAAACACTTAGCGCATCCCCCCCCCCCGTTCCAGCCTTTTAAGACGTCCACTGCAGGACATAGGACTTAGCGCATACAGGTGACAAATACAAAAATAAAATCATGTTAATAGTATAAGTCAAATGACGTAAAGTTGGAATTAGTTAACTTGGTCATCGCAAAAAGACAAGATGATACAATTTTTATATTGAAATAGTAATGTAATCCTGTCCATAGGATTTGTATTATTAGCACTAAGGTTGAATAGTGACATCGCGTGCATGAGTTATAAGTACTGAATGATAAATAAGTATATCGACTTGGATTTCCCGCAAGTATTTACGTTTGAACGGTCTGTCTGTGTGTCTATATTTTTGTGTGAAACTAGTTATCTACACGCGGGTTTGTTTATGTTGTATGTTGTGTAAGTTGTGACCATCATTTCGGATATTTATTATTACACTAGCTGTGCCCCGCGTATTTATCCGCATTGCTCTGCTCTAATTGGTCTTAGCGTGATGATTAGTATATAGGTAGCCTATATGTCGACCAGACCTGTTAGTAATATTCGAAATTTGAACTAAAACCATGCAGTACTTTTTGAGTTTAGCCCGGACATGCATACAGACAAACAAAAATTTTTTTTGAGTGTTACATAACTAATTCAAAAATACAGCTATAAATTAAGATTATGAATTTTAATTTAGCTGTATAAACAATACAAAAGTCGTATTATATTTACAAAACATATACTCATATATGAAAACGTATTTATTCCTACAATATTGTAATTACCCTACAAAGTTGGCAACTTTGTTATAACAGCCGTCTCTCTCGCACCCACGCGTTCGAGCGAGATGGAATACATAAGCTTTTTATGGCAGGCTTAGCTTTTACTCTGATTACTTGATTGAATTTTGATGTACAACTTAGTTTTATAAGTTATAGCACAGACTAATAATAATATACTAGGTTATAGAGACTTATTGTATGCTAGGTTTCCGCACGTGGCTTTGCCCGCACTTATTGTGTTGTCAAAGTATTTTAAAAAGAAAATTATCGACATACTAGCGAGTTAGGGAGGTAAATATTATTAAAGGACTGTTGGAAATTCTCTTCTTAAGGTGATGAAGGTAGAATAGTTCAGATAAAAAATATACTCAAAGATATTAACATCCTTTATGTTTCTATACTAATATGCTTTATATTCGTTTAGAATGAACTCATTCAAAATTGTAAAATAAATTGATTGGAACCTACTAACATAACTCAACAAATTTTCGTACACATAAAATATCAGCTAAAATTTATATACTTTCACTTATCCCTTCAAATTGAAAAAAAAAAAACCGTTAAAATATAACAGAAAATGCTCAACTTATATTCCACGTCACGTAACGTCGCAGGGGACGGTATGTCTCATAAAATAAAACAGGAATGTGGTATGTTTTATAAGCAGATTATTGATATGATTCTGCCCTTATGGGATACGAAACTGGGATAATAATAATAGCAGATTGCCCCGGGTTCACCCGGGTTTTCAAAAATGTGGCTGTCATAAATCATAAGATGGATCTAATTTAAAGTTTTACCAAGAATGTGACTGTGAAAGATGCATAATAGCTGTGCAAAAGCAAGTGTTTCACCTCATCTGTTGTTCTGATGTATAACCTATATTCCTGTAAAGTCTCATCCAAATATTATATTCAGTAGTTTTTTCGTGAAAGAGCAACAAACATACATCCGCGCAAACTTGCATTTTTAATATAAGTAGGATTTAGCTATTAGAGGATACGTCATTAAAAAGTAAAGTTATTAAGAGTCTTTAAAGTTCGCGTTGACAACCCTAATTCATCCTAGACAACATAAAACACGGAATAAGGGAAACGACACTTTAAAAAGCTAGTTTTGACTTTTGAACGCAACTTGCGATTGTACAGTAATGAGTGCTTGGTTTTTGGGGCATAAGGCCCTTTGTGTGTGACCCACCTTCGGGTGTTATCGAACCTGTAATGAAAAACTAGCTAGGGCTGTCACTTGGAGTTTTTAGAAAATAAAAAAAGTTTAAAATTTAAAAATTTATAAAAGTTAATTTAACATAGTAGGTCCGGTTTCATCAAGAAACAATCAAAGTTAAACTTGCCTATTTAACTACTAACTAGTTGTTGTTGACCTACCTTCACCTTACAAGATAAAAAAATGCGTTTATTGTCCGAAAAAGCTACTCGACGGATGCAGATGTTACCTAGCTAAAATATTACGTCCACAATTACGTCTTTGGGCAATAAACTCTACTTTCTTGATTTATATCTTAAACATTACTATCTAGGGTAAACGCAGCTATCAACGACCCATCGAAAATCTGAAGGTATTACCGACCTATAAAAGTAATTCGAAATTTTAACGTTTCCAGAACTATTCTAGCTATAGGTAGGCAAAGTTATACACGAATGTATTACTTGAGCATCGTATACTTTTAAGTTAGTGTGAGTAGCTGTGCAAAAAATAGTAAAAATACGTAAGTTGCTGCGGGGTAGCGTGGACGCAGGACGTTTCGTACTGTTCCGTTGTTCCTTCGGGTAAGTACTGTGATTTATCTTTTTAAGACATTTACAAACAAATGACATCTATACTTTAATTTATATTACTAAATGTCAATGCATTTTAGTGTCAACTTTTCATTTCTTAAAACATTTTATTAATAAAAAGTAATTTGAAACGATAAAACTTTAAATTAAAATGGGACGGTGTTAGCTTCACCAGTTTAAGTCGTGGCAGGTATCAACGACCCGTAAGTCGGCAATGGCAGCAACGTAACTTTTTGTTTAAATTTTCTTTTATGTTATTGTATCACACTAACACAAGTGGTTTTATGGACCAGTTTAAATCTAAGCTATGAGTCTTCATAAAAATCTATTAGCGACTAAACTTTTTTTGTCTAGTGTTTACCTTTTAGCGTTGTCAATTATACAAAGTTATGATATTTTTCGAGGATCGATATCGAATAGTTACAGTAGTAAATCATTGTTTTTTTGTTCAAACAATATGCATTTGTTCATATTTTGTATGACATTAATCAATTATAATCTATTTTATAGTCTGATGGTCAAATGAATTAAAATAACCATTTTTTTATGGGTCGGTAATACAATTTAGGTTTATACTTACATACTTTATTACCGACCCATGTGGGTCGGCAATAGCAACTATAGGAAGCTATTACCGATCGAATATAGATTGTTTAGTTTCTCATCTACAAATTCAAATTTAAATTGCTTTATTTGCAGAATGTAGAATAAAGATGTTTGTAGATACAGATAATATCGATCCTTAAACATTCTGCTCGTAGTTGAGCGTGCAAATATATTTTTACTACATACTTTTATGACATAATAGGTGCCTATTAAAAAATGCTTCTTCATGGTTAAATTAACATAAAACATATAATTATATTTTTTTCCAGAAATATGGAGCCACAGAAGCGGCGAAAAGTATACAGTAAAACACAACTCGCCGAAGCAATCAATCAAATAGCATAAGGAAATATCCTAGAGTTTGAAATCCTTAATTGAATATATGTACATATATTAATAGTATTATGTTGATTAATTTAAAAGTTTATAATTATTTAGTTCATTACTAAGAAGTACTCATTTGTTTTATTAAAAATAACTATAATAAAAAAATACGAATATATTTGCATTTTTATTTCATTTTATTAAGATCGGTAATCATCATCATCACTAGCCATTGCTGGAAAAAGGCCTCCTCTCACATACGATCGGGAATAGCTGCATAAAAATCGTTAATAGCTTCACAGCCGTTTTTATGGGTCGGTAATTGCAACAATCGACTAAGTCACATTGTAAATTATTTTTTACAAGATAATCCTTTATTAGAATGTATTTGCTTCAATAAAAACATTTTTTATACATAACACTAGCATATAAAATGAAACTATAAATCTTAAGAAGAACCAGTATACTTAAAAAATATGGTTGATTTGAAAATTGCCTTAGAGGGGTCGTTAATACCTGCGTTTACCTTAAGTAGGATTAAATAATACTCTAAGACATTCTAATTGTACATTTTAATAATTAATAACACAAAGCAGACGCACCCTCGCAGAAAAACATCAAAGTATGTTTAATCCTTCAAAGCGTGTATGTTCCATTGGGTTTCTTACGAAAATCTGTTATAGTGATGTGCTTGGTTTTATCGAATCGATATTTTTAAGTTAGTAATTGAGAAAAAAAGTTATGGATTACGTTAAAATTGGGATCAAGTTGTAGTTTTGATCCGCCATGTATTATACTATTTGTAAGAATTAAACCTGTGAAATTTAAAAGTTGAATATAAATCTTAATTCATTAAGAGCTCTAGGTGTTAAAATACATGCAAATTATGACAAAACGGATACATTCGTGCTCTAGTTTTACTGCCGTAGAAACCTAAATACATGGAAAGTTGTTTTCAGATTCCAGTATTGACGTTTTTTCTTGATAAAAATAAAAATTTCAATCATTCAAGTGCTATTAAAGTTAAATTATAAAATACCATTTTCAAACGTCGATAAAACGAATCGTAACAGCACATCCCTAGTGCACGTTTCCGTTTATCCCCCGACATATTCAATTAGCAAAATCTCGAGTTACCCTCCGTAATTATAAATTCACCATTCATGTTTAACCGGTAATTGGCCGGTGAACGTTTATCTTGACCTATTAGTTTGATAATAATCCGTAAAAGTAATCTATATACATATAATAAAATCGTAGGAAAGTCAAAACTGTACATTGAATATTTTTTTAAAAGAATCCATAATCCATGATCTATAATCGATATAGAAGCCAAAAATATAGTTTTTAGAATTTTTGTCTGTTTGTCTGTTTGTCTGTTTGTCTGTATGTTTGACCGGGCTAATCTCGAAAAGTACTGCATAGATTTACTTCAAATTTTGCATGAATATTCCTAAGAGGTCGGGTGAGGATAGTTTAAACATATTATCATGATATCACCTTCGGGGGAGGAGCTGTGAGCCTTAATTTTTCTTACATATTCCGTGTACTACGACAGCGTACAATCTAAAGACTCATGTTTAAATGTTGGTTTCGAGTAAGCCATGCTATTATCTAGCTTTACAAAATAAAAACTATGTCATTTACGTAATTTGGGCAGAGAAACAGTTAAATGAATCTTAGCAGTATAAAGACAAATTTGAAACAGCGCCATCTATGAAGTGTTAGAAAAATCAAACACACGTTAACTATTGGAAATTAATAATCAAATGACGCATGTATAAATGTTGTTTGACAATATCTAGATTGACACTATAAAAATTATGCCATTTAAGTAACTTGGGAAGAGAAACATAGTTTAAAGAATGTAAGTTGTATAATGTTAATTTTGTAACAGCGCCATCTATGAGATTTCGTAAAAATCAAATCAATTTAGATGTTAACACTACTGAATACACAGTTGGAAATTAATAATTTAAATATAATTATGTTATTTATTTAACTCTTTAGCCCATATCTTCCCTTCCCTTTATGGTATATTTCGTGTAAATAATAAATATACTACATTTTTTTAAAGTGAGGGTAGATGTTTATTATTTTAAGTAAAACTAGACACCATTATCTACAGTTAATCTAATATTGATTGCGTTCATTAGTTACAATTTTAAAAATCTTCGTATTTTATAAATTTACTAGCTTACCGCCCGCGGGTTCGTCCGCTTTGTCTAAAACCTAATAAATTATATACTAAAACCTTCCTCTTGAATCAGTCTATCTATTAAAAAAACCGCATCAAAATCCGTTGCGAAGTTTTAAAGATTTAAGCATAGAAAGGGACATAGGGACAGAGAAAGCGACTTTTTTTATACTATGTAGTGATATTTATAAAGCAATTGAATGCCATAAAACCAAAAATATCAAATGCAATCTTCGTGTTTTGTGAATTTTCACCATCATGCGTTCCCACAAAAAGTAAGTTGTTACTTATAGGTATTTATTTTTTATAATGATAGCAATTCATGTTTTTTGTTGGTAGGTATTATATTACACTTTTAGAATGAAATAATAAAATGATGAATTCTTTTATTATTTTGAGGTGCATTGGGAACAGTAGTTTTTGATAAAATTTTATTTGTAAGTAGCTTTTTTTATAGATTTACAGTTAACTTTTGATTTTGTTATTTACAGATTCAATGCTCATAAAATTATATCGCCTTTGGAAGACGATTTCTGCTGATATTTTTACAACACCACTTGAAAATTGATGATTTGATGATAAAGATAGTAGCAGCGAGGATTAAGTGGAAATTAGTAATCATCCGCTTCGTCAATTTTTGACTGAAGTTAATGTCCAACGTCCAATGGTTCAATCATTGGAAGTATCTCGGGAAATTTTGGAGGATATTTTTCAGGAAGGAGAGGAGGGGCAGCCAACCACATATCAAACGACTACGTTTTAGTACCGAAAAAAATGTTATTCCAAATGAAACGTAAATTTTGCACTCACAACTGTACAAGTAATGTTTTTATTTTGACTTTGCGGTTATCTGATTATAATATTTATCGTTATGGCTATCGAGGTACCGACCGTACTGGGATCAGAGTACATGATACAGTTCATCATCCAGGATTGCTAAGAGCATTTTAACACTGAAAAAGATGTTTTCTTTGAATCGTAGTTGCTTCATTTATTTATTTTTAATCATTTTACATAATATGTTTTATATTTTATAAATATAATATCATTTTCATTATTTAAGTAGATAAAATAAATTATGTAACGGTTTTATAAGAAAACACAGTATATTTATTAGGCGACGGTGATTTCTTCCAGGCAAAAGATATTCATCAGCTCAATAAAATTGAATAGTATGTTGTTAGTTATTCTTTAGATTCACAATTGTAATGAGCATTTCCGCAAGCAAGTTGTATCGTAGTTTAGATATATCATAGTTTTGACATATTAAAGTTCCAACAAAACCCTAAAATTTTTGAGCAGGGTTGAGCAAGATAATTTGAAAAATGTGCCGTGTTAAGTATTATAGAAAAGGTTAGTTCGTTGGTAATTATTATTTCTTCTTCATTTACATGTTGTTAGTAAAAATAAACTTTGACTAACAGTCAAAGTATTTTTTAACTAATACTACTTAATATCTATTATACCTACCACACCTACTTATGTTCAGTATTTATCTGTATTATTATTGCTTGGTAATTAATATATTTTCATGTCGTATACCTAATTATAAACATAAGTTTGATGTGTAATTAGCTGGATTTATTTTTACACACTCACAGACTTATATTTTATGTTAAAAGAGTGTTAATAGTGTAAATCATGATATTTTTTCACAATTAATAATAATCCTTTTTTCTAATGGTGTTGGCATTAAATTAAACCGCGCTGTCGTTTCGTTCACAAAAAGTGATGTTATGAGGAGCATATTCGGTCCTCATATCATAAAAAATCTGTGCGAAAACAATAAACACGTGTGAGGCCCTCACGGCAGATCGGGGCGGTCTGACGCGAAGTGGGGACAGCGTTGTCACTGTATCGCTCTTGCCACGCTGTTCAACAGACTTATTCGATAGTTCAGTTTTGTGTTAAGACCGCTGTGACAACCAACCCGTGAGACAACCAAACCCGGTCTCCCCTACTATCCCGTGAGACCGAAACCTTCACTGAGAGGGTATGACGTCTCACAGCTGATCGCAAACGGCATATTGTACTATCCCGTGAGACCGAAACCCTCACTGAGAGGGAATTACGTCTCACTACTGATCACGACAGTCATATTTTATCTCGCGAATCTGAAACTTTACTCAATATGAAGACCGTTTGACAAATGATAGGGTGCATCATAATATTATTCGATCTCTTGAAGATGAACATGAGCATAAGCAATGACTAGAGTAGGGACGCGAATATTACAATTATATGAGACAAGAACGATTAATAAGTTTGTTTAATGAAAGATTAAGAATTGAAACTATTCGGTCTCTGGAAACGGACGAATAGCGAGAGGCCCGTCTTACTGCAGACAGATTTCGTCATAGTCTTAATGACTTCGTAAACAATCTACGAATTCGGTGGTGTGGTCTGACAAATATAAAAGTGGGTTTGCTTATAACCTCACAATTGATTACAGATCATCTTCTGTAAAGGCGTAGTATGTTCTTTTTGTAATGCTTTAAAGTGTAGTAAGGAGTCGGCTTTCATTTGAAGATACACCGGAACCTTTGAAATCACTACTTTTAGAGGAACATACTGTGCAATGTAAACTGTTATTAGACAATATTCGCTCTTATAGTAGCGCGTTTCAAATGATCCTTTGGTGCTCAATAATTATCAGAAGGTCCGTTCATGCTTACTTTTAAGATACAAGGTCAAGTTTACCATTTGATAGGATCCCTTTTGCCTGTAGGCCAACCTAAGTTTGTTTAAATATATTTTGTATTCGACTACAACGAATAGTGGAATACAAGAAATCAATATTTCTCAAATTTAAAACTGAACTCATTTCACAATTTTAGAACAGGTTAATTCGTATGTATGCAGTTTTAAATCGACATTAGAAGCTTTTCCTCAAGATGGTGATATCGGCACTCAGGAACTCCCTGGACGTGTTATAACGCCCAGGCCACAGTATTACAAATTTTTCCTAAAATAGAGCAACGAATGTATTTTCGCATAGCAACGGAGGGGAAGTCGCGGGGGGTCAAGTGACGCGGGCCACTTACCACAAACATGCTTAGTTTGTGGTACCGAGCGCGAAAGAAAGTCATCGTGTTTTTAGTAAAGTTACTATGTTAACTAACGTAATTTAATACTTAAGTACATATTCTATAATGGTGTGCTCAAACTGTTAATCTACATTTAATTTAGATTATTATATTTTGATACTAAGTAATGTAGAATTTAAATCACATTCATTCATGTTTTCTTCAGATTTTAAGATTTTCTTATCAGAGTGTTCAATTTTAATGTAAGTAGTTAAATTTTATAAGAGACAATAATTAAGAACATTCAAAAATAAAGTGTCACGTATTTTTTTTAAACGACGAATGACGAAAAACGACCTAATCGCGGACGAAGTCGCGGGCAACAGCTAGTAAATCTAATATTATACAGGTGAAGTATAATATTAGATTACGACGGCATAGCATATGCTGAGCGGCCTTACCCTTTAGGTCGCCAGTCGCCACACAAATCATATTCTTAGTTTTAATTTTTATGTTTGATTTTATTTAAGAGTGTATTTTTATATTGTTTCTTTTTTTTTGTTTGTGTTGGTGGTGGTAATTTGGTGTGCCTAATAAAATTTATTTTATTCTTATTCTTATTCTTATAAGTTTTTGTTGGTTAAATTCAATTTTAAATTTTTTATTGAATCTCTGTAAAAAATGAAAATGCTCTTATTGGTGCGTAGTGTGATGTTATATTATAGCTTAAAACCATCCTCGATAAATGTACCTACTATCCAACGTGAAATACTACCAATTTGATCTGTAATCTTTAAGATAAATATATAATTAAATTCGACCTTGTTATTTTTTCAATTGGAAGCAACTTCAAAGTTCAACAAATTAACGCGATCAAATATTTTTTTTTTAACTTCAAGAATTATTTTGTACTTAAATATAGTGGTGCCTTGTTAAAGTATCACATTATAATATTATGTGGTATAGATTTGATACTGTACGTACGAAAACTGTATTTTCGTACTGCTCTCGTGCTTGCCCCTATTTCAGTAGCATCTATGCAATTATGTTTAAGTAAAAGTCCTGAAAGTTTCGAGAAGCGTCAAAATAAGCGGAAATTTAGTATTTGTATTGGCAATCCCGTCACGTTGACGCAACGTGCAGGGTTGAAATGATTTCGGTTTAACCGACTGTACAAAAGAGGTTATGGTTTTAGATGCACTTCAATATAATCGAAAGAGGTACATATATTGTTTGGAATTATCTACATAATATATCTTTTTATTGAGTAAGTTTTTAAATGTATCTAGAGGTTTTTTTGCAATGGCCTCTGTAAAATATAAAAACATTTTCTCAAGCCTCCAATTTACACGAGTTGCATTCTAAACTGTTTTAGGTAGGCAGTTCACTTTCGTTGTAAATTTACAATAGTTTTAAGTAAATTGGATGAAATTTGGTACAATTTAGAATTCATTTAACCAACTCACGTTGCAAATGGCGGCTTGTTTTGAGGAAAATTTCGACAGTTTTACCCTCTTGTAGACTTTTAGGGCGTTAATGGGTTTCTTTTCTGTTTTCATAGTGTTTGGGGATTTATCAATGTAATTTTTTGTGCCGATTGAAAGGAATGGAGTGATAAAATGTTTTTTTATTGAGTGTTTTCATTGGTTCAGAGGTAGATATCGATAAGTACTATTTGTATTTACTGTGACTTATTTGAAAATGTTTGTGAAAGTAGGTAGGTACTTTATTATGTGTATGGTAATCAAACTTATTATATCTCTGCAAAAATAAATAAAATAAATCAAGATAATGTAATAAATCAAATGTTATGAAATTATTCATGATAGCCACAATATATGTCTCTTTTTTCATATTCTGCTTCTCGTTTCTTTTAAAATGTATACTATTTAATTGGACTTAATATAACCAAGGAGATCATAAATTTACCTCAGTGGACTTTTCGTCAATTGCAAGCAAGCCTAAGTAGGTATGAAACGGTTCTCTCCCTAAGTTAAATACTTGATGAATCTTTATGGGGCTGCAGACATCATTTACGGTGGAGCTTTTTCTATCTGCAGTGTACTAACTATATATATAAATCCAAACAGTGTAAAATCTACACTATTTATACTATTTATACTATTTATACTACAATATTTATAGTCATTTATAAACAGAAAGCCTTTGTATTTTTTGTTTTTAATGTCCAGATAATGAATCCAGAGAAAATTTTCAGCCAAAAGTAGGTACCTACCTATATTGACGAATTTCTTTTCATAGCATCACAGTTATTTGCTACTTTTACTACTGTCTCAGATATTGTAGTTAATTAATAGATTTTTAGGCAAGATTATAATCTCACGTTTTAATAAGCACTTGTAAAACACTGCATTATCAAAACTTTTTATGCTATTTTTCTTACTTTTTTCAAGAGAAAATCATACAGGGGCATACATAGCTAGAGTGGACTACATTGTCGTTAAAATGATACAGTTTTGACAAAAGATAGATTTCCGTTGTCGTTAAGCGAGTTATTTCCTGATGCTAATCGGGTTTTGCGATCAAAGGTGATAATAAATAGGTACCTATATGTAATTTCCAGAGGCGGCTCGTGACAAAATTTTATGGGTGTTCACTTGAAATAAAACACTGAAAATACATGGTGTAAAGCAGTACAATTTATCAAAAAAATTACTTATAAAGAAAATGCATACGTGATACGTCTTTCTTTTTGGTGTGCAAAAATATCTATAACTTAAAGCGACAAGACCGATAGACGCCAATTGCAGTTCATTCAACAAATGGTACCGAGATTGTGAATGTTTTTTCATCTTGATTGAAAGATGAGCTAAGTCGTCAACGCCCGTTTCAGTCCAAGCACTCTCACCTCCGCCGGCCGCGCCCGCTTTAAATAAAAGACACGGAAAACAAAATATTTTGTTGCTTTCATCACAACCACACAACCACGGTGTTTTCACATATTGTTCAGATTTAAACACACGTCACACGCGTATATGTTTTCGTTTTTGTCGTACATTTTTGCGTAAGATCAAGTTCAGGCCGTGGCGGTCCCTTAGCTTTACATTCAAGCCGAATTTGTAACGTTTTATCACACTTTTTAATGAACGCCACATTATAATTATTGTTCATTTTAACACTCACAAGTAATACTGATAACTACAGGCTATTTCAACACGTATTTTATATAATTTTAATTAGAAAATTGCATGAATCGCGCGCGTGCATTGAAGTTGACTCGAGTGTTTGTTTATATTATAGAAGTGGTAACTGGCAACGTCGCAATCGCTGTCCTGCCGGGCGGTAAAAACGAACCGGCAACGTTTGCGGGTGCGGCGCTCCGAATTTTGCTACTTTTCCATAGAAAATCTTTTGTTTCACGCGCAGGGCTCTGGCAAAACCCTCTCTTTCACTCCTATTGGATTTCGTATTAGGAAATGTACTAAATCTTTTTTCATTGGAGCGCAATCGTGAGCGCTCCGCTTCGCGCGTTACATAATACAGTAGGGATTATACAGGTGTATGGGATGATGGAATGATGGATATATTCATTGGTATTAACAGTAGTTTTAAAGATTACGATTGATTTTAAATAGTAATAATTAATGTTAATAATTAAATTAAGGAGTATGATTTTATTATAATTATTTATGGGAGTTCACTGCACCAGCGCTCCTTAGGGCGAGCCGCCTCTGGTAATTTCTAGTTATATTTATGATGTTACATTAGTTTCATTTTCACATAACCTTTGATGTAGAGCGGTGGTTAAGGCTTCGTTTAAATAAATAAAAGAGAGTTTTGAGCGTGTGATAAATTGGTTATTAAAAAAATTATGCATATCACACATCAAATTGCTCCAACTAATGAAGGAAAACACCGCTAGGAAATCGCCGATATGTCATCTGCCAAGCATAATTCCGTTTATTAACCGACTTCAAAAAAAGAAGAGATTTTTCTTTGCCTTGGTGATAAAAATTTAGAAATTATACTAAAATATATAATAACATATAGAGACATTGAAATTTAAAACTTATGAATATTCATAAAATCGCTATCGCTCATAACTTGTACCATACAAAATTTACGTTCAAGAATTCATGCAGCCATCGCAAATTAAAAGTTATTTACAAGGTTGTAGAACTCAATTTAACTTGCATCAACCCTATCTTGGTTACAAAGGACCAATCTTTAATATAAATGGTAATATTTAATGAAATTAGTATACAAGCGGAGACTGTGGATTTGCTCGTATTTTAAGGTATTGTTTACTTTATTGTTTTGTTTTGATGGAAGATGGGAGTAAAAGAAAATAAATCGATTGTTTGTGGGTGGCCTTAGTTTTCGAAATGAAGTTATTTTTAACCGACTTCAAAAAAGGAGGAGTTCTCGATTCGGCCCTATATATTTTCTATATTTTTTCAGACTGACAACAACAAAATACACAAAGTTTTTTAAATACCAATAACAAAATACACAAAGTTTTTTAAGAGAGAATGCGTACAAAAAGTAGACTAGTAAGAATAAATCTATCTTTATATCGAAATACATATATTCAATATGATTCAACAGTTTAGACATGATAATATGAGACAGTGCTATTTTCTCATTTATATTACACTAGCTGCGCCCCGTGGTTTCACCCTCGTGGCTCCGTTCCTGTTGGTATTAACGTGATGATCTTAGCCTATAGCCTTCCTTGATAAATGGGCTATCTAAAACCGAATTTTTCAAATCGGATCATTAGTTCCTGATATTAGCGCGTTCAAACAAACAAACTTTTCAGCTTTATAATATGTATTAGTAAGTATAGATATTAAACATTATGAATTATGAATAGGTATCATTCTAAACACTACAAAGCAAACAATACTCAACTAATTGTTTACACCTGTAAAAATCGAACCCACTTTAGCATATTAAATGAAATGAAATGAAATATGTTTATTATGGATACATAGAAGATACAAATAAAATAAAATAAAACAAGAAACTTAAATCTATGTTTGCCACAAAAGGCCTTTTTTTTTTTTTTTTTTTTACGTTGGGAAATGCCTTTACGCATCCCCCTCGGCAGTTTTACTGTCCAAGGAGGTATGTGGGACTCGCTGCGAAGCCATACCCACTAAAACCCAACGGTGGCCGTCTATCACCCTGAGCGACGGGGGTTAACAGCCAGGCCTTATACCCCCGCCGTCTGTGTGGCGACTGCCGCGTCATGGCGACCCTCCGAGGCCCGAGAGCGTGTAATGGGCGCCGATATTAAACAATATCGCCGTTCCATTCCGGGCCTATCCACCTTACGTCGCGGGGGATCCGGTTTCCTTGCCGCGGGCATAGCTACAGTATGCGCGTATCTACGGAAACCTCCCGCGCGTTTTTTCTCTAGGTTGTTTTATGGCTGGCGCTGGTCATATAGACGCCTGCGCCTGCCGGGTCTGCGTCGACGCAGAGGATCCGCCCCTGGGTCGTTTTCCCGGGCCCTCTCTGCGTCCTCCTTTCTCTTCATTACCGTCGCACAGAAAGTGGCGACGATCTTCCATGCGCGGTCATCGTCGGAGGAGACCATGGTCTCCACAAGAGTCTGCAGAGTCAGCTGGGTGTCTGCTCCCAGCAGGCTCCGGAGGGACTCACGTTCGTCTGTCCAAGCTGGACAGTCTGCAAGGGTGTGTGAAGCCGAATCTTGTAGGCTGCTGCAATGATGGCAGGCGGGAGCCGGCTCACGGCCTATCCTGTGCAGGTAGTTGCCGAAGCACCCGTGGCCAGACAACACCTGCACCAGTCGGTAGCTGAGCGGACCCCACCGCCTGTCCACCCATTCCCTGAGTACCGGGCTGACAGCGTTCAAAGTCCATGCCCCCACGCAAGACGAGTCCAGTTCCCGACGCCATCGGCGAAACACCGCGTCGCGAGCTTTTCGTTTCCATTCCAACAGCATTTCGGAGGTGAGGCCCTCGTCCTTCGCTCTTGCCTCCGCTCTTCGCCAGTAAACTTGTGAGAGGGCAGCGGCTTCAAGATGCCAAGGTGCAGTCCCGGCAATGACGCAAACCGCATCATAGGAGACGGTGCGATACGCCCTAGCCACTCTTATGGCCACCACTCGTTGTGACCGCCGCAGTACGACTGTATTGCGCGTCAGCAGCTTATCTGCCCATATTGGACACCCATACAGTGCTTGTGATCGCACAACTCCCGCGAAAAGTCGGCGACAGCCCCAGCTCGGCCCGCCAATGTTCGGCATAATGCGGCAGAGAGCCGCTGCCGTCGTGCTGAGCTTGGTGCTCAGTGCCGAAAAGTGACCCTGGAATGTCCACCGCGGATCGAGCACCAGACCGAGGTATTTCAGTCTGGGCCCGATTCGGATGGGCACCCCACTCACGACGATCTCTTCCCCCGGCGGTGGGGCCCTCCGGTGGCCGTGGAAGCATATAGCCTCAGATTTTTCGAGGGCTACTTTGAGCCCGAGGCTTTTGATTCGAGCGACCACCTGTGCCACTCCTGCTGTTGCCACAAAAGGCCTGCCACTCAGTGCGATACACTGATTTTCAGTGATATTAGTCACCTATCACTACACCATCGAATGTAAAAAAGTGCAAAGTGCAATGATTCAGAAAAATTCGTAAAAATATGAAAAGATACAGCTATATTGTGTCACTTAGCGTCACTTAGCATTACTTAGCATACACCGTTAGCTTAGTGCTCAAGTTGAAGAGCTTTTGTTAAGTTTTTTGTTTTATAATACAAGCCGTTGTAGCTGGCTTTGTCTGGTTGCGTAAATTGCGTAAAGTTTTTTTGAAATTGTTTTAGTACTTTTTTGTAAAAAAAAGTCTATAATATGTTATCTATTTTTAATGTATATATATGTAGGTATCATATTCGATAGGCGGACTAAATAGACAACTTATAATAGAATATTACTATAAGTTTAACTACAGAATCTGTTTGTTTGTCTGTGTACATATAGAAACGGTTGAACCTATTAAAATTAAGTTTTTAATATCTTAGTTCTTCCATATTATAATTGTACTGGAAACGAAATATGAAAAGAAAAGAACTTTTTCCTCAAAGTCGGTTAAAAATAAACACAAAGAAAACAATATAAGTAAATGTATTTCTAAATTCATTGCACGGCCAATTTAATGAGAAACAAAAATACATGCGTCAAATAAGTTATCTGCCATCAGGTGACATTAATGTATGGCATTTTGTACCTTATTTCGTAAACATAAGGGTGGTTTTTGGTTGTATAGAAATGTAAAGGAACGTCTTTGGTTGAATTAGTGCAGATGATGGTTAAATTTAGTTTTGGGTTGGTGGTAGTGTGCGCGGTTTGAGAAATATTATGATGATATTCATTAAATTAGCAGCAAAATTGGTTTAGCCGTTTTTATTTAAGGTACATATGTAGAAATGAAAGGTGTCTTCTTAGTTATTATTTATGATGATATTGCCAGCTGCGTCGCGCGGTTTCAACCGCGGATGAATCCACAGGCAAATGTATAAGCTAAATCACTGGCAAGTATCATCAAAATCTGTTCACTCATAGAAAACTTAAAAACCCATCTCACGTAATTTATGGACGCCCCCTAACAAAAATACAATCCATCTTCATCATTTTTCATGATTTACACGATTAGTTAAAGTTAATTTTATCGATTACGATACAAAAATAAGAATAAAATAAGTTAAACTCAAAACTCAAACTCAAACATTTATTTATTCAATAAGACTTCTTCGAGAAGCACTTTTGAAACGTCAATACATATTTTTTACATTTACCACCGATTCGGAAAGCAGTATCTATGGAGAAGAACCGGCAAGAAACTCCATAGTTGCTCTTTTAAATCATATCAGTATTACAATTTAATTTTACAAAATATGTAACTGTATATTATCATAATATGCCAGAGAACTGTCCTGTGGTTTTTACGCGATAACCCTCCATGGGTTTTTATCTTCCATATATTCCTTAATGCTGTAATAGGCTCTCTGAACTAATACGTTTTTTACATAATTTTTAAATTTAGCACTACTAAACTCTTTGATACTATGAGGAATTCTGTTGTAAAAAAGTATACCTTGGCCCATAAATGAATTTTTAACTTTAGCTAACCGATAAAATGGCATTTCAATTTTATTTCTGTTCCTTGTGCCATAACAGTGTCTATCTCCTACTTTTGTGTGTAAGTCTGCGTTTTTGTGTACATATAAAATGTTATTAAATATATACTGTGATGGTACAGTGAGGATACCAGTATTCTTAAAGAGATCTCTTAGTGAGTCCCTAGCACGTAAATTATAATTATATAGAGCGTATGGCTCTTTTCTGTAATATAAATATAGTTTCTATATCTGCAGCCCTGCCCCATAGCAGAATTCCATAGGACATAATGCTATGAAAGTAGCTAAAATAAACCAATCTAGCCGTGTCTTCATCGGTGAGATGCCTTATTCTTCGAACTGCATATGCAGCTGAACTAAGCTTAGCAGCGGTGGTGGCAACATGGGCCCCCCATTGTAGCTTCTCATCTAGTGTCAAACCAAGAAAAACAGTAGAATCCACAGGGTATAATACCTACTCGTTTAAAATAATATAGTTGAATAAATTATTGTATCAATATTTAATGTATTGTACACGCTATAACTATCACCTCACACTACAGCACGTGCTGTGTCTCTATTGATGGATGTCAGGCGATCGAGTAGATCCTTTCAACATGATGAATTTACTATTTGGTTTATAAATTACACCTATTTTTGGTTTGTGTTTATTTTGTATGAATTATTAGGTATGTTATGATTTTGTTGTGGAACAGCTGTGTCTGAAAGTATGTTGTTTTGTTAAAAATATAAACGATTTAGGTAATTTGGTTGTTATATTAATTATACATAATTAAGGTATTAATTAGATTACCTTTCAATGCAACGATTTCGTTTTATGTGTATTTGTTCGTAGTGTGGTAACTAAAGGATGTAACCATTTTCAATACGATTTTGTGATCGACAGTCTATCCCTCTGTCTAAAGAAAAATAAAGAAATCGTCTGATTAATATTGTATAGATAGCTATAATCTTATCCAATAGACTAATATCTACTTGCTAAATAATCGCTAAATAAACAGCTTTCTAAAAGTAAAAGAATTTTCAAAATCGGTCTACAAGTTTATGTGCTTAATCGTGACACACAAACAGAAAATCTATCTATAATATTTTAGTTGACATCGAAATAAATCTAACACAATAACGTCATAAAGTGTGGACAATCCGTCTCTGTCACACACAGTACGGCGCGACAATATTTCATCGAACAACACGGATTGAGAGATATCCATCATTGTGGGTTGAGTCATTGATTTCGTACCAGAATCTAATTTTCTTTTGCTTATAAATTATAATAGTACATTATTTTTTTATTATTATTTAAGAAGGTTAACTTCGAGAAACATGTTTGTAAAATAGATTTTATTAACTAAAAAGTTTTAGTAGTTATCTATCAGTAATCTTATATATAAAAACTAGCGACCCGCCCCGGCTTCGCACGGGTGCAATGCTGATACTAAATACACTACAGAAAAACTGTGAACGTTGTACAATGTACATATATAAAAACAGCGGCCCGCTCCGGCTTCGCACGGGTATAAAATATTATATAGCCGGGCGGCCGGCCGGTACCGCCGCAAACGCTACGTCCCGCAATTTTTAAATCTGTAATATCTTCGAAAATATTCACTTAAATCATACGGTGTAAAGGGTCATATAGATCTATATTAAATGAACAATGTATTCAAGGTATTTAATTGGTTAAGGATTAATGCTGTATTGGTTAAAATCGCTTCGAAAATTAGCCATTATTTGTCGTAAAAAGTAAATGACATAAAAAAGTTATTGTGGGTTATCCATAAGAGATAGACATATACCATCACGGACTTTTCTGTAGACCTTTTCAATGTGTACAATACTTAGTACATTATTTTGATAAAACTCGTAGGGTTCAGCCTGCGTTTGCAATGTAAGCGGAAAAAATGTAATTTTTTACGATATCACATTAGAAACCTCAAAAATAACAGTACTTCTCCCCTATTTGATGGATGTTATTATACATATAAACCTTCCTCTTGAATCACTCTATCTATTAAAAAAAACCGCATCAAAATCCGTTGCGTAGTTTCAAAGATTTAAGCGTACAAAGGGACATAGGGACATAGGGAAATAGGGACATAGGGACAGAGAAAGCGACTTTGTTTTATACTATGTAGTGATGAATCGCAAAATGTGTTGGTGAGCGCATAACTCGAGAACGGCTGAACCGATTTCGATAATTCTTTTTTAATTATATTCCTTGAAGTACGAGGATGGTTCTTATGTAGAGAAAACGTAAATATGTACCACGGGCGAAGCCGGGGCGGACCGCTAGTCTTATATATAAAAATGAATCGCAAAATGTGTTGGTAAGCGCATAACTCGAGAACGGCTGAACCGATTTCGATAATTCTTTTTTTATTATATTCCTTGAAGTACGAGGATGGTTCTTATGTAGAGAAAACGTAAATATTATGTACCACGGGCGAAGCCGGGGCGGACCGCTAGTAAAATATATATTTGTGAGTCCAAGCTAAGTATTCTTTGATTAAAAAAAATAAATATATTTTTCCTAGATCTTAGTTTTTTTTCATGAAATAATACTTTACTTTATTAATCTTGATTAGTTATTTCATTATAATTTTTCTTAGCTTAAGTGTCAGTTATTGTGACCATTTTAAATAAATTAAACAACCCACATTATAATCAAAGACATAAGACACAAAAATTTCGTAATCCACGTTTCAATTGACGCGTCTATAAATCAAAGGAAACATCACTATTCCCGGTGCAGCCGGTAATGCGATACCGAGACATGTGGTCAAGCTAATGTACGTATCGTATGACGTAATTTCACCTGTCAGTGTTGACTAGTTAGCTGCCCCGGTTTCACACGGGTTTGAAAGTTAATATCTTACGTATGTATGTATTTTGTAAAATTAAATTGTAAAACTGACATGATTAAAAAGAGTAACTATGGAGTTTCAAGTCGGTTCTTCTCCGTAGATACTGCTTTCCGAATCAGTGGTAGGTATATGTTAAAAATATGTAATGACGTTTCAAAAGTGCTTCTAGAAGAAGTCTAATTGAATAAATAAATGTTTGAGTTTGAATTTTGAGTATGGGTACAGATTACTAAATACAAATAGTTACAAGGCATGGCTTTTTTTTTGTTGAAATTGATATTTTTGGTTTTATGGCATTCAAATGCTTTATAAATATAAATTTATAAAGAACTAGCTGTGCCCGCGAGTTCGTTCGCGTGGAATAGTGACTATGGGACCTATGACCATGGGCTCAGGGTGGGGCAACAATAAAAAATCATTTTCATGTTCATTTTTATTTTCATGCTCCCACTCCCGCGCCCACTCGCACTCCCACGCCCAATCCCAATCCCACGCCATATGCCACGTTCAGTCCCAATCCCACGCCCACGCCCACTCCCCTTCACAATTAGTACCTACCAGATCAAAGCCAGGGTAAGCGCCCCACCCAGCCCCACCGTGGCTACGCCCATGCTGAATTACTACTTAACATACAATTATTGAGTAAATACGTACTACCATAAATAATTAAAAGAATTGTTATTAAAATTTCACTAAACTGAGCTAAAAAACTTAGGTACCAACTTATTAAAGAAAATCAAGAAATGAAATGCCTAACCTATACCAAATAGTTACTACATATTGTAATTAAAAATTATGATTAGTATATGTATAATATCGAAAATCAAAAAAGAAATGCCTAACTAATTCTACGTAAAATTTCTTTTAAATTATGTCATATTATTTTTTAGGAACCAGGGGGGGGAGAGGAGCAAATTCTATTTCCTTCCTTTCTTGATTTTCCGTAAATGCTTTCTTCCGTAAATGCTCATAACAATCTGTGAATTTAAAGAATAACTAACAACATTCTATTCAATTTTATTGAGATGATGAATATCTTTTGCCTGGAAGAGATCACCGCCGCCTAATAAATATACTGTGTTTTCTTATAAAATCGTAACATAATTTCTTTTATCTACTAAATTTTTATAAATAAGTTCTTTTTGTTATTTTTATCTAAAAATGAGCTTGAGCTTATATTAGGCAAAAGTATACATTAACTTTTTATAATTTCAGGACCGCACCTTAAATGGGGCGCTCGGAAAACATGCCTACGGGTTATTAATAGAGAAATGATACACAACAAAGTTATGTTGGTTCCATTTTATTTATAAAATATAATGAAAATGTTCAAATATAAAACATATTATGTAAAATGATTAAAAATAAATAAATGAAGCAACTACGATTCAAAGAAAACATCTTTTTCAGTGTGAAAATGCTCTAAGCAATCCTGGATGATGAGTATATCATGTACTCTCATCCCAGTACGGTCGATACCTCGATAGCCATAACGATAAATATTATAATCAGATAACAGCAAAGTCAGGATAAAAATCATAACTTGTACAGTTGTGAGTGCAAAATTTATGTTTCATTTGACAATAACATTTTTTTCGGTACTAAAACGTAGTAGTTTGATATGTGGTTGACTGCCCCTTCTCTCCTTCCTGAAAAATATCCTCCAAAATTACCTGAGATACTTCCAATGATTGAACCATACGTTGGACATTAACTTCAGTCAAAAATTGACGAAGCGGATGATTACTAATTTCCACTTAATCCTCGCTGCCACTATCTTCATCATCAAATCATCAATTTTGTATTAAGTGGTGTTGTAAAATTGTCAGCAGAAATAAAGGCGATATAATTTTATCAACATTGAATCTGTAAATAAAAAATCAAAAGTTAACTGTAAATCTATAAAAAAAGCTACTTACAAATAAAATTTTATCAACAAACTACTGTTCCCAACGCACCTCAAAATCTTGTAAAATTCAAAAAGAATTCATCATTTTATTATTTCATTCTAAAAGTGTAATATAAAACTTTTATAAAACCAACAGAAACATGAATTGCTATCATTATAAAAAATAAATACCTATAAAAGTAACAACTTACCTTTTGTGGGAACGCATGGTGAAAATTCACAAAACACGAAGATTGAATTTGATATTTTTGGTTTTATGACATTCAAATGCTTTATAAATATAAATTTATAAAGAATATAAACATTCGATCACGAAATTATGCGGGTTGGAGTCCCGCCTCGTGATCGAATTTTTTCCTTTATAAATTTATAAAACACGAAGATTTCAAAAATGTTACCAATGAACACAATCAATGTTAGATAAATTGTAATGGTGTCTAGTTTGACTTACGGGGCATTTCACGCGAAGCGGACACAGATTTCAGGGTGAGGTTTCAGATTTCGGTTATATTTTAGTATGTTACACCTGTATATATCCTCGGTATGTATACGAAATATTTTTGCATTTAAAAGCTTAGTTTTCAAAATACAGGTCTTTGAAGATGTCAGTAAGCGTGAGGTATGGGCGACTTCGAATGTAATTATCAGTTCATGAAAATTAATTTTTTAATAAATTGATGACTGAATAATATACCCCATTAAATAAACTTTTTATCCTCATATTTCGAATTTCGAATTTATATTTAAATTCCTTAGAAAAATAAAAAAATATTTTTCTTTGTCATTTTTTACAAACTTTGCGTATTTTTAAATTTTTTTAAAATCATTAAATAAATGGCTTATATTATGCTTAAACTTCATGCAAAGTTCTAGAGTGGTCATCGCAGTAGTTTAGAAGCTACATGTATTATAATAGCGAAGCACGGCAATATCCCCATACTAGCGCCTAGCGCGACGCACTGCAATATTCATAGAAACGGGGACAAAAAATAAATTCGAGAAATTTGAATTAAATGAGGTGTCAACAGTCTTTAAAAATTAATTGAAGGTTTATAAATAAGTTTTATGCTAAAATAAATAATTGACGAGATATACGTATTCAAAGTCGTAAAAATGTCATATTACTTTACTGAATAATTTTTTTTAAGAAAACAAAAGTAATATTTTCTTGCTTGTTATTTACCACTATAAAACCTTATTTAAACCTGAAACGGTGTTATTAACTAACTATAGTGAGATAAATACTGCAGTACGGTGCGCTAACCAACTAGGCGCTAGTATGGGGATATTGCCGCGCTTCGCTATTAAAATACATGTAGCTTCTAAACTACTGCGATGACCACTCTAGAACTTTGCATGAAGTTTAAGCATAATATAAGCCATTTATTTAATGATCTTAAAAAAAATTAAAAATACGCAAAGTTTGTAAAAAATGACAAAGAAAAATATTTTTTTATTTTTTTAAGGAATTTAAATATAAATTTGAAATTCAAAATATGAGGATAAAAAGTTTATTTAATGGGGTATATTATTCAGTCATCATTTTATTTAAAAATTACTTTTCTTGAACTGATAATTACATTCGAAGTCGCCCATACCTCACGCTTACTGACATCTTCAAAGACCTGTATTTTGAAAACAAAGCTGCTAAATGCAAAAATATTTCGTATACATACCGAGGATATATACAGGTGTAACATACTAAAATATAACCGAAATCTGAAACATCACCCTGAAATCTATGTCCGCTTCGCGTGAAATGCCCCTTATAATAATAAACATCTACCCTCACTTTTAAAAATGTAGTATATTCACACGAAATATAAGCGCACCTTATAGGGAAGGGAAGATATGGGTTAAAGAGTTAAATAAATAACATGCTTATATTTAAATTATTAATTTTCAACAGTATGTTCAGTAGTGTTAACATGTAAATTGATTTGATTTTTACGAAATCTCATAGATGGCGCTGTTGCAAATTTGTCTTTATACTACTAAATTCATTATACTGTTTCTCTGCCCAAATTACGTAAATGACATAGTTTTTATTATGTAAAGCTAGATAATAGCATGGTTTACTCGAAAACAACATTTAAACATGAGTCTTTAGATTGTACGCTGTCGTAGTACACAAAATATGTAAGAAAAATAAAGGTTCACAGCTCCTCCCCCGAAGGTGATATCATGATAATATGTTTAAACTATCCTCACCCGACCTCTTAGGAATATTCATGCAAAATTTGAAGTAAATCTATGCAGTACTTTCTGAGATTAGCCCGGAAATTCATACAGACAAACAGACAAACAGACAAAAATTCTAAAAACTATATTTTTGGCTTCTATATCGACTATAGATCATGGATCAAGTATTCTTTTAAAATAATATTCAATGTACAGTTTTGACTTTCCTACGATTTTATTATATGTATAGATAGAAAAAATTCGATCACGAGGCGGGACTCGAACCCGCATCCTCTCGCGCCATTCCGGGGCGGATGCCTGACCAATTCAGCCACTCGTGACCCGCCAGAGCAATCGAATTTATTCTATTCTTTCAGTTTTATGTGTCTAAGGGACACACCGCGCGCCATCTATTGAGGTGATAAACAACCATCTCAACCAATATGAAACACTTTTCAGTGAATACAATATTGTAACGATGGAACGCGACCTTTTTTTTTGTTGAAATTGATATTTTTGGTTTTATGGCATTCAAATGCTTTATAAATATAAATTTATAAAGAATAGAAAAAATTCGATCACGAGGCGGGACTCGAACCCGCATCCTCTCGCGCCATTCCGGGGCGGATGCCTGACCAATTCAGCCACTCGTGACAAAAATATCAATTTCAACAAAAAAAAAGGTCGCGTTCCATCGTTACAATATTGTATTCACTGAAAAGTGTTTCATATTGGTTGAGATGGTTGTTTATCACCTCAATAGATGGCGCGCGGTGTGTCCCTTAGACACATAAAACTGAAAGAATAGAATAAATTCGATTGCTCTGGCGGGTCACGAGTGGCTGAATTGGTCAGGCATCCGCCCCGGAATGGCGCGAGAGGATGCGGGTTCGAGTCCCGCCTCGTGATCGAATTTTTTCTATTCTTTATAAATTTATATTTATAAAGCATTTGAATGCCATAAAACCAAAAATATCAATTTCAACAAAAAAAAAAGGTCGCGTTCCATCGTTACAATATTGTATTCACTGAAAAGTGTTTCATATTGGTTGAGATGGTTGTTTATCACCTCAATAGATGGCGCGCGGTGTGTCCCTTAGACACATAAAACTGAAAGAATAGAATAAATTCGATTGCTCTGGCGGGTCACGAGTGGCTGAATTGGTCAGGCATCCGCCCCGAAATGGCGCGAGAGGATGCGGGTTCGAGTCCCGCCTCGTGATCGAATTTTTTCTATTCTTTATAAATTTATAAGGCATGGCTTTTAAAGCATCATCATCATAATCAGCCTACATTTGTCCACTGCAGTCATGGCACGCCACTGAGCCCGGCCGTTCGCTCGTTGCCGTATATGGTGTTTTCTATCTACATATTTTCTAACTAATGTTATGAATAAGATAAGATTTTTAACTTTTTTTATTAATTTTAATAATTTTCCATATAAAAATAGGTAGTAAACTACTTATTATCGAGAAAAATGGCTATTTTCTTATAACCACGGCAAAGATGGATCAAGCAGCTAGTGAAAATAAATGTAATGTCGTAAAGTTTCGCGTTTATAATAATTCCAATTGAAATGCGTATTCAAATCAATTTTTTTAACGAACTAATCTCACCTATCCCCTATTATTTGTTAAACTATGCCTCCCCTTTTAGTCTTCACATATAAGTTAGCTCTCATAAATATCTAGGCTCAATATTTATACTTTTCAATTACCGACTGGCTATTAAATATTTACGTCTGCCACCCCTTGAGAACACACTTAAAGTTGTTTATACGAAATTCGTCTTTATCACCTGCAGATAAGATTCAAAATCGTTTTAATGACTTGGGTTAATTAGAACGCCTGGTTCAAATTTAGGGTACGTTACTTATAGAATTGTGAGCTCTATTGCTGTTGTATTAAAATCGATTTTCAAATAATTATTTTTGTGTTAGGGGTGTGAAGTTATGCTAAAATACTTTCTTAATGTTATGGCAACATTGTGAAAGAAGTTTTAAAGATGATTTTTTCAACATGTTTTAATTAAAGTGCGTATTTCATAGGCTAATAGTAATCTGTGATATTGTACGGGTCAATGGATGGATATATGTTTAACGTATTGTTATCTAAAACTATTGAACAGTTTTTGGTGAAAATTAAAGAAATAGAAATACTCGCGCCATCCAAGTAGGTAAATGAAATTTTTTTTTATTATTTATTTTTATTTTTTTTACAAATTTTGTGGAAATTAATTTAACATGTTACTTTTTCGTGAATAAGCATCAACCATGTTAAACAATAAACATATTACAAATACATACAATAATAAAAACGTCATAAAACGATCTCCATTTTCCCCACCTTTCCAAACATAAAAATTAGCATCATTCACAATCTAGATAGGTGTTTTTTTCTAGGCTTTGTTAAGCAGAGCCTAACGGAACTCTTATTTGAAGTGCCCCTCGAGACTGTAACAGCAGAAGAGACCCGTTTAGCTCTAGCCCACTTGTACAATAAAAGCTGGGAACAGCTTTGACAGCGGCTGAGAGACAGTAATCGCTGCGTTTTTGCGAAATAGTGGGTAATTCGTGAAATTTGAAAATAGTTTGTAATTTTTGTGTACCTAGGCTATTTGCTTGTGTTAAATTCGTTTTTTTTTTTGAGGAGGATCTTTGCAGATTATCATTTTAGTACCAAATTGTTGAAAATAATGAACATATATGGGAAATTATTAACTTTAAATATAAATAACCTGTAATGAGCCTCCTTGAGAGGTTAAAAAAGTAATTGACGAGATAATAAAAATTAATTTTTCTAAATGTTTATTTAAGGGCCGATTTTTCAATGCCCAGATAAACAGCTAGATAGACTTTATTCTTCAGTTAACAAAATATTCAATTTTTCAATAGACGAATAGGACTTATCTATCGAATAACTACGTTATTTGAGGAATAAATCTATTTGCCGCTCCAACGGCCAGATAGCGCGCTATTCGACGGTTAGGCGTTTGAGTTGACAACTGATGCGTCAAATTTGGGATATTTTGGTATGTCATAACATAGAGCGTAGAATTATTAACAATTAAACCTCTTTCTATATAATTATTATCAATTAAAATCATATTGAAATTGATGTTTTTGATAGTACTAATGACCATGCCATTGAAAATTTGCCGAACGCTGCCTTTAAGTATGTCGTTTCCATCGTAAAATATATAAATTGAAACACAAATATAACCAAACTCTTTACTCGAATCAAAACAACAATCAACAATCATAGAAGAAAGAGCAATACAAGACAAACTTAAAATGCACTCCTGACGTGAGTCATAATGACGGTTGTTGACAAATTGCAAGAGTTGACTCTATCCCGCTCTAACCTGACTAATTTAATATGTTTGTTTCGCCACTCCGAGAGCAGAGCTGCCAATATGGAAATATTTGGTCAGATAGTTATTCATCAAATAAATCACGATTGAAAAATAGGCGAGCCGTTATGAGTTAGATAAATAATTGAATAAATCTATTCGAGGGGTAGTTATTAGACTGTTTATCTCGGGATTGAAAAATCGGCCCTAAATCAAATTAAAATCGATATGACAGATAATTCAGATGAATTAAGTGAAATTTTTCAAGACTCAATCAGTTTAAACTAGAGAGGGTGTCAAAATAAATAATTATACCTACATAAGAACGAAAAATATAACGACTCCACTAGCATTCTGGTAAAACACATTTTTTAATCGTTAATTAAATAACCACTAGCCTTTTCACGTGACTGCGCGCGAATTTTCTACTCGAAATGTAAATTTAATTTTGTTTCTTGTAGCTTGACTGTGAAAATTAACTTGACGGTAATAAATCACGGTTAAATCTCAAGTAAATCGCAAATTAGCCTCTCAAGTACCAGGATAGCAGAAACAAGCAAGCGTGTCCCGTTCCCTTATCGAGAGCTTATTTACATTTCTGAGATACGGCTGGAATGGATCTACATTCTGATGGCTTATGCTAGCCTGGTACTTGTGTAATGGGACGGGTTTTTTTGGGTAGAATTGTGTTGAAACTATTTTGACTTAATTAAGTTATATTGTATTTATTTTTAGTGTAAAATAATTGTGTAGGATGTTTTTCACTTACTGATAAAGTCACAGATAGCTTATTTGACACTTTTTCACGTATATCATACATTGTTTGCAGTTTAATCGACAGATAAAGTAAAAAAATAAACGGTAAGTATCCGATTTAGAATAAAAATTTTATGTTTTCAATAAGAGATGAAAATTATTTTGTTCGTGTTATATGGATTAAATATAATATTTAATATATAAAAACTGAAAAAAAATCTATATATACTTACCTACAATGCTGCAAAAATACATATATGTACCTACTAAGTAAAATCTCTTTCAAAGTTATAAATGCTAAGCCAACTCTCATAATAAAAAAATGAAACTAAATATTAACTCGTAAATTTATAATTACGCATGACGCCAAAAAGCTCTTACAATTTTTATAGCGTAAACGTGTTGGTCGTAAAATTAATGTTATTATAATTATCGTGCAGGAAGAGTGTTGGTAATTGTTTTTTTGTTTTAATTATATGTACATTGTTTTATTATTTGGCAGGATATTGACCTGAATTTATCCTCTATAGAGAAGAAATAGAGTTTGTAAGTTAAAATAGCTTTATCGATTGTATTCGAAGGAAGGTTAAGTTTTTTGTATGTTTGTTTATAATTATACTAGCTTTGCCTGCCGGTTTTATGCGTATTGCTCCGCTTCTATTTGTCTTAGTGTGATGATATATTATAGCCTAAAGCCTTCCTTGATAAATGGAATATTTAACACTGAGAAAATTTTTCAATCAAATAACAAAGAAACAAACTCTTTAGCTTTATAACATTAGTATAGATTCATCATCATCAGCCCATACGCTCCCACTGCTGGAACACGGGCGTCCCGCGTCTTATGAGGGTACAGGCCATAATCCATCACGCTGCAGCTGGCCAAGTGCGGGCAGATGTCACGTGTCGTCGAACTTTTGATTCTTCAATATGTCGGTTTCGTCACGATGTTTTCTTTCAGCAATTTGTGGATAATGTAAATTATAAAATGTAAATGTAAAAACAATATTTTTGCACGATCGTTTAGTTGTAAACGTACATAATTTTCGATTAAATGGGCCTTAAGTACATTAAAATGATCAAGTGTATGTTTTATACATCTTCATAGTCATAATAGAGTACGATATGTATTTTACGACCATTACTAGAATATGTTATTAACACATGTTCGTCCATTACTATTCATTCTGTTTAATCATTAATGTTATTATTGCGAAAGTAATTCTTGTCTGTTAACGTTATTATGTTTTAGAATTAAATTGGTATAAGATGTCTTTTCGTGGTAATGGCAATTTTTGAAGTTGTTTTCAGTTGAAAAAAAAAATGTGGACGGAAATCAAAATTAAAATTTAATTAATAACATACTTACACAGTTTTTTGAGTTCCATGGTTACCAAAAAATTTACAAAAAATCATTGCGCTCTCTATAAAGTTTAGACATTGCATATTTAGATGTCACATGTTTATGCTTGTGTCATGTGTGTGTGTGCAGTGTTTTTTCTATACTATAATCTTATAACATTTAAGTACCTAAGTTCAAGTTTCGTATATTAGCTTTTAAGTTTATACGTATAACAATAACAACATTGTACAACTACAATGAAAGTGAAACCGCGCTCCCCAACTAGTTATAGCTAAAATAATTTCCAAGACTTACACAATCGAGTGATTGTCGACCACAGACATGTATCAAGATAGACTAAGCGAGTGTATGTACTTCCCGTGTCCAAACTAAGTTTATGAAACTTACTTGACGCTGGCCTACACTCAGTCCGCGCTTGCAGTTCGCCAAGGAAAGACGTGAAGCTGAATAAAGTAAAATGCCGAATTGCGCCGTTATAAACTGTAGAAACTCCACAGCTGTGAGTGGCCGAGTTATCGGAGATGTTTCCTTCCACCGGTAAGTAATTTTCTAATCAGAATATGCACTATTTATTTTAAAATCAAATAAAGAATATCTGTGGAAAACGATCGTGACAAACATGGATACCAAACCATACGGAATGATTCGGAATACATTGCGGCTTTTACTTGGCACGGTAAAGATCGCGTCGTATGATAATAAGCAATGAATAGCGTCTTCTCATTTTTCTGTTCTCATTTTTATGTCCAATTTTGTGGCTAGTGATGTTCATTTGATGCAACAGTTCTCGATTCTAATCGATTTTATAATCGAACAGAAAAATGATAATTTGAAGGAGCAATTTTTCAGAAAGAAAGGCATACATTTTTTTTGTCATTTAATACGACTTGACCTAGAACTTTTAAGTATTTTAATACAAAGGTACTAAAAATAAATATTATGACATGGACGCCATTAGTTAAATTAGTGTCATCTTGGGAGTTTTTTAAGAAAACTCCTTATTGCTTAGACTATGTTTGTTTTTTCAGTTTTCCAAGTAACCCGAACATAAAAGAAAAATGGATCGATGCAACGGGACATAAAGATTGATTGATTGACAGTTTCATTACTTTCTTTCGATGGCCTCTCTAGTACGTAGTACATGGTAACTCAATGGGCATATGTAAGAAAAAGCTAAAACACATTAGTTTACTTGTTAGAATATTAAAAGGTTTATAACTTAATTTTATCATTCCTCTGTCTATGGTAATTATCATTTTTCTGTCTTGAATCGATTTAGTAATCGATTACGATTCATTTATTTGACTACCTCTTAGACATAGATCTAGTTTGATCTGATTTCTTTCGATTTACTTCGATGGGATAGGACGATACTAGAATCGCCGCGCGAGTGGCGTCCTAATCGATTTAGCGTAAAATGAAATTACCATCACTAAAAAGCGCTCGTGACGTCATAACGCGTCAAGGTCAGTACAAAAAATATGACACGCTTGGTTTTCATACAGATCGCGGTACTTGCGTTGTCTACTTAATATATGTCTGTGTTGTCGACACAATTGTGAAGTGCTGATAAGGCCCACATAATGGTATCGAACACGCGAGGTAGCGGGTATGATACGAGCGAGAGCGGAAGCGATTTTATAACTAGCGTTTGTCCTAGCTTCTTTCTTGGTACACATACAGGATGGAAACTTTTGACAGGCTCCTGACGAAAAGTATTTTTATTACTGGGGATGGAAAATTTAAATCAAACGAAACATTTATTTTTTAAAGAAACATCTGCATTTATTGGACTTAATTATCGGAAATTCACTGTACACTATACACATAATTCTTATAGAGGGAGATTTTTAATAATTTTACTACAAAGTAGGTATCGTATTATCAGTCGTTGCGATTGAAATACTGAACCAATTTTGATGAAATTCCAATCAAGAATAGGACTGAAAACGTGCAAGCGAACGAAGCTGCGGGCGAAAATGTTGTAGAGGGAATATTTAATTTTAATGTATTGTGGATAAACTAAAAATCTAGTTCAACGGTTTTGGAATGACAAAAATTTATTTTCATTTGGTTGTTTTTATAAAACAAATAAAATCGTGAAAACTCATAACGTCTCTTTGAGTTGCGGAATTTTTAATAAAACTAACTTTGTTATTTGGAATAAAAATAACTGTCCAAAATATGTGACGTAGAGATAAAATATTTAATCTTTTCTATAAAAGTAGTAAGTTCAGTCGTTATTACGTCAGAAGGCGTGGGTTCGATCTTATTAAAGGAACATATTTGGTGGAGGATATTATGATATTATGTTAATATGTTGATTATGTAGGTGTAGGTAAGATTCAGGGATACCAAAATCGTCGTCTTACTCCATGACGCGACCTTGAAATTTTACTCTCAACGCGCCTAAAGAAATTTTACTTCAAAAAATCTTCAGAGCTAGAACATAACAAACAGACACACAATATAACTATAATATCATCTCAACTAACGACATAGCCAAGTCGTAAGCGATGGGTATGCAAATCTTGGAATTGCAAGATGGCGACCAGACGACGCCGATTAGCATGTATGTATATGTTGATAGTTGGTACAGCATTGTGAAAATAATTTTGTTTGTTGACTATGTTTTTTTCGTGTAGATATTTTTCAAAACATTACAGTTAGTATACTCATTTGACCGCCTCCTTGGTACAGTGGTTAGCGCATAAATGTAGAACCGTGAAGACATGGGTTTGATTACTGGTGAGAACCTACAAGTGAAACAAATGTTTAATGCATCCATACGGCACTCCATACCATAAAAGAATCTATCTTCAGGTAAAACCGCGGGGCAGACCTAGTGTTACATAAAATTGGTTTATATATGTAACATGGACAATGGACATGTTTAAAACAATGTGAATTAAACTTTGTATTCAATTTAAATCTTTAAAATTGTATGTGATTAAATATTTCGTATTTGTTTAATGTTCTTGACGTTTAATTATTTGAGGTTTAATCGTGTTGGGTTTTTGTTAAATTAAAATAATTTTACATGATTTGGCAAAAGTAATTAAAAATTCCTTCTATCTAGGGATTCTAGGGGAGGGTACATCAAAGTTGCAGTAATACTAGTTCCACAAACGGTTTTGTTCGGTTATTCAAATTAAATCATTGAATTGTACACATGAATTAAGGTGCATCTATTATTATTACAAGCGACTTCGTCCGCCTATGTCAGACACAAAATTCATATCGTAAAACTTTCCATTGCGACGTGAAAGAAAGACAAACAAAAACACTTTCGCATATTAGGTATAGGTATGTGTTATTAAGGATATGACATTTCTTTTTCTATCTAATAAAAATAATCTCTATGGGTATGATAATTCGTTAATCTAATAAAAATAAAATAACAAGTGAAACCCGGTCGTAAGTCTAGTGCTCAATAAAAAGTATGATGTCAAGTGTGATGTGTCTAATAGATATGATACGTAGCTCCGTAGCGCTACGGCGTAGGCACGTAGCGGCGATGCTACGTGCTTTCGATACAGATGGTTCGTTCAAAATTTTTTTTGTTTTATATGTGTGCAAATGTTTTGTTTGTCTGTTTGTACGTTTAAACAACTGAATTCGACATGGCCTTTGAATATACTATTGAAGGGATAGAAAGAATATTGGTTGATGTTATTTTATGAAACGTCGAAAAGTTGTTATAAAATATAAATATATAAGATATTTGATATTTTTTCATTTTATTATTTAAATATAACCTATTCTATCTATATATTTTGTAGTCAGAACGGCAATAACATGCTGGATAAAATTTCTCAAGGGGATAACTTACATGCATTAGCAAAGTGCAATACCACGGGTTACACCTAGTATTTCAAATTTTTATGCAGGTGCTTGACATTCCTCTAAAACCACTTGACATATTTGAATGAAACGTTCATAAAAGATAATTTACCAAGTTATGTATATTAAAATTAAAGAACGAAGTCGCGTGCTATATCTAGTAAGGCATAAATAACTTCAATTAAGATATTATACTTAAATGACATGACATCTGTCGGCCTAATTAACTTGCGATACAAGGGTGACATCACAGTGTCGACTCAGCAGTTTTCGTCATTAATTAAGTTTACTCGGTTTACACACTGTGCTAAGTTACGACATGTGAGTGATGGTTAACTAAAAACTTAGTGATGTTTAAATTCAGCTTATAGATACGTAAGATACAATAAATTGTAAGATAGGATAAAGAAGATTTTTTTTATTTGCAGCCATGTAAAACAAATAACATAAATAAGTCTAATAAACAATCAAAAACAGCAAAATTGACAAAAATAACACCAAGATCAGCAAACAATTTTAAATAAAGGCTTACATAATGTAATAACTAATACACTTACTTTATTTAATAATTGAAACGTAAAGTTCATGTTTAAATAACTGATGACATAAATATACTATGGCTTAATTCGTCATGGTTTAGAATTTAGATCGTAATTCATGGTTGAGGATAGCCAAGTGCGGGTTGGCAGATGCCTTGTCGTAAATTTACGCACAACATAACAGCATACTACATAGTACATACATAAGAATTTAATCACAATATATTTTTGAAATAAAACTTTCATGTCTTTTACTTATAAAAAGGTATATCAAAGCAACAACTTCATTCTTAAGAAAATTACGATGACATAAACCTTAAACCAAAATATTCATTTTGCCATACGTCAAACAAAGAACACACAGTGTCAAAAATTTATCATATTATAGGAGTGTATCCATATTCAAACAAATTTTGATTTTAAAAATTGTCAAGCCAGTATCAAACCTCTCTCTGACTTTACAAACATAAAACCTTCGATCCATCACAAAAAAGTGGCACGTTCGCACAGTATGTATCTGTGGTATTCTACACTAGCATCGTAAAGCGCTGCTCGTTATCAGCTGGGTTAGACGGCTGGTGATGTAAGCGCTTCAAGCGTTACATTGTATAGATGCTATAGATGTTTGCTTGTTCATGTATTTGGAAAAAACAAAGGTTTCTGACTTGGCTGTTTGTTTTATATTCACACAAACGTCTATCGCTAGACCCGTCGGATAATTTGTCGACCTCTAGTTGTGTTAACATTAAAATCGTCACGCACACAAGTAAAAGATTGAAATAAATATTTGCTCTCACACATTCACATAATTTATTTTAATGGAGGAGCGTTCAGTTTTAGAATAGACGATCTCTATCTATGTATTAAAAATAGGATAGCAATATCGATATAAGCACGCAAAAAACATTAGAAATAAGAACGTTTTCTGTCTTAAAAGTTGACAGTCATTAAAAACGGAACCCTAACTTTAAATCTCAGGAACAAAAACAAAAACTAGCCACGCCCCACTTCTCACAACCTCATTCACTAATTAATATGTAAAACGTACAAATTGGGTCGTTCCTGAGTGCCAGCTTAACAAACACACAAAAAAGTCAGTGGTATGCAAATTGCAGGCGAAATTAAAAATTCACCAACCGTATGGAGCGTGGGAATTAAAAATTTTAACGTTTACTAATATTACGTTCATGATAATTATTTGGTGGCTATAGTCCTATCTTACTAATATTATTTGTTTGTTTGGTTAAACGCGCTGATCTCAGGAAATACGTGTTCCATTTAATCAAAATTCAAAGATCATTTATGGAGGAAGGCATAGGCTATATATCATCACGCCAAGACTAATAGGAGCGGAGCAATGCGGGTAAAACCGCGGGGCACAACTAGTAGTATTATAAACGAGAGGTTTGTTAGGATGTATGTTTGTTTGTTACTGTTTTACGCAAAAACAGCTGTTAGAATATGTATGATATTTGGTACAGAGATAGATAGATAGGATAGCACATGGCTACTTTTCATCCGAAGACCACGCGAGATTTCAACTTTAAGACATTGTTTAAAAAAAACATGTAGCTTGAGTTTTATTGATCGTCTTCAACTATTTTCATTCCGAATTTCATCACAATCGGTGCTGTGATTTAGTCGTAAAACATGACGAACTTACATTCTTATAAAACTTTCGCAATTAATATAAGTATGGATATCGGATATCAAGTTTAAATACAGTTATAATGAAATATGTTGATTCGGAATTTGTCGCTAATGTTATTTAGTGTAATTAAAAAAGATATGGTATGCAAAGATAACATTTTTACTTGTTTATCGAAATCCGTGCTGTATTTTAAATAAAGCCCTCAATTTATTGCAAAATTTAAATTTTTCTCTGTAATTGAGTTTGAATGTTTATTAAATTAAAAGCTCGCAATTTGTTGGACATTTTGTTTTTAATAACCGTAAAGATAATAATTAAGATAATACATGCGACATGTTTGAGCGATATCAAAAAAGGAAGTAGCTGAATATTTTAATTTTATTAAGCAACTTCCTTTTTTGATTGAATTGTTTTTTAATCCTAAACCATTTTTTATTAAATCTTACCTAATGTTAAAATATGTATCATGATTATTTTTCCTGTCAGACTAAAAACGCCTAGACAGTTTTTATGGTACTTTCTCCTACAGATAGCTAATGTTAGTTATTGGAATATCAGTTCTTTACGGATAAGTATGGAGTAAGTTTTCTTCATCATAATATGTTTATTCTCTTTCAAACGGGATGGAACTAGGGTTGCCAGATGGCCGGGATTTCCGGGATTGTCCCGGAATTTTGCGTGCTGTCCCGTGTCCAGTAATTTTACTTTGCTGTCCCGGAATGAAAAAATACTAGTTTTTTACAAATTTCCCAAGGCTACAAAAGTCAAACCAAACATAGCGTTCTCGCACTGCGTTAGGTGAGCGAGGGGAGGGGTGAGCGGCTCGCTTCGCGTCGCTCGACATGTCGCCACCCGCACTCCGTTAGTTTTTTTTTTTTTTTTTTTTTTATATTAGATAATAAATGATGATTATTATCTACCAAAGTGCTCAATATTTGTTCAATACATATTTTATTTATGTTACAAAATACCTGATGTTGATTTTCTATCAAAGTTTAATTGATATGTTATAGTTATAGTTAGGGCCCGGATAAATATGTATTAAAAATTTCGAAATATGTAAATATAAAATGGAATGAAAAAACTAAAATATGGAAAAAAATATGTACAATAAAAAGTAACAATATTTTTAATAAAGCTTTTGTTTATTGAAAAAAATAAAAAATAACAATTATAATCAACTTCCGATTCACTAACATTTGCATTGCAGTAAATAATCACGTGTTTTTTTAAATCTTCCACACAGCATGCTGTTAATTTTTTTTAGGATATGAAATCCTTTGTTTTTTTCTATGACGTAACTAAATTTTTGCCTGGCAACTTCAACAACGTCCTTACTCCTTCCGATTAAAACCCCTTCCAGACGACACAATTTTTCGTCCAATTTGACTAGATTGGCAATCAAATTGGGTCGACTAGACGGAAATATGAAATTCAAGGTCATTGGGTGGTCGGGATCGGTCGATTTGCGATTGCCTTGGGATTGCCCGATCAAATTGGGTGGTGTGGACGCTAATAGGGAATATGCATAAAATTTGAAATTGTCTAAAATATTTTTGTCTCCAATACTTATTATCGTAATATTATAATGAAAAGGATTTTTTTTTATTTACTTATTATTTAAACACCTAAAATAATATTCAAAAAGTGCAAAATAAGGGAGCGAAATTCAAACTTCCAAAACGCGCCACCACAGGTGGAACGAAATGTGACGTCATCTGGCACGACATTGCATTCATCACTCCACAGTAAACACTAAGGTAAACACCCACTGGTTTTTTTTCGATCTTTGTTGTGTCGGAAAAAACACGTGCCATTGAGATTTTTGTTAATTAACTTGTTGAGAACACTCTTTTTTAGTGTAAACTGGTAGTGATAACCAAATTTGTGATTGTCTCTATATATATATATTGGGGTAAGCGTTTATTTACTAACTTTCCTCACCCATCATGAATCCTGATCCTCCCGACCCTGGTAAACCTCCTGACATCCAGGGTGAGGTGATGGAAGCGGAGCACATAAGTAATAAGAGACAACGGTCAGAGCCATCCGTTGCTGATACAGATATTATCCCGTCTAAAAGACATGTTACAGTTAATAACTACGCGATCGCATCCTCTCAAAGTTCATATGTGGATCCCATTTTATCTAATCCCATTACATATTCCGACAATGACAGTGGTCCCTTTATTGTTTATGTGTCCCGTACAGAGGCCGATCCTGCGGCGGGTTTAACCATCAGGCCGATTAAATTTGGATCTTTCCTATACAATAATCGTGTAGCTAACATAGCTAAGGATGGAGTTAAAGCTATTGGGCGTAATAAAATTTCTGTACAATTCAATACCGCTTGTGACGCAAATAATTTTATAAATTTCCCCCCTCTTAAAGATTCAAATTACCAAGCCTCCATTCCAACTTTTCACATCACTCGTATGGGCATTGTCAAAGGTGTCCCTACGGAGTGGTCTATGGAAGAATTTATCAGCCATGTGGATTTCCCAGGTGGAAGAGGCAAAATATTGAAAGCCAGACGGCTTAATAAAAAAATTAGAATAGATGGTGTTACTTCATGGTCACCATCTCAAACTGTTGTTTTGACCTTTCAAGGCCAAGTTCGTCCAGAAAGAATATACTGCCTTTACAACTCCATGCCAGTAGAAGTGTACCAATACCCCACAATTCAATGTTATAAATGCTGTCGGTTTGGACATGTACGCGACCAATGTCGCTCTAAGGAACGTTGTTTCAAATGCTCACAGGCCCATTTGGGCGACTCTTGTCCAATTTTAGAGTCTGATGCAACATGCCTCCATTGTACTGGTAAGCACTATGCCACTGATAGGAAATGCCCCGAACAAGCTAGGCAAAAGGCCATTAAGCAGTTAATGGCATCTGAAGGGATATCTTTTGAGGAGGCTTCTAGAGTCATCCCGTCAACTCGTAGATCCTATGCTGAGAATATTCAGATACAGAATCCTTTATCTATACATTCCCAAAGCCTCCCGTCTTCCCAATTTAATCCTCCTATCCAATCAACACCTAATGTTTCATACAGAAAAACAGTCACTAAGACCCCCCGTTCCCGAGCTCCTCTGGGTAAGTCTTATGATAAGGATGCACATCATTCTATCATTCGTGAACCTCCCTCCTCCCTTTCTAATGGTTGTGCTCTCCCTAATACAGGCTCTTCACTTCCTTTTGATGAACATCTACTTAATATGTGTTTATCTTTTATAGAGACTTTACTTTCTTATCCCCACCAGTTACCGTCCAACGTTGCCGAAAGATTATCCCGTTTCTCATCAATCCTCAATTATGGATCTAGTGTTTCTGCAATGGAACGCTCAGAGTATCCGTCCCAAGAAGCACGAGATTTTTGAATTAATAACCAATCATAAACCTTTGGTTCTTGCTATCTCAGAGACATGGTTAATGCCCGGTTCTCGGTTTAGGGTTCCGGGCTATTCCTGTCTTAGAGACGACAGAGCTGATGGTTATGCTGGCTGTGCTCTGCTCTTGAATAACAGTATTCCCTTTTCACAAATTCCACTTCCCCACCATGGCTGTAACTTTAATGCAGTTGCAGCTAGAGCTGCTAATATATCAGTCTTATCCGTTTATGTTCCTCATCCCCATTCTAGTTTTATTCCAGAGCTTTCCTTAATCATCTCCTCTCTTCCTCCCCCTGTTATTATTATGGGTGACTTTAATGGCCACCATACTTCTTGGGGCTCGTACATTTGCGACTCCTTTGGATATCTTTTGGTTGACCTCTTTGAAGATCTGAATATGTGTATTATTAACGATTGCCTTCCTACCCGTAGAGTCTCCCCATTACAAAATCCTAATACTGTAGTGGACTTAACAATTTGCTCTTCTGTCTTAGCTCCTTCCTTTTCTTGTTCTACGCTTTCCACTACTCATGGGAGCGACCACTTTCCAATCCTCATCTCCTGCTCACGCACAGTCCATGTTCCCACTAGAGCTTTCCCACCTTTGCTCAAATTTAAGTTAGGCAATGCCGACTGGGAGAAATTTGCCAACTCCCTTGATGCCAAAATAAGTAATCTCCCAAATGCTTCTCCTGAGAATTGTTTGGAATCTTATTCTCTTTTTGTTAACTGTCTCGAGACTACTGCTACCGAATCTTTCCCATTGAAAACTTATTCAACTCTGTCTGTTAAGAAGCTGTCCCCTCCCTGGTGGGACCATGAGTGTACTGCCATAGTTAAGGACCGTAAAGAAGCCGAGTTAAGATATGATTCCAGTATGTCTTATGAGAACTTTATTAATTATAAGAAAATTGCAGCACGCACTAAACGGGTGCTATCAAAAAAAAAGAAACAGGGTTGGATCCGTTTCTGTGAGAGCTTATCTCCAAAAACCCCGCCATCATTAATGTGGAATAGTATTCGCCGTTTCCGTGGAGCTCTATGTGATAAAAATAGAGTATCCAACAACTCAGACGTTTGGCTTGATGATTTCATTGACAAACTATCCCCTCCATTTGTCCCCTCTTCTGATCATTTTCCTTGTCCTCCCCATAATTTAGTATCATACGACAGTATGGATTGCCCATTCACCTGGCAAGAACTTGTTACGGTTCTTGTTGGCTTAAAAGACTCATCCCCTGGGGTTGATGGTGTACCATATTCTTTTCTTTGCAAGTCAGGCGATCAAACAAAATCTTTTTTTCTAAATTTAATTAACATTTTCTTTTTACATGCAATTATTCCGGACTCTTGGAAATCCCAGCTTATTATTCCTATCCCCAAACCCGGCAAGGATCCCCTTAACCCCAATTCCTATAGACCAATCGCCCTGTCTTCTACCTTAGCCAAAATCACCGAACACCTTATTAAAAATCGTCTAGAATGGCTGGTCGAGAACAGAGGCCTCCTAGCTAGTTCCCAATTTGGCTTTAGGAAAGGTTTGAGTGTATTAGACAGTCTTAGTATTTTAACAACTGACATTCGTTCCTCTTTTCACAATAAACAGTATTTGGTCGGCGTATTTTTGGATGTAGTTTCAGCGTACGATAATGTTCTTCTTCCAGTGCTCAGACAGAAAATGTTACAGCTGAGTTTGCCTGAGAGGATGATACATTTCATCTTCAACTTATTAATGTTGAGGACGATACAAGTACGCTGTTCTAAAGATACACCTACTAGACATGTATTTAAAGGCCTCCCTCAAGGTTCCGTTTTGAGCCCATTATTGTATTCTATATACACCTGGGATTTGGATAAAGCCATTCCATCGTATTGTAGCGTTCTGCAGTATGCGGACGATATAGCATTGTATACTTCGTCAGAGAATATGGATGTGATTACCTTTCGACTTAACAGCGCCATATCTTATTTGGAAAATTGGATGAACGATCATGGCTTGTCACTATCGCCCAGCAAAAGCAATGTAGTTGTGTTCACGAAAAAACGCTTGATCCCACAGCCGGTAATATTACTAGAAAACTCCTCAATCCCTGTAGTCAACAAGATTAAATTTCTAGGGGTGGTGCTTGACCAAAAGCTGAATGGTATGGCTCACACTAACTACATCTCTCAGAAGTGCGAAAAGGGTATTAATGTTTTACGCTCCCTAGCTGGTGTTTGGTGGGGATCACATCCATATTGTCAAAAACTAGTTTATAATGCTATAATCCGTAGCCATTTGGATTATGCGTCGTTCATCTTAGAACCTTGCAATAAAACAGCTTTAATAAAATTGGACAGAATACAATACAAGTGTCTTCGACTCATTATAGGTGCCATGAAGTCTACACCAGTCAATGCCCTTCAGGTAGAATGTGTAGACCCTCCTTTATATCTCCGCCGTCAATATCTGTCAGACAAGTATTTCTTTCGGCTTATACAACTATCCTCCCATCCCCTTCTTCCTAAAATTCGAAATCTATTTCAAATACTTACTCTAAATAACCTCCGTCGTCCATCTGATCTTCCTTGCCTACTTAAAAGTCTCATCAAATTTAACCGCCTTCCGGATCCAACATCCCAATTTAGTATCCATCCTTTATATTCAACTCCGTTTCATGCACTAGTTTTTAACCCCAACATTAATATGAGTTTTGGTATTCAAAAATATGCTCCAGATTCTAATGTTGCTTTTAACTGTCTGGTTTCTTCCAACTGGCGTGGTTATAATCTTTTTTTTACGGATGCCTCAAAAATGTCAAAACATCTTGCTGTAGGGGTTGCTGTATGGCACCATAACTCTAACACTATTTTACAATTTAAATGTCCCCCTCTCTCTTCTGTTTTTACTGGTGAAGCCACAGCTATCTTGGAAGCTCTCAATTTTATCGACTCTCATAATCTCCAAAATTCAGTTATTTTTTCAGACTCCCTCAGCTGTCTTCAGACTATTACTTCTAACCCTTTCCGCTCAAAGTCTAAATTTCCTATCATCTTTCTAATAAAATCCGCACTTTACAACTGCTTCAGAAAGGGGCTTCAGGTAGATTTAGTACATATTCCAAGCCATTCTGGTATTGTAGGCAATGAGAAAGCTGACGTTCTGGCTAAATCTGCCATTCAGCATGGTACTCTGGAGCATTACTCTAATTATGCCCACGATCTCTCTTCTCTTTCTAAGGATCGCTTGGATCATACATGGAACAGTCAGTGGAAAAATTCAACCAAAGGGAAATTTTATAGAGATATCCAACCCTCAATTCCACGTAAGCCCTGGTTCTTCCGTTTCCCTAATATAGACAAGCCTACTGTTTCCACCATTTGCCGCCTCCGTTTAGGTCACAATACCACTCCTAATCATTTATTTAAAATTCATGTTCGTGACCATTCTCTCTGTGAGTGTGGTATAGACGAAGGAAGTTATGACCATTTATTCTTTGTTTGCCCTAAGCTCCGTATCTCACTTCTGGATATCCTTCCCCCAGATGTTCCCCTCCCTACTAATTTTAAGTGTTTACTTTGCCTTGTCCCTACCTCATTTGTGAATATCCTATCAAAATTTATCAATTTTAACAATCTAAAATTTTGAACTCCCTCTGACTACCTATACCTATTTTATGTTATGCTTTTGTGATGTGTTGTGTTGTCTATAACTAATATTTGTTCTTTGTCAGGTTATACAGCTCCATGTAAGAAGTCTTTAAGTAAATAAAAAGTAAATCATCTCAACCGTGATTTTTCCTCAGCACAGAGCACGCTTAACATGAGCATTAACTTAAACTGACCATCCGTTCAAAACTTGACATTGGCAGAATCCGTCCTCACTGGGATCGGGAGTTACCATTTGAAAAAAGAAGAAGAAGAAGAAGAAGATAAACACCCACTGGACGTGTCAGGTGACGTCACGCAAAGCGCGCGCAAAATGGCGGCGTATGAACTGCTTAAATTTTTTTTAAGTTTTAAATTTCATTTTTAAAAATATCTAGAGTATTTTCAAGCCCATTAATGTTTTTTTCTACGTTATAAAATAATAAACTATTAATTTAAGACAAAAAAGAAAAACATGAATATTCCCCATTGGCCAATTTTTACTTGTAATCTCTTCCTGATGCTAGATATTTAAGCGTTACTATTAATCTCTCCTCAGGACTAACGGCTTCTCTCATAACAGTGTCTTGTTTAGTAATGTATGGGCTAAATCGACACTGTCTAGTTCTCTAACAATATTTATATGACTTAGGCGATTTCTTTTAAGCAACCATTCTTTGCTCCATATCCTTTTTCTTTTTCTTTCTTCTAAATTTGTAGTTACAGCCAAAATCAGCCCCAATTTTTGATTTTTACTAAGAGGCATGTTGCAAAATAAAAGTCCAGTCAGTAACGGCAACGGAGCAGAACTAAAATTGGCGATTTAATTGTGTACGTGTGGATAGACGATCAAATTGGGCCCGATTCAATTGGCAATCAAATCGGCTGATTAAATTGTGTCGTCTGGAAGGGGTTTCAGAAATCTTCTTATCTATATTTTGGATAATCTTCAAATTTTCTTTGAATGAAGTTGAAGAATTCTCGAGCACCATTATCTGCCAGAATTTTTAGAAAACTTATAGCGCTGATAAAAATATGGATACATTTATTGATATTTTGTGGAATATGGACTTACATTTAAAAAAGGTAAAATATGGAAAATAAAACCTGAATTTTCACGATCTAAATAATATATTTACTGTGGACACCATGATTAATTACGAAAACGAAATGAAATTTCTTCTAGAATTGACCAGGCTAAAACCAAAACAGAACAATTTACGTTTGACGTTTGACTGAAAAGTTAGGAGCTCCTAGGTTTGAGTAAAAATACTTCAGTCAAAAGGCGAAATTCAAATGTATTTCGAGGATTGCCCAATGGCTTTAAACCAGTCCTTCCGCGAAGAAATTGTGTTTCAGGATAACACATAACTGAACTCGTTTTGTTGATGTTCAAAGTTTAATATTTAGGTCTTAAAAGTTGCTTAAAAGTTGCAATAATAAAAAAAAAAAAGTTACTTAGAAAAGTTGAATTACAATTATTTTAGTATTTAACAGTTTAGGAAAGTAATTATTTATTTTTTTCAAAAAAGGGTATTTTTTTTTCCATCAACCAATAGTTCTAGGTAATTCCTACTTAGTTTAGCCTCGGATCAAAGACCAAAACACTGATTCCGTACGGGGCCCCAGAAATGTCCCGGAAATGATGAGCCTGAATCTGGCAACCCTAGATGGAACTGAGGACCCGATGGTTCTGTGGCGACACGTACTTATTATAAATGTGTGAGAATGATGACTTCGCAAGATGTGAGCGTGCGTTGTATTGCAGTTTATATTTCATTTAATAAAACCAGTTGATATCTAACGTCCGAGCGTTTTACTTGTCTCCTTGTCCCTTTTATCACATACATACACGCTAATTTAACAGTTCTTTGCTTGACTTTAACCACTGTACCACATATTACTAAATTTTAGTTTACTAATACAGTGTTAAACATACTAGCTTAAACTTGCGGTTTCACTCGCGTGGTACCTATATAAAAGTAGCCTATATGCTCATCTTATTCCTTAACCAAATTTCATATACTTCCGATCTGTTTTTGGGTGACAGAGTAACAAACATCCACAACTTTCAGGTTTATAATATAAGTTGGATAACATATTTGATGACATTCTATAAAGTTGTAGAGCAAGCTTTTGTGCTGACCTTACAAAGGATATTGCAGGATGCGGTTTTAATCAAACTTCATATTAAAATATGGTAAGAATATTCGTTCCATTTTATAGTAGAATTCTATTTGTGCATACAATATTATAAATTTGAAAGTTTTTTTGTATACTGTACAGGTAATGTTATGCCTTCACGGCTATCGAATCGATTTGGATGAAATTTTATGAAAATAGTTGAAAAATCAGGTTCAAATAAGGTTTTTTTTTTCAATTAACAATGATATAGTCTTTAGATAGGAAAGGTTTTGAATCGCACTGTATAGATACTAAGCAGTAAAATATGCATAAAAAGGCTTCAATCGGAATAAAAAAAAGACCGTCACGCCTGAATAATATGCTGTCAATGAAAGAAATTTCAATCCTTCCATATTTCTCCCTACAAGAGTATACAAAATATATATTATATACAAAATAGTAGGTAGTGGAACATTTTTGTTAAAATAAATATAATTTTTATCCTACATATAATTTATGTATCGTTCCTCTAATTATGTCCACGAGTGTAGAGACATTACCTTCATAATATTGAAGTATCGATGATGCATTTTATAATATTGACAAAATACTTGAAGCTTGACAATAGCACCAGGTGGTGGACGCATCTGGCCATTGTGCTATTGTTGTATAGTTCTATTGTAAATATTGGCTTATTGGTACATGACGGTGTGAGAGAAGGCAGCTAATATTTTATGAAGGAAAGTTTAATTATATTAAAACTAATTATGATACCTAATAGTTTAAATTTTTAGTACGTTCGTACCTATTTAACAACAAAACATGAATTTTTGTACGGAATCCTACTTATCCTACTATAATATTATAAATGCGAAAGTTTGTGAGGATGGATATGTGTATGTGTATGTGTATGTTTGTTACTCTTTCACGTAAATACTGCTGAACCGATTACAATGAAATTTAGCACACATATAGAGAGTAACTTGGATTAACACATAGGATAGGTTTTATCCCGGAAATCCCACGGGAACGGGAATTATGCGGGGTTTTCTTTGAAAACGCGAGCGAAGCCGCGGGCGGAAAGCTAGTATAACAATAAATAACATCTCGTGAACAATTGGACCGATTTCAAAAATTCTTGCATCGATGGATATATAATTTTTAATCTAACCCTGTTACCTATTTAACAATAAAACATGAATTTTTGTACAGAATAGATATTGTAGTTTTAATAACAGATGTTTTCTGTACATACTGCTAATCCGACAGCACCATAAAAGGTAATAAATAAGGATTAACAGTTATTACTTTTAGTTTACGACCTGACCAATGTGGAGTCATTACAGCTGTGTATGTGTGTATGTACCCTTGTACTTTATAAACTACATGTACTAGATGCGTGATCTGGCTTTGCTTGACTTGATTCGGGATGAAAATACATATACCTAGCCTATGTTACTCGCTTTCCAAAGATAATTTTTTAAATTGGTCGCGAAGGTTTTTGATTCAATCGTAGCAAAAAGCTTTCCTCTTTATAATATTACTTTAGATTTAAAAAATGAGTACATTTTTTATTTTACTAAGTGATAAGGGTGTTCTGGCAGAACATGGTTTGCTGCGTCAGCATATTTGTTTGAATGACATTTACAGTAATTTACTATTTTTTGTCATTATATGGTTTTCTTCAAATGCATGTAAAATATTAATAAATACAAATCCTGTCTTTGAATGAAAATCCTTTGAACTTGTATTAAAAATAAACAAATGAAAAGCAAACAATACATTTAAAATTAACAAATGACGGCTTTATCGCTTATCGATCTCTACCAGGCAACACTTATTTATCTTATTAAATATAACGGATGGACAGTGGGATATTTATATTGATATACTTTGTTAAAAATGTTACGACGAAACACGTCTTCGGTTCACGAGTTTATGGGAATGTCCCATGGGGGCCATAATGGGCCATAACGCTACGTCAGCTGAAGCCAAGCCCCATAAGGGGACAAATTGCTGAATGTGTGTGTGAGTATATCACTACATAGTATAAAACAAAGTCGCTATCTCTGTCCCTATATCCCTATATATGTATATATAAGATCTTTAAAACTACCCAACGGAATTTGATGCATTTTTAATAGATAGTAAGATTCAAGAGAAAAGTTTTAGTTTTTACTACTTATATAATTTATTAGGTTTTAGTAAAAGCGGGCGAAACTGCGGACGGAAAGCTAGTATACCAATATATGGATGCGTTTGATTGACCTAATCACAGGAACTTGGTTTGAACAGAAAAATATTTGTGAAGGCAGGCTTTATACTATGATCACGCTAAGATCAATTGGAGCGAAACTTTAATGAAAAATGTTGGAAAATCACTTAGTTTTAACATGTAAGACAGCTTCTAAATAGATGTATGTGCTTTCTTTTAATATAATTATATTATTTTGTTACAGGTAATTACTGCATTAAAAAGAGTATTGGTAGGTACTGAAGAATGTGGAGAAATGGGCATGATTACCTTTTATCTTCAAGATTTTATCAAAAACTATTTATATGTTAATTTTTTTATTCACTAGCTAACCCGGCGAATTTTGTACCGTCTAAGGATGTTTTTCCACCAATAATGTGCGAGGATGTGTTTGTAAATAACCAATAGTATCGCTTCAAACACTAAACGCTACAAACTTCAAACTAAATGAATCGATATGATTGGTTCTTACTTCTACAGTCAATAAATGTCTTGTTACCTTTTAGCTGAACTAATTTAGGTTTTGATGAACGTAATACAATGATACGAATATAATTTAGATAAATATATCAAAGTATTTTATTGTGATGAATTATATTTTTAAATAGTTTACACAAAATACATTTCTGAACGCATGCATAAATGTGAATCATTACCACAGTATTACAATATTATTTCCTACAGTAAGGAATCGCCTTTGATGTCGCGCGATGCCGCCGCCAGCGTAGGTACTTACGCTGCCACACGAAAATACGCTAGGGTTGCAACAAATGGGAAATAAAACAATTGTGAATATTAATATTATGATGAAATCATTTATTCATATGTACATTCAAAATAATTGGGATTATTAAATCTGATGTAATTATTTGTTCATAAATATATAATTACTAGCGGTCCGCCCCGGCTTCGCCCGTGGTACATATTTCGCAATTAAAGGTAGCCTATGTTCTTTCTCAGGGTCTAAAGATTATCTGTGCCAAATTTCATCAAAATCGGTCCAGTAGTTTATGCGTGAAAACCATACATACATACATACAAACCTTTCCTCTTTATACTATTAGTATAGATTACAGATATTGCACTGCTAAATATTATTTACGTGGACACTTTATTTTTGGATGTTCTTAATTGTATATTATACCATATAACTAAGTAATGCATTTGCATTGGGATTTGGGATGTACAATCTGATTAGAAAATAATGAGGACAACATATACATAGCTTTGATTTTAATTCAACAAATACAATTAATACAATCTTTCTGAAATATTGTTTCCTTCTGGGATTTCAATGTAGATTTACATCCGTAAACGGAACAGTTTTTGCGCGCCATAATAGAATATGTAAGTACCTATGTATAATAAAATTATTTCACAAAAAATACGACTGCGTCGTCCTTTCGCGATAGTTAATGCAAACTCAGCGTGATTGCATTAAGCGGCCCGCGTCGCCCGACCCCCCGCCAGTTCCTCTCCGTTTCTCTGCACAAGTACATTCGTCGCCATACTGTAGGAAATATGGTAATACCTCGGAGCAATTATCAAGCCTGGAGAAGTAACAATTAATTGAACAATAAAGCACTAGTTTGGCCTTTTTGGCTTATGGCAAAATGTCATGCGAAAAAAGAGGACAGATATATGTCAGTTCGACAGTTTGAAATGACATGTAGCCATTACAATTTGTTTTAGTGACCAGTCTGGTCACTAACGCATGGTGATTTTAATTATTGTTTTTGAAGTGAAAAACGTGTTTTCTAGTTTCTTATGTTATTTTCTGAAAAGATAATTTACTAAAGATTACATGGCTTGTGTTGTTCACGGCTGTAAAAGCCGTAGTACTGGGAAATCGGATGAAGATTGGAATTTGTCTTTTCACAGGTTAGTGTTTTGATCAATTTTTTTGTTAATTGTATTATAAATAAGTTAATTTACGTTATTTTCATAATCATCTATGTTTTATCTAACCGTAATCATTGAAATGAAATCATAATCAGCTTAGTTTTTAGAAAAAATGCAAAATATAACTTCCATAGTGTTGTGCAATTATCGATACTTGAGTAGGTACGAAGTACTTCATTGATAATGACTGCTTTAGGTTAGGAGAAAAAAAAAGGTATTTAAGTATGGATTTTATTGTTATTTGCAGGTTTCTGGCTTGAGAAAAATTAAAAGATGTTTGGGTTAAAGCTATAGCACAGGGAAAATTGGAAGCCTTCAAAACATTCTCGGCCTTGTTCAAATCATTTCGAATCAGACGGGAAGAAAAGTAAAGTGCTTTGCAGAGATGCTGTGCCACAAGTTTAAGGTGGCATCTATTTTAAATAATAAATATTGTAATTTGTTAATTAAGAATCGAAATAAAATGTTGCAAAAAAAAATTTTAAATTTTATTTGTTTTATTTGAAGCAATTTATTTTAAACTTTTACCAATTTTTTCCTGTGGGAATGAGTTATTTTCCCGCGGTAAATTGTAGCCTATAATATGTTATTCTGATGTTTAATCTATAATATGTATAATTGGAAAGTTCCATAAAAACTCATTCAGTAGTTTTTTCGTGAAAGAATATCAAATGTCCATTCTTATATATTTTTGCTTTTATAATATTAGTAGAATAGATATTAATATTAATAGAATTAATCTATGAAAACAGGAAAAAATACGTACCTTTTTACGAAACCATAAAAAACAACCTAAACCGAAATACCTAATAATATTTTTTTATAAATACAACTACCATACAATGCAAGGCAGTCAATACGCATCGTAAATGAATAATTCCAAATTAAACGAATCTTAAAATTTGGAATTACCTATCTATAATTCAAAATTAAAAGAATCTTAAATTATCTTCAAGCAATTTTATAACTTAATTTTTTTATTTATCGATATTTTAGTATTCGATAAAGTGGCAAGCACTACCTTTTTAGAACAAAAAGTGGCTACATGTGGATTTGAATGCCAAGCCGATAACAGTGTGTTGTCTCTTTCTATCGCATTAATTAGGGTATTGAATAAAAGAGAGCCACTATATAAGAAACGTTCAATTAATTGTTACTTCTCCAGGCTTGATAATTGCTCCGAGGGTAATACTGTGTCATTACCTTAATACTTACAGTATTTGACAGGAATGGACAAGTAATGTTTGATACTTGATAGTTGATAGGTACGAAATAAAGGAAGATCAAATATTATTTAAAAAAATATTATGGTTGTAGAGTTCAAGATAAGTTACAAAAATTCACTTGTTTTTTTTTTAATTTAATATCCTGTAGGCGTTAATACCTGCAAGTAGGTACCAGGGGCACATGAAAACAGAGAGCTTTTAATGTAATTGTCTTACATTGTACCTTACATACAAATAACAATCGACCTTCGTACCTCGTGATACAGTTTATTTTTCAAAATATCTCAGCCTCCTCATTTCGTCTGTTACATGTCATTGAATTTTAAATTGTATGTATTTGCGGATATGGTTCAATTTGATTATTTACTTCTCGTATACGCGAATTGATGCTCTAAGCTTATGTAATAGGGTTGGTTTTTGTGTGAAACTTCAAAATTGGATTGACATGGCACGGATCGAAAAAAGGGTTAGGGAATTTAGACTTTATTCATTTGGAATATGGTTAAAGTTCATTTGGGTGTAATGGGTTTGGCAAACATTGGAACGAATCAAAGGACCTAAGAAATTGCTTTTCGCTCGATCGAAACATTGCAGTTTGAAAAAACGAAAAGTTCTTGGTTTTTGGGGTTCCGTAGTATAGAAATGTTAATAAATCGCTTATTGAAGTGAAACTTCTTTATCGGGGTTGGAAAAAAATTAGTGTAACATTTTTTCGTTACGCGTGACATTTTTCCGTTACGCGCCATCTTTTTCTTATCTCTACCACGCGTGATTGACGTATTTCTGTAAAGTTGCATATAGTAAATTATTTTTTGAAAAATAAGGTCATAAAGAAGTTTCACTTCTTACGTGTGCACACTAGTACACGCACACATTTTTTTTCTTAAGTATTTCAACTGGTTTTCTCAAAAAGGGAAGCAGTGATATTAACTAATAGCTCTATTAATTTCATAGAATATTAATTTTATAGAAATAATTTATATTCTACGTACTTAATACTTGAAAATGCGTCGCCTTCGTCTAGTTTAAATTAGGCCAAGTGCTAAAAGTATTGCCTTCTTCACTCAGGAATACCTAAAGCGTTTTTAAACAATTTATTTGATACGGAACCCATGATACATAAAAAATTAAAAACATTTATGCTTTACCGGATTCCGAGGGAAATATCATTTGATGAGAGCTGTCGGTTTTTCGCTTTTTTCTGTTCATGATAATCCTACTATTCTAGTATCGGTTTCTGCTTTTTCATTTATTTTCGATCGACCACGGTTTTTGATGAATTTCAGTATGGTTTGTTTGGAGATATTGTTTCATAGATTAGGTTTTGGAAATGGTAATTTATTGTATAATCTACAGAGGTAGAGAATAGAGATTCTCTATGCTAAATAATAATAAAATTTTCTTCTTTCGTAATGAATAAATATCCCACTAATATTATAAATGCGAAAAGAAAGGATGTATGTATATACATATAGCACGTGGTACGGCCGCGCCCGGTTCGACGTCGTTGGAGGCGTCCGAACGTAAAAGTTACTTGCATATCTATTATTTAAAAAAAGGTACTACAGTCGAACAAATTATAAAACATTTGTTATGTATTTGCCCAAATGATAAATGTTTGGTGGAACAATTGAATTCGCGTGGTGACTATGCATCCTTTAAGTTGACAGTTCCCACAAAAAATTTGGACACTTATATGTCGCCTATTCATTGGGCGGAGGATGTGCACATAAAGCCATGGCGTAGTGGATTTCGCAACCGTAAAACGACACAAAACTCCTAAATTAAAAACTATTTGTATGTTTTATCAAAACGTGCGTGGTTTGCGCACAAAATTAGATGTATGTAAGAATTCTATATTAAGTGAACAATACGATGTTTATGCTTTAACTGAAACATTTTTAAATAGTAGTGTGTGTGACTCAGAGTTATTTCCTAACGATTATGTTGTATTGCGTAAAGATCGGTGTAATGATTCAGGTTGGGGTGGTGTATTGTTAGCTATTCGAAATTGTTATAATATAAAAAATATTTGTGTTAAAAATTACATAAGTATTTGTACCGATTGTCTCGAAATTACAGTAGCCACGGTAAAACGCAATGGCATTAAAATGTTATTGTGTGTGTTGTATATACCACCTGGTTCTAATGATGACATATATTATGATATTTTTAAAATATTAGAAGAATTAAGTACACGTTTCTCATCATATAAAATTGTAATATTTGGCGATTTTAACTTAAATTCAGCATCAAAAAATGTTATTTATAAATATAATAATATGATTTCCTTCAGTAAGTTGCATCAGTATAATACTATTAAGAATAAGATGGGTGGAATTCTTGACCTTGTATTAAGTAATGCCAGTAGCAGGGAATTACAGGTAAGTAGTGACACACCACCACTTGTCCCCATTGACAGTTATCATCCGTCTTTGTTGGTGAAATTAGCATATTTAAGAACTTACAATATAAACGATTCATGTGTACGGTCTGGTAGTAAATTAAATGAATGGAATTTCCGTAAAGCAGATTATAATGAATTATATGCGTGCATACAATCATTGCGTTGGGATGACGTTTATTCCTGTACTAGTGTAAATAGTGCCGTAGATAGATTGTACACACAATTATTTAATTGTTTCAATAAATGCGTCCCAAAAAAGAGACATTCTATGAATAGTTCACGATATACTTATCCGACGTGGTTCACTACGGAAGTTGTTACTAGTATAAAAATTAAATATTTTAATTTAAAAAAATATAAGCAGTTTGGTCTACAGTATAACCTTGAAATGTTTAAATACTATAGAAGTAAAGTAAAAATACTTATCAATCAGGCTTATCAGAACCATATAAAAAAAATTGAAACCAACATTAAAGACGATCCCAAGAAATTCTGGGCATTTGTAAAGGAGCAGCGGTCATCTAGTAAGTTGCGTATCGAATATGACTATGATGGTGTTAAAGTAAGTGGTATTGACGCCGCAAATGCATTCGCTAAATATTTTCAATCAGTATTTTTAAATGAAAAACCAAAACTTGATTATAAGGAGGCTTCGCTTGTATCCGGCGTCGCTTCATCACGTATTTCTATAGATTACATTTCAAAATCTGATATAAAGCTTGCAATTCGGCGCCTTAAACCGCATTCGGCAGCAGGTCCGGATAATATACCGCCGTTCATTATTAAAGACTGTATATCAATTTTTATTGAACCTCTTCACTACATATTTAATTTGTCTCTCCAAACAGATACGTATCCTACCGTATGGAAAACTTCGCGTGTTACACCGGTTCCAAAGAGTGGCTCCAAAGTGAGCATTGAGAACTATAGACCTATCGCGGTGCTATCTACTTTTGCTAAACTACTAGAAATTATTTTAAATAATCACGTCTCACAACAAATAAGTTCTCGATTATCGGATTGTCAGCACGGTTTTCGTGCCCGTAGATCAACATTCAACATCAACAAATTTAATTAATTTCGTCGACTACGCTTCTAAAAACTTAGATCGGAAAAAACAAATCGATGTCAGTTATTTCGACTTTAAAAAAGCGTTCGATCGCGTAGATAATGACGTCCTTTTGCGCAAATTTTCTATGATTGGTTTCACTCCCAGGCTGGTAAAATATTTTGCAGACTACCTCCGGGATCGTTTTCAATTTGTACAACTTGGTAGTTATCGTTCAGATCCATATGCCATCAATTCTGGTATCAGTCAAGGCAGTACCCTCGGACCTACTCAATTTCTGGTAATGATCAACGATCTTCCAGATGTTATTAGTTCTTCCCAGTGTCTTATGTTTGCCGACGATCTAAAATTATATTTGGCTGTAGGAAGTATTGAGGATTGTCAGGCATTACAAAACGATATAAATAGCGTCTGCGAATGGAGTAAAATGAACCGTTTAGATCTTAATGAGGCAAAATGTAAAGTAATGACTTTTACTAGGAGTAAATCTCCACATCTCTATGACTATAAAGTTTCGGATAAGATTGTAGCTAGAGAGAATTCGATTCGTGATTTAGGCGTATTATTCGATCGTACCTTAAGTTTTAATGACCACATAATTGATTTATGCCATAATGCATATAAAGCCCTTGGATTTATTTTTAGGCAGACTGCTCGTTTTAATGACAAAACTGTTATCATTAGCCTTTATTATGCATTTGTACGTAGTAAGCTTGAATATAACGCTATCGTGTGGAGCCCACATGAAAAAATTTACACGTTAATGATTGAGAAAATTCAACGTAAGTTCTCAAGATGCCTTTTCCGGAAGATGTATGGATATTATCCCTACTTATATCCATCCTTGTACGTTACGGGGATGGTTGGAATGGATACACTCGAGCTACGACGCGAGCGCGCGCTTATGGTTCATTATTATCTGCTGTTAAATAGCAAAATTGACAATCCCGTGGCACTGGGGGCCTGTGGTGTGTGGGCACCGAGCTGCTCCGTGCAGTGGCGCTCGCGTCCGCTGTTCGCTGAGAGCCTGCTCCGGACGCGAGCCGCTTGGAGTGCACCCACCCATCATGCACTCAATTTGTTAAATAAATTTTTACGTGCTAAATCTGAAGTGGACCTATTTAATGTTAATATTGTATCGTTTGTCTCTAATTGTACCTTATTTTTAAGTCAGACTTTGTAATAATTGTTATCTTTGTGCGTTTTGGTATGTTTTGTACTGTAAGTCAAAGATGTATAAATAAATAAATAAATAAATAGCTATTTAATATGTTTGTTACTCTTTCACGAAAGAACTACCTACTGGGCGGATTTCAAAATAAACTTTAAAGAATAACTTTAAGGATAAAACTTTACAGGAATATAGGTATATATACATCAGAATAACACATGAGCTATAGAAATACTTGATTTGCCCGCGGGTTCGTCCGCGGGTAAAACAACGCGGCACAGCTAAAAGTGTTTGCCTTCTTTTTTTGCTCTCTTTTATGATAAGTCGGTTAAAAAACAAGCAATCCAGTTGTTTTATAAATAAGGGTGAAGCCCTCTATTTGACCACACACTTGAATTACTTAAGCTAATGTTTATTAACTTTAAGTCAACATAATTTATACTATCTTCATACCACGGCTTCTATTATGTTCTGTATAATATTATATGTTATTTGTGTTTGCAAATAAATTTTGATAGTCATCTTGAATGACGTAGATGTTTACTGATTTTGTATAGATATTGCCTTATATTATGAAAACTTCAAGCATCAAAGCTAATATCTTCACTGAAACTTGAACGTGCTTAATATCTTAAGTTAGAATATTGAAAATGCGACAAGATAAAATATTAAAGTTACTATAGGGTTATAAGTTTCTAATAAATGCAAGGACACATAAACACAAATACATAAACATACACACATACACACGACTGTAACATATAACAACAATCCTTATATTCTTACAAACATTCCCGTTTAAACAGAAAGAAAAGTAGGATATGACAAACAGAACAACAATAAAATAAAACGTACATTTTATCTAAAAATGGTGTATTTGTGAATACTGTAAATTTCGAGCGGAATGCAAGGCGATGTCGCATTCTTTGTTTTAAATAAACCACGCGTAGTCCAGGAGCTGGAGGGATTTCTTATCCATGTATATTATAAATGCTCAACAAACTGTTCTGCTTAAAGCGTATGAATTCCATCTATAAATGCTTTAAAAAGTAAAGCTTGCTTTAGAAAGTTTGTGTTTATTTTACGTCGCAATACGTTTACGTTAATTACGTTTTAATTATATGAGTTTTACTTTTGCTACTTGTGGTAATAATAAATAATCTTGCTAAAATTTGTTGAGAAAAATGAATAGGTACAATAATTATAACGTAAGACGTATTTGCCGTAGCATGCATTTTCCATTCTGATTACTTCTTCTATAATGGTAATTTATCAGTCTATACTGTTCCTATGTGAATTGATAAAGTATGAATTAGCACAAAGATAACGAATGAAATCAAACACTGAGTTAGATATATTACATGCATTCTGTAAACTCTAGGATCCACTCACATATTCAAACCAAATCCACCGTGAGCTCTCGTACAACAATCAAATATTCAAAATTTATATCGGCCGTAAACCGGAACGGATTGCGGCGCTTCTGTCCTACTTTTGTTTGAACCTGGATTGAACCCGGGACTTTATGGTTGGGAGTTTGTTGTGTATGTGTGTTTAGTATGTTGTATAATATAGTCATAGAAATCTAAATAACAAGGCAATAGAAGTGGTAAGCGCGCGTGACATTGTCGCCGCTCAGGTGGTTACCATGCCACATGGACATGACCATTCTTATTATCACGTTTAACACAAATTTCAACCTTGTTTCTATGAGTTTATGTTCAAAGTTATATCTATTGAAAATTGACTGAACCTCTGTTGTAGAAAAGCCGAATTTTTGCGTATTGGAGCAAAAATAAACAAAACGTCTCATATGCTTAGGGATGTTATTCTAAAATAAACCGTAAATTCGTGCGTTAGGATACATATTAAAAAGCTTAATTTAATATTTAAGTTAGTTTTCACTAAAATCAAGCTGTCCAATAAAAGGCATAGTTTACTTGTGTGTACTGTTTAGCTATCGGTTTAAATGTGTTGATTTTGGCGACAGCGGTTTTCATACGAATTATGACATTATAGCACTTCTATGTGTCTTGTTATTTAGATTTCTATGAATATAGTGTATACTGTATAGAAAGGATTGTTAGTTAGATGGGATTGGAAAATATGTGCATATGAAAATAAACGTTATTTGGATAGTATGTAGGTATGCTGAATTGGGAAAAAAAGTAAACACTAATGGGATATGGAATCTGGATTGAAATAAAGAATTTATTACATGTAGGTACCTACCTATACAAAAGAGCAGGCCATTAAGCTGATTTAATTCTATGAACCAACACGATGAATATTTTTATGTATACTTTTAATATTATAAAGCTGAAGACTTTGTTTGTTTGAACGCGCTAATCTCAGGAACTACTGGTCCGATTTAAAAAAAAATAGGTTTTAGATAGCCCATTTATCGAGGAAGGCTATATATTATATCACACGCTATGATACCACGCGAATCTCTATAAACATAAAGAAAAGCAAATGAACTTTGAACCCCTCTACACATGGGCAGAAATAGGGGTCGTGTGTCTCCGGGGGCGAATAAACCTGTCAAATAACGCAATCATCAAAGAGCTACTGAAAAGTTTCGTAAATAATTGAAATGTACCGTTTATTATATGAAAATGAATGATAATAAATGTTTTTTATCACGTATAATAATTGTAATGTATGAAAAATATTTTTTTGTACTTTAAAGCATTGTGGTGCTTTGGCATGTCTGTAAGCCACATGTTCTGTAATTAAATAAATAAATAAATAATGAACCGGCATATAGAATGTTATGATAATAATTTTTGAAAAAATTAAACCGCTTTCAAATAGGCATGACGAAAGATTTTGAAATCCTCTTCCATAATGTGTGTATACGTTTATTAAACAAGAAAAACCCTATATTTCGCTAATATACTTAAATTTAACGAAGATAAAAGCCATTTTTTCAAAAAATATTTATTAACTGTGCCAAAACAGCACACAGGTGTCATGGCGTAGGCGTGACGTCACTCTTACGTAAATACGTAATTATCTGTATGCATAGCGAAGCAAAATTAAAAAATATTTAATTATTAAGTGTTATAGAAACGAATTTCGAACGAAGTTTATAAGTGATGTGCAGTATTGCAATGTGAATCTACATAAAAATAATGCCCAAAAAAAGTGTTAGTAATTGTTTAAAGCGAGAAAATAATATGAAATGATTGTATAAATTTGACGCAGAGAAACCCGAACCACATATTCGTGAATTCGCAATTATATTTCTGTTCTGAGTCGATAAAGCATACGTGAAAAAATAGAAAATAAATAAAAATGCGTATTCTCAACATATTCATAACAACAAAATACACCTTACGCGAAGTTGTTTACATAGGCGTGACGTCACGCGTGTTTCAGTCAAAATGGCCGACTGCAGAATTTCAATGTTTTATTTTATTGATAATCTCATTAATCTTAACGTTTTTAATATTTCTAAGTCACTATTTTTAATTTATTTATTATACACTAGTGGTCCGCCCCGGCTTCGCCCGTGGTACATATTTCGCAGTAAAAGGTAGCCTATGTCCTTTCTCGGGTATCAAAATATCTCCATACCAAATTTCATGCAAATTGTTTCAGTAGTTTAGGCGTGATTGAGTAACAGACAGACAGACAGAGTTACTTTCGCATTTATAATATTAGTAAGGATTTTCCCCTAAAAACACTAATTCGATCATTTATGGATACTGTCGTCATCCCTATTGTCAGAACTAAACAATATTAAAATGTAACCAGTGACCATGGCAGCTTTCAATTAATAAAAAATTATCAAAATCCGTTCACCCACTCGAAAGCTCTGAAGTAGGTTATTAACTTATTAGCTACTTCAGAGCTTTGAGCCCAAAAAAAAAATACGGTGAACTGAGAACTTCCTCCAATTTTTTAAGTCGGTTTTAAGCAAATACACAATCTGTTTTCTATTTCACAATTTCGCATTCATGTTCTTTATATTTTGTTTCCCATTTGATATTATATAATATCATTTTCATATTTTAATTATTCATTATTTCCATTCATATAATAAAATAATAATCCTTTTAGTAAAGTCGGTTAAACATGTTTACACTCGATTCGCGATTCTTTAAGCTCATTGAATTTTAAATGAATGCAAATTATTCACATTCAAGTTTAATAAATAATTAAATTTGCAATTCGTTGTTTTATGCAATTTTGTATGCATCGTTTAGTTTGTGCATGTTTTTATACGTTAACTAGTAAATTTAATTTTTTTAATGCGTGTTGAGAGTAAAATTGCAATACTGTCACGTCATGGAGTAAGGCGACAATTTTGATATCTTTGAATCTTGCCAAAGAAGTTTCACTTCTGATACGTGTCCGTAACGAAAAAACCTAACACCCCCCACTCCAACCGACACAGCGATGCGATGCTATATGCAATAGCTTTACCGCGGCAGTCCTCGAGTGCCACACGTATTTTATAAATTTTCTTATTTTTAGCAGATAATATACTAATTTAAGCGGAGAAAAATTTAAAAATCAAAAGGCATTTCATTCTGTTTGATTTAACTTATACCTACTTCACTTATTAATACACTCGACTTCGATCGTATTTCTTTAAAAGCGTGTTACATTTATCGAATTCTGTTCAGCAGTTTTGTAATATAGCGAATAGTAAACCTCCAAATTTACAATATTTGCCATTTTCGCCCCATCTCTGTAATCACAAATTCACAAAGCTATTGAATTATCCAAATCAAATAGTAATTTGCAACTAACGACTGGCGGTTATGGAATATTGATTTTTAGGGTTCCGTGAGACTGATTAAAAACGTTATTTTTTATTGTAAATTTATTTTTATAGGATTGTACCCGTGGGATGTAGTTACATACTTAACCGATTTGGAAAATTCTTGTGTTATTACTGAATGACATTTTTTTTGGTAGTTATTCGAGTTAAGATCGAATACTGTAACACGTGACAAAATAAAACTTAAGTGCAGTCTCTATATTTTCCGTGTAAGTGTTGTTTTCATGACAAAAAAAGCTTTTCAATCTCTATTTTTGCAACAGTTTTGGCGTGAAACATACATACACAGTACACATTTGTATTTAAATATCTCATCTGATTGCTATTAGCCGTTTCCGCGTAAAAAAGGAACAAACATCCATTCTCACAAACTTTCCTATCAAATAGTACTTAATATTGTTTTACAATAAATATATTATAATAAATACTCTTTTTCACAGCCGGTTAAATATGTAAAACCGCACCGGCTGCAGTGCTGCGGAATTGACGGTTATCAAATTATTGGAATTCAATCAATTTCGGCTTTTGCGTTTCGGTTTGAATGGGAATCATTTTTAACAGATTTTAAAAGGGAATGTTTAATGCGGTTGACTAGTATTAGCACACGGTTTCGCTTGTTAAAAAAAGAATTTTACCCATATTTTGTAAATAAGTAGGTAATACCTAAATTATGTGAAGTTAAAAATTTAAATACAGACGTTTTCTTAAGTTATCAATGGAGTTCTAAGTTTGCTTATAGCTTTAAACTTATGCTTAGTCGTAATAAACCAAAGAATTTATTTTAATTAAAAAAACTGTCATTTACACGCTAAAGAAATGGAATATAATTTCTTTGTATCCTTTTAATTTGATTAAAATTCCTCCAGCAGTTCCTAAGATTAAGAGACACACACATACATAATAAACAGTATCCAACAAAGCAGATAAGTCAATATAAATGAGAAAAAGCAATTACATGAAAATGGGACACGTGTTCGTATAACGAGGAATCGAACCCGCGACCCTCGCTCTGGGATCCATTTGGTTTTGGGGTTCCTTTGTGAATGGGTTTTATGTTTATTTGAATATGCGGTTAATAAATGTTTGAAGTTAGTGTGTATCAAAACTGATGAGCTTTTTTTGTAGTTTGAAAGGAAAACCAAATATATGAAATAGCAAAATAAGTATTTAAAGTAAGTAATAAAATTTGTGCGTTTGTAGGAATCTCAAAACGGCTCTTACCGAAGCTTATAGGAAAGCTCTAGCTGCAGCTTGCCATGGATTCGCCAGGTTTATTAAAAAAAAAATGCGTGCGTGTACTAGTGTACACACGTAAGAAGTGAAACTTCTTTATGACCTTATTTTCAAAAAATAATTTACTATATGCAACTTTACAGAAATACGTCGAATTACGCGTGGTAGGGATAAGAAAAAGATGGCGCGTAACGGAAAAATGTCACGCGTAACGAAAAAATGTTACACTAAAATTTTTTCCTACCCCGATAAAGAAGTTTCACGTTCAACCATCTAGATATTTTGAATTTACTATACCTAATACAAGTAAGTACTCCTATGTTCGAAACAGATGTGTGACAAATCAAATAAAAAAAATTACGGAACTATTTATATATATTTTGTGGGTTACTGTGTTAGTAAAATGAAAAATATTCAATAATAAACCGTATTGCATTGATATAACGTCCAAATTCATTAACAACTAAATTGAATAGGGTCAAAAAGTTCTGTCAGATATGAATGAAAAATGAACTTTATGCTCAAGATAGTCAGTTTAGAATCGCTTAAAATTATATACCACTTTTATGTGTAACTTCAACTCTATGCAGCTTGTAATAAGAGCTATATTCACATCTAAGATTCTCATGTAATTCAAAATTTGACATAAAATTCAGGTGAATTAATTTGAACTTTATCGCCCTTGGAATAGGGGCTATATTAATATATTGAGTAAGGTCAGCAACAAGTGCATATTACAGTAATTGCATATTTTACTGTCATCTCGATAAATGTGTCGTATAATAGTTTTCGATTATAGATAACTAGATTTTTCACGCGGCTTCGCTTGGAGATTACATTTTGTTACACTTCAAAAGTCGATATTTTTTTGGTTGAATTGTTTTAAGGGTTTTTGTAGAAATAAACGATTTATTGAGTATAAATGGTATGTGTTTTAATTATAATAATTAATCATTATAGTGCTTTCAAGTGGTTTTGGCTGAAATTACTTTTCTTACAACTACAAATATGACTTAAAAAATAAAATGATTTAAAAAATTGCTATTCCATATTTTTGAACCTTACATTGATAAAAAAGGTTTTGAATTGAAGTTATAAAGTATAAAACAAATTCAATTCTCTTTTTTTGACTCGGTTAAATTCGTATAAACAAGAAAATATGTACAGTAGGCGACTAATTAACTTTCTTATAATATACGAAAATAGCCTTTATCACCTACACAATTAGGTATATATTTCCGTACGCAGTTTCTAAAAGGGTGTAACCCCTATTCGATATTCCTTCAGGCAAAGTTAAAGGCAAAGTTTTTGTTAGTAGTTTTAATAATGTTATGTCATATGTCCCTAGAATCAGTGATTAAGGATTATATAAATACTAGCTTTCCGCCTGCGGCTTCGCCCGCGTTTTGAAAGAAAAACCCGCATAGTGACCGTTCCCGTGAGATTTCCGGGATAAAACCTATCCTGTGTGTTAATACAGGTTACCCTCTATATGTGTGCTAAATTTCATTGTAATCGGTTCAGTAGTATTTGCGTGAAAGAGTAACAAACACACACACACACACATCCTCACAAACTTTCGCATTTATAATATTAGTAGGATCGAGGGTTTCCTTAGTTGCATTGATTTTTACTGACTTCAAAAAAAGCAACTTGATTCAAGCAAAAATTCTGTCAAAATTCAATTGGAAGTACATACATAGAATACATCTATGTATGCAGCAATATATAGCTAATTAGCCTCTCTTTCGCTCACGATAGATCAAAGTGTAACATTTATTTATTCAATTAGACTTCTAGAAGCACTTTTGAATCGTCATAACATAGTTTTCGTATCCTTATCCATACTATAATTAATGTTATAAATGCGGAAGTAACTCTGCCTCACTATAATTAATGTTATAAATGCGGAAGTACCTCACGCCCTAACTACTGAACCAATTTGCATGAAAATTGGTATAAAGATATTTTGATACCCGAGAAAGGACATAGGCTCCTTTTTACCCCGGGACATAGGATAGGTTTTATCCTGGAAATCCCACGGGAACGGGAACTATGCGGGTTTTTCTTTGACTGCGCGGACGATGCCGCGGGTGGCAATCTAGTGTCTATATAAACACTAAAAATTATAAAGTATTTCCTGGTCGAGAAATTTCCGGTAGAGAAATTTTCCCGACTTATGGATTTTTCCTGACTTATAGAAATGTTTGCGGCAAAGAGAAATTTTCCTCACGTATAGAAATTTTCCTGGCTTATAGAATTTTTCCTGACGTAAAGAAATTTTCCTGGCTTATATAATTTTTCCTGACTTATACAAATTTTCCTGACGTATAGAAATTTTCATGGCTTATAGAAATTTTGCTGGCTTATAGAAATTTTCCCGACGCATAGAATTTTTGCTGGCTTATACAAATTTTCCTTATCTATATAAATTTTCCTGACGTATAGAAATTTTCCTGGCTTATAGAAATTTTCCTGACGTATAGAAATTTTCCTGGCTTATAGAAATTTTCCTGACGTATAAAAATTTTCCTGGCTTATAGAATTCTTCCTGACGTATAGAAATTTTCCTTTCTTATAGAAATTTTCCCGACTTATCGTAATTTTCCCGACTTATGGAATTTTCCTGGCGTATAGAAATTTTCCTTGTTTATAGAAATTTTCGTGGCGTATAGAAATTTTCCTTTCTTATGGAAATTTTCCAGCTTATAGAAATTTTCCCGACTTATGGAAATTTTCCTGACTTATAGAAATTTTTCCTGACTTATCGTTATTTTTCTGTCAATCGAAATTTCCCTAACTATTGTTAAAATCATTTTTCTAATCTTCCTAAAATTGGAAATTTTTACGACTGATTAAAGTAATACCAACCACCCACCTATTCCCACCCACATCCCGTACGCTATGCTCTCTATCCACAGGCCGCGCGTGCGCAGAATGGCTCAGTATCTGCATATCTAGCGAACGTATAAACTCGCCCGGTCGATGGGCGCTTTCACCAGGGCCCTGGAATTATGGAATTATTATTAATTTCATGAACAATATCATCATCATCATTTTTATTGAAAACAATATTCATATATTTTTCTTTGCCCGCGTATTCCCCTGATGTTAAATTCGCATTAGTATGGGTCGTTTCACCGCTGTCAAAAGTTACCCATGGCCATGTCACATTAAAACGAATAAACACACTTTCGCATTTATAATATTACTAGAGGTCCGCCCCGGCTTCGCCCGTGGTACATATTTCCCAATAAAAGGTAGCCTATGTCCTTTTTCTGGTATCAAAATATGTATCTCCATACCAAATTTCATGCAAATTGGTTCAGTAGTTTAGGCGTGATTGAGTAACAGACAGACAGACAGAGTTACTTTCGCATTTATAATATTAGTATGGATTTATAATGTGGTGCTCATTTTTTTGTAATAAATTATCCTGCTAACGCTATTGTATTTTCGTTGTTTTATTTCAAGTGAACACGTCCATACAATTTTGTCACGAGCCGCCTCTGCTCTTAACATTTGTAAGTATATGTTCTATTCATCGTCGAAAGGACGACGCGACGCCCGCGAACGCTTCTTCCCCCTCTCGTTCGCTTCTTGTTTACGTAATTTTTGGGATGCGCGTAGAGTTTATAATATTCAAACGGAAAATTAAATGAATATTTATTTTTGTATGAAAATAAAATTGCTAAATAAAAGACTAGCCTAGGAATCTAGAACAGGCTTATTAATCTATGTTATGAAGTTTGTAGAACGCTTCAGTGTTTACTTTCAAGGGCTTTGCCCCGTTTTAGGACAGAGATGACCCACGAGGGTCATTTAGAAGTTATCTCTGTTTTTAAGTTAGTTTTTTTATTCACTAGCTTTTCTGTGTATAAAAGATAAGTTTCTGCTTGTAGATTTTTTTATATGTTTTGTATCAATTGTTAAATATGTCAGTTGTTTAACAAGCAAAATTATATTATTTCCCTGGTATGAGCTATCTCCCTGTTAAAGTAGGTACAGTCAAATTGTTTGCACACAGACAAACAATACAGTCGAAAGACTCAGGTTCGATTCCCGCATCGAATTTTTTTCTCAGACAAAAAAATTATTTCAATACCTGTTAATATATATTTAGGGCCGATTTTTCAATGCTTGGATAAAACTTATCCGTCCAATAAAGTATTACACGATAATATCAAAATGTCACGTAAACTGTCAAATACGGGCAATTATAATACGTTTTTAAAATGGTAGTTTTGTACATTATTCGACGAAGAAGTTTTATCCAAGCATTGAAAAATCGGCCCTTAATCTATTTAATTAATAATAGCAATCATTCCTTGCGGATTTCAGCTTCAGTGCACTATGTATTGTGGTAGGAGAATTTCTGAATGAAAATAAAAATAATATATAAGTATGTATAATTACTTGAACTTCGTTTAATAGTTTCGAATTAGTATAATCGTCTTACCGTCGCGTCTGCAGTGAGCAGTCTAGACTATGTTTCTTTTATTTTTATTAACTTTTTTCTTAATTTAATTAGGATTTTTTTTTGTAGGTATATAAAACGCGCCATTGCAAATGTTTGTTCTGAAAAAGTTAAAACTGCACACAAAAATACTTGAAACACAAAATTTTCAAATAAAATATTTTCAAATATATGTCCAGTAAGTAATTCAAGCTGTATTGATTGACATACATATAAAATTTTGAGTGCCCTTATGAGGGAAATGTGCAAATATTGAAATTCGAGTTTTTTAGCTCGGATATTTTAAAACAGGTCACTGGTCGCGTTATTAACGTATATTTTAATCAAAAGCTATATCGTAAATATGTTTCTATCTGAACTCGTAAAATATGATATCAGTTTGGAACGGCTCACCGGATTTGCGTGAAATTTAGTATATAGATAGTCAATTGGTATATACGTACTATAATGTTGTAGTTATATAGGTACTTTATATTGCGGTAAATTATGTAATATTTGTTTGAAATAAAAATATTAAATAGGAGACTAATTCTTATAATACTCCACTTGACGCATCTTCAAAACTAATTAATCTATTTTTGGTTCATATGTACATCAAAAATTGATACACTTATTATATTTTGTATGGAAAAATAATAAAACATACCCATATTTTTAAAAAACAACCAGGCATACACGTTAATTTCTATCAACCTCCTTTTCGCAGTCGGTTAATTAGCCACTACTGCGATTGTCACTCCACACCGTCACGTCCTGTCACGTAAGCGTGACAAACGAGCGTGATAATTAGTTCTAACTTAGTGAAGCTTAAAAATTGAGCTTAAGTAATAAGCTGTTCTGTTTTTAACACGCATATTAGCTTCACCTGTATGTTTGTATTTAAACAACCTTTAGACTCGATTTTGACTTCAAACGGACAGATTTAATTCAAACTTTGTACACTTAGGATCGGTGACAATGCAATGCGATCTTAAAACTTTTTGTTATTTTAAACATCAAGTTTCACTGCGATCCATAATTTAAAGAATCGATATATCTAAGAATAATGTAAGTTTTATTTATCAAAATGGTCAGGATCAATTGTAATACAATATCTTTTCACTAAAATCGATGTATTGAAAGTTTCTAAAAAGTTCGTTTCGTTCGATTCAGACATTCATATACTTACCAACCGATGTTTTGTAACAAATGTAACATCCTGTATATAAATGCAATACTGACGAATCTTAATGTAACACCCTGTATATATAACAAGTGGCGCCGGTTTGTAAAAATCACTAATTAATAAGATATACCTGTTTTGTTATCAGCGAGTGAAGAATCCACTGCGCGCTCGTGTGGGTACAGTCGCGACGGAAAGTCATACATTTTTTATACATAATTTCTTGAGTATTGCACAAACACTTAGAGATAGTTATTCTTTTAAAGTGTAAATGTGCTTACGAATATGTTTTACTTTGCTTTTGCTACTTGGCTCAAATTGCAACTTCTTCTGATGTATGTTTTATCTATACTAATATTATAAAGAGGAAAAGTTTGTAATTATGTATGTATGTATGTATGTATGGTTTTCACGCATAAACTACTGGACCGATTTCAAAAATTCTTTCACCATTAGAAAGCTGCATCTTCACTGAGCAACATAGGCTATATTGCATTTTGAAAAAAAATAGAGATCCTTACCAAAAATGCAATAATGTAACCCAAGGTGTAAATAATTCCTCAATAAAAGTTCTGTCATCGCGTGCGCTGCGGAATCTATGGAAGATAGAACAAAACAATGTTCTACGGTATTATAGAATGGATCAATATCTACAAGAAAGTCCGCGATACCATATGTCCATCTTCAGTAGTTATGTAACTACAACAACTTTTTTACGTTTTCAAAGTAAATAGAAGTGCCGACAGTAATCAAACCATGTTATCCATACACATATATTAATCCTTATCCCATTAAATGATGTTTTATTATAGACTGTTTCAATACCAGCAAAATACTTTTTAAATGAAAAGAATTGGATTTTTCATTCAAAAGATATAACGAATTTTTACAAGTGTCAATCTACAGAAAATAGTAGGTATACTGTTCGAGCAGGCCGTAGTGCGGGACGGGGTAAAGGTGATTTTCATGTGATTAAAAATTAAACCTATAGTCCGACCTATAGTTGACTTTTCACTGTCACGATATCGCTATCTATGCGGGTGAAACCGCAGGGCATTGCTAGTAAAATATAAACGGAGAAATTCGACAGTAAAATATAATCAACAGAGTATAATATGTATATGCTGTATATGTCAAATACACTATTCCGGGATAAAAAATAGCCATAATACAACTATGTCTTATTATGGCTACCTACGTACCAAATTTCATTGTAATCGGTTTAGCAATATTTGTGTGAAAGAGTAACAAAGACTCCTCCATCTTCACAAACTTTCACATTCATAATGTTAAATAGGATAAAGAAAAGCACTTCCCCACTCGACTGTACGTGTATCTGGAAGCGCGTAACGCGTTAGTTAGAGCTAATGATGTCCTTATACATTATAGTTAGTTGGCCCGTGAAGGTACAGTCGCGAGCAGCTTTTTATATTTCTGTATCATCATTAGATTGCCTTGATTTATGTCCTGTGGACGATGACATGGTTTTTTGAATTTTTTTATTTTATGTGGTTTGTAGGTTTTTAAGGAGGAAAATATTTTCAGAAGAATGTGTTCTTGCAGTTCAGAAATGGCTAAACCAAATTAGGTGTGATTCATCTGTTAAGATGATTTTTTAGATTTGATTGAAATGGAATCAGTTATCTAGAAAATATATTATCTGATTAGAAATAATGTTTTCAAGTTGGATGTAGTTATTAATTAAAATATTGTTTTATTCACATACCTAACAATAAATACATCTTATTCTTTTCTTTAAAATGTTAATCCTATTTTACAGTACAGGAATTTCCAGGATATTATTTCCTTTTTAAATTCACTATACAGTATTAAAAGGATTTTCTTTCTCGTTGCAATACTGAGTAAACCCGGGGTGCGCTGTATAGCTAATAAGGATAAACATCAATACACAATGCAATGTTGCTAGTCGCATAAAAAGCGCTTTCCATTGTCATTGATTAAAACCATTCTAGCGTAGGGTTGCCACTGCTGAATATTGTATAATCCTTCGTAACTGAAACTGAAACTGAATTAAAAGAATACAACAAATAAAACAAAAATGTGTGCGTGTACTAGTGTTCACACGTAAGAAGTGAAACTTCTTTATGACCTTATTTTTTTCAAAAATAATTTACTACATGCAACTTTACAGAAATACGTCGAATCAAGCGTGGTAGGGATAAGAAAAAGATGGCGCGTAACGGAAAAATGTCACGCGTAACGAAAAAATGTTACACTAAATTTTTTTCCAACCCCGATAAAGAAGTTTCACTTCAATAAATTGGTAATACAAGTGCATATAAAAAATGTTGTGTGGTTTTATGAAACCACGGTAAAAGTGAAACTGTTCGAACGGTTCCGAACACTGCTTTGTGTAGCGCATGTCGCGTGACGATCGGCTGCCGAGTAGATACCTACTCGGCAGCCGCGATACGTACGCGACATGCGCTACACAGACCAAAAAGTTTGAGACGATGTTATAAAAGTTTCACTTTAATAAACTTAAAAATTGTAAGAGAAGAGAGAAGAAGATTGATTAAGTTATGGTCCTTAAGTCCATCCTCCGCTGGAAAATAATTGAATTAAAACGTGTTCATTTCATTACATGCTAGAAAAAATGTAATCAGTAGGTACACAATATTAAAATTGTGTTGCCAAGCGAATATAATATTAATTAAAACCTCGTTGACAACCCTGAGTCCTGACCTACATCAGCTGTTTTCAATCACGGAGCCCTCGGGGGACGGGCTTTGTTAAAAATGTTACAAAACAAATCAATTCTAAATTATTGTTATGTACCGCCATTTTGTTCTAGACTTACCTGTACAGTACTACAGGTATAGGTATTATTGTCCTGGGAATGAGATAGAAAAATTTTTTCATAGTACGGGAGCTGGTTGACATTTTGTATAATATGTATATAAGATTTTAGAAGGGATGGTGATATTTGGACGGTATTTTAGATAATGTTAAGTGTCGATTGTTTGATATGGCTTATTTACTTATACTCTTTGAATATATGTTAATGTTAAAAATGTTATATTTCTCATTATTTTTATCCGACTTAAAAAAAGGAACAGGTAACACTGTATTGTTTTCGTATCAACGATTGATTGTTTAATAATTCGCTTTTCGAAATCAAAAAGATGTAAGACGTACAGGATTCATACAAAGATTTTTACTATAGCTTATATAACTTATTACTAAATATAGCCAGCGTTGGTATAAACTTGATGAAGACAAATTGAAGAGGTAGGTTCTCTGAAACTGTAATTTATTTAGTCTTGCAGTTTTCGAGTTAAATTAAATGCGCTTATTAGTTGCGTTTGTATATTGGAATTTTTATAAGGAAATTTCTGTAGTCATTTGTGGTCGCTTAAAAGCCACAAGACAAGTTTTTTGAAAACATAATTATCTTATAAGAAAAATAGTTTTTCACTCTTTATTCTGTGTTTAAAGAGTGAACAATCTGTTTATCGTGATTTAAAAATAAAAAGGCTTCTAGAAGATGACTAATTGAATAAAAATTTGAATTTGAACTGATTTTGAAATAGAAGAATATACAGACTTTGAAATTGAAAAAAAATTCCCCGATCTTTATTTCAATGACGGAGTGACAACTGACAAACACTGCAACTACAACAGTTTTAAGTCTCCCTTTTCGAAGTCGGTCTAAAATCAAATCTAGGCCAAAAATGTCGAATGACATTGATGTCACATTGACATATTTTTGTATCTGTGCCACGTTCGCTTTTGTTTCGAGTGAGCTTTCTGTGGAGATGTTAAGGGTTTTATTTCTAGACTTCTGTTTTTAGATACCCTCATCTTCAAACGAAAAAAAAGGAATAATTGTAAAGATTTTTTGTACGACTAACCTAATAATTACTTTTATGATATGTACTTAGCACTAAACTGTTGTCTAAACGTAATTTACTCTATATAAGGTACGTGTACAACCCGCGCGAGTCAACTTGAGACCTGCCACCTATACCCGTCTCTTTCACTCTCACGTGATAATAGAATGGAGTGAAAGGGACAGGACCATTTTTCAGGTGTCAAGTTAACTCGCGCGAGTTATAACTACATTTAGTAATTTGGGGTGCTATTTACTACCATAGAAAAAATCATTATGGTTAAAATCATTTAGTACTTTTTCTGATAAGAACTAACTGAAGGAGATTGGAATAAGTGATATTTGTAAATTTAGATTTGATTATATATAATGAATAACAAACGCGAACGAAGCCTTTTAATCTGTAAAGGCTTTAGTTTCTAATGAATAGCAATAAAAAAGTACGCTCCATTCTGTAGAACCTCAATTCACAAATACCCACAAAAGATAAACCTTTTGAGATCTAATCAAATTAAACCAATATCAAGGGGGGCTTTGAAATTCATTATCAGATTCTCAAGGATTTTACCTCAAGAGCTCTTGGACTTAGGGCTGTCACTTAACAGTTTTTAAAATAAAAAATACCTAATTGAGTTTATAGTTTGTATTGTTACTTCAAGGAACGGCATCTTAATAGCTTTTCTTTAAAGATATTTCATAAATTCCGCTGTGTTTTATAATAGTTCAATTAACTATATTTACTACGACCAGTTTTGAGAATTATTGTCAGGTAGTGTGTTCAGCCTGTCGTGCTGATCATGTTTACTACAATGAATTCAAGAATAGTTTTTTCTGGACGATTCTATCAAAACATAAAGGGTTATTTTTACTGCAAGTTGCCAAAATTAAATGTAACAACTAAAAATATGTCGTAATATTACTATATACCTAATTTATTTGTTTCTCTTTCACACAAAATAGCTGAACGGATCTCGATAAAATTTAGCACAACGACAGATTACAGTCTGGATAAATCACAGCATAAATCGCATCACATTTTTTCAAATGCTTATAAGGTCCATTTTAGAATACAACAGTTGAATTGTATAACGGACAATAGAACGGACGATTGCATCGATGTAAGCGATAATGGACTCTATTGTCCAAATGGCATTTGACTCGGTTGCTCCTATGGTTAAAGACCATTCTAGGGTTTACAATAGTATGAGTTCCTTGCTAATGGAAAATATGGTTGATGTGTTTTTAAATATTTTTTCTTCCTTTTTCTAGGGTTCTATTTATTTATTTATTTATTTTAAATACAAAAATGAAAAATTGTCTGTATGTTTAAAGAATCGTAAACAATGCATTTGATCATAGTATCGGTTTCTGAATTCGTTCGACCAATTTTTGACCACAGGCGAAGCCGGGATGCACAACTAGTTGATAAATATTTTAAAACTACTCCAATGATTAAGCACTGATACATGTTATGATTAATATTTGTCATATTATGCATTACAGACAATATTTGTCATATTACTACAATAAAAGACAGGTACAGAATTTTGCATTCTTAATATAAGTATGGTTTGGCAACCCTATTCCAATTTATAGTTTTAAACAAACAAATTTTACAATTAATTTGTTGTTAAATAATTAATTATTTCATACTTTGTTTGTAAACTTGTTAAAAAGATCTCTGATTATATTATTATAATGAATAAAGGCTTGTGGAAGCTTTTCATTTTCCAAAATGTATAATTGAAATAATTATTTTTATTTTAACTTTTTAATTGAATTTGTATTGTGGAAATAATTATTGTTTACTTGTAATTAATAAAACATTTTGATCATATTATTGAGTTAAAACTTTGACATGGGTTTTTAATAATCGACTTAAAAAAGGGCGAGGTTCTCAAAGTACTACATATTTTTGTACGAGTGTATTTTTTTTTTGTTTTGTCACCACAGTACTTTTTACTGGGTGAACCGATTTTGATTATTACTTTGTTATTCGAAAGCCTGGCATGTAATTTAAATTTTGTTTAATTCTAACAATTTTATCAGCTTATATTTGGTTCAAAAATCAAACTTTAGAATATATATTTTTGTCCGCGCATGAAACCGCGAGACACAGCTCCTATATAATTACACGCTCCAAATATCATACGCAATGAACCAAAGCACAATCTATCATTTGTCGATTAAAGATCAATTGCATCGCTCTTGGTCGAGCGAACAATGGGATATATAGTATGGGATAATTGGGATTGATGGGATTCGATGGGGTCGGGTCAAATTTGTATGTTCGTTCGTTGATGTGGAAGTGATCTCTGTACGTATATATTATAAAAGTGTAGTTCGTTTGGTGGAATGCTCTTATCTCATTTTAGGGTTCCGTACGTGTAAAGCGGGATACTATTACTGAGAATTCGTTGATACGTGAAAAAAATTAAAAAAATGTCTTATACAAAACCGTTATTGTATGATCGACTCGCACTTAACTATTTTTTTCATTTTTATGGGTTTTTATTTGAAAAAGTTTAAAAAATATTCCTTTTCATTGCAGATGAAGTTACGTGGTTAAGCTAGTAGCAAATAAATAAAATATGTTATCTACTATACCTGCTTCTAAAATACCGGATGCGGGCGGATCTGAGGGTTTTAATATATTGTATTTATGGACATTTTGATTGTAGTACGGGTGATGTGTAAATATTGTGACAGATGATAAACTCGTACGGGTTATTTTGAGGTATTGGGGTTGATTTTTCAATCAACGATGTATTGAAATGATAATAAAAAATCTGGACAGAATTATTGAAGTAAATCGATTTTTTTGAAGTGAAACTTCTTTAGGCTCGTTGAGAATAAAATTTCAAGGTCATGGAAATACCGTCACGTCATGGAGAGGCGACGATTTTGGTATCTTTGAATCTTGACCAAGTTTCACTTTCAGAAGAAGTTTCACTTCTGACACGTGTGCTCGGCACACACGCTCTTTTTTATTTATTAATCAAACATTGGATTTGTACGAAAAACTTGACAATTTTTCTTACGCCAGGGTTACAAATATTTTCAAATATATAGGTTCAGAATCTCTAAAATACCTATCTTAAAATTATGAACTATTTTCTGTAGATATTCCATTATTTGTAGCCCTCTATGTTCTTACACAGCATCTTGACGATAAATAAGATTGAAGAAAATTAACTTTTAACTTTGAAACTGTTGTTGTGAAAAACAAAAGCTTTAAAAACAAATTAGAAATAAACTTGAAAGGGAAAGTTTAGAGGTTGTAATTTTATAGGAGTTTTTTCATTTTTTTACATTAAAAAGTTTACAAAACATGAACAATATTTAGAAATATCAAAAACTTCCGCGTAATATACTCTGGAGATAAGTTAATTTGCTAACAACACTAATAAAATCACTACATAGTATAAAACAAAGTCGCTTTCTCTGTCCCTATGTGCCTTTGTATGCTTAAATCTTTAAAACTACGCAACGGATTTTGATACGGTTTTTTTTTTATAGATAGAGTGATTCAAAAGGAAGGTTTTAGTATATAATTTATTAGGTTTTAGACAAAGCGGGCGAAGCCGCGGGCGGTAAGCTAGTTTTATAATAAAACCAAAAAGAAAATATAGCTGGTTATAGTTTATTTGAAATGAATCCTACTAATATTATAAATGCGAAAGTTTGTGAGGATGGATGGATACTCTTTCACGCAAATACTACTGAACCGATTATAATGAAATTTGGTATGTAAGTAGCTGAAGACCCAGAATAAGACTAAGTCAACGGAAATTCCACATGAACTATGCGGGGTTTTTTTATGCTGCGATAGGGGAGCGCTTGGCCACGATCTCGCCTGATGGTAAGCTGAGATGTGGCCTAACATGGAGCGTGCTTCCCTAGAATGTACCTGTTCACTCTCCTCTTGAAGGGTTTTTCTTTGAAAACATGAGCGAAGCCGCGGGCAGAAATTTAGTAAATAAGAGTCTTATTTAAATTTAGCAAATGAAACACGATTACAGTCTGAATTATTATATAATATTTTTTCTAGATACCAAAGACTGAAAACAGATATTAATATTCTACAAAGCTTTCCTTATAAAGTTATTAACGTCACTTCAATATAATCAGTAGATGCTAAGTACTGACCTAATTATTGCGTCTGGGTTTTGCTGTGCAGTTTAGATTAATGTAGCATATTCAATAATGATGTCTTGTATCTAATAACTTGTCAAATGTCTGTTATAATGAAGTATGCGCTAATAAACTTTGGAATGTGTGTGTTTTATTTGAAACGAGCGGTCCGCCCCGGCTTCGCTCGTGGTACATGTTTACGTTTTCTCTCTATAAGAACCATCCTCGTATTCCAAAGAATTAGAATTAACGAAATCGGTTCAGCTCACAGGTTCAGCTGTTTTGAGATTTGCGCTTAGCACATTTCGCAATTCTTTTTTATTAGGTACCTATATAGTTGGTGTGATGATTTTTGGTTTGAAAGGATTACTTTTGAGGTATTAATAAATAAGTATTCATTTGCATTGAATTTACAAAATTAATAAAAAGAAGAAAACATTTTCAGTAATAAAATTAAATTAAAATGTTAAAGAGCAGCTACAAAGTTTCTTGCCGGCTCGACTTCTCGGTATTAAATCCTTTCTTTGATTATTACGATTTTAAAACGCTTGTCAAAGTATTAAGTAATTCTAAAAGTACTCATACTTGGATAAATAAATGTTCTAGTTTTACTAACGTACTAAATATGTAGTAATCCGTGGTTCAAGTACGTCATGGGGTACATAGTTAGGCAATGGTCTGTACGGTCATTAGGAGAATTCCTAAGTTGATCTAGACGGAATATAGGTACTAAATAATAAGAACAACGATCTGTGTTGAGCAAACCACTAATAATTATTTAGGTAACTAGATGGCTTATAGACATGGATTTTGAGGTTATACGATTTTAACGTATGTGCGTATGTGATAATTAGTTTGGTAAATTGTGACAACATGGTGGTTTTTAATATGGTCTTTGTGCTTTTGATAATGCTATTTTTAAGTGTCTGTCATCAATTATAATTTTTCCTATGATATTTACGCACGTTTTACCTTCTCTGCCTCGTGACCTGGATACAGGAAGAGATTTGTTAAAAGTTATTTCTCAATAATCAGTACTCTCGTAACGAAATACAACAAGTAACTAATACATACAAACAAGTAACTAATAATATAAATAAATATTGTGATTTATGATTAAGTTAAGGTTAGCCTATTTGCGAAAAGATAACTTTAAATTTCTAATACTTTTGCATGTTAAAAACAAATAAGCGCATATCACTACTTTAAAGACACGCAAACCAGCACCATCCAGTATAGTTAGATCTGTGTCACTGCTAAACAGTTGACTTGTGTATGCATGGAATATATAAGTGAGGAGTTAATACTGAATATCAGTGGCCTCATCCGACTCGAGGGACCAAAGTTTAGATCGATCTGTGTTCAGGGAAATTCAAACTTATGGCCATTGGATTAAGGTCCAAATTATGTATGAGTAATGTCGTGAAGTGGATGTACCGAAATATTGTTCGAATTTTAATATTCTTATGTTTTGTGTAGTTTTGTGGTGAAAGAATGCTTCTGTAATGATCTCGCTCTTACACGGAGAACTGTTAACTGTTTTAAATTTAATTTGTTTTACATTTCGACAACAATTCCCGCTTATTTTAAATTTCGCGAAAGTTTGTAAATATTAAAGGTTTCCTTTTGATATTTTGCCGACACTTCTCGACACAATCGACCTCCTTTTAGACTATTCATTTTCTTTATTAAATAGGAAGACGTTTGATCTCTATCCTGCCTGATGTTAACCAGTGATGCGATGATACACATGTAAAAATTTACATGAATAAAAATGTTTTGATTAATAAACGGAATACATTAATCTTCCAGGCGGCGACAAAGACAGCATGTTCAAGCTGACATCAGAGCCGCTAGACGGCGTAGTCGGCGAAGGTGAGCGGTGGGTGCTGGCGTGCGCTGCGCCCGCGCAGGCCCGCCTCGCGTGGCGGCACAGCACTGCTGCTGCCCCCACGCGTGATCATACTATATCGCACACCGATAGCCACAGGTATGGGACAACGATTTTTGAAGGAAAGATAGCTAATAAAATACGAACAACATTACCAGTAGATGCTAAGTACTGACCTAATTATTGCTGGGTTTTGCTGTGCAGTTTAATTAATTTAGCATATTCAATAATCTTGTCAAATGTCTGTTAGAATGATGTATGCGCTAATAAACTTAGGAATGTGTTTGATTTGAAAGATAGTTTATTAATCCACACAGTACAGTAAAAAAGAGCGTGTGGTCGAGCACACGTGTCAGAAGTTAAACTTCTTTGGCAAGATTCAAAGATACCAAAACCGTCGCCTTACTCCATGATGTGACGGTATTGTTATATTGGTCTCAACGCGCCTAAAGAAAACATGTAATGCTGTTTGGACGTCTGTCAATGGATAGCGTGGTTCTCGAGGGAAGGTTTTAGTATAAAATGTGTTAAGTTTTGCACACCGCAAGCGAAGCCGTGGGCGGAAAGCTAGTCTTTTTTTTTTTTTTTTATGTCAGAGCAAGCAAAGGGGCAGGTGGGCCACCTGATGGTAAGTGGTCACCACCGCCCATAAACACTTGCAACACTAGAAGTGTTGCAGGTGCTTTGCCGGCCTTTTATGGACAAATAAGCTCTTTTCTTGAAGGCCCCAATGTCGTAGTTGTTCGGGAACACCGCAGGTGGCAAATCGTTCCACAGTTTCACCGTACGCGGAAGGAAGTTGCGGGTGAAGCGGACAGTGGTGGAGCGCCAACCATCCAGATGGTGCGGATGGAACTGATTTTTACGGCGTGTGGTCCGGTGGTGGAACTGTGCGGCTGGTAGTAGGTGGAACAATTCCTCAGAGCACTCCCCATAGTAGATTCTGTACAGTATACAGAGAGACGCAACGTCTCTTCGCACTGACAGAGGATCGAGCCTATCGGAAAGCCTACGGTCATCGACAATTCGAGCTGCTCGACGTTGGATGCGGTCAAGAGGAAGGAGTTGGTACTGTGGGGCTCCGGCCCAGAGATGAGAACTGTACTCCATATGCGGTCGCACCTGAGCCTTGTACAGCTGAAGTCGGTGGGCCGGCTTGAAGTACTGTCTCGATCTGCTGAGCACACCAAGCTTTTTCGAGGCTAATTTAGCCTTCGCTTCCAAATGACTGCGGAATTGAACGTCACTCGAGATTTCAACTCCGAGGATTCCGATTTTCGGCGATATACTAAGGGGAGTACTCTTAAACCGAGGTTCTACGACAAATGGGGTCTTTTTAGCGGTGAACGCGCAAACCTGTGTCTTTTGGGGATTGAACTCGACAAGATTAAGTTCGCCCCAATCCGAGACTTCTTGAAGAGAAGACTCGACTTCAGACACAAGTTTGTTTCGGCTCTCATTGAGGCTTTCCTTTGAGGTGTTCGCACGGCCGGGATAAAGAGCATCCCCCGTACTGTCGTCTGCATAGCAATGAATATGTTACTGATTTGTAACAAATCATTGATATGCAGAAGAAACAGTGACCAGCATTCACATAAAGAGGCTTAGAGCAGGAACCGTCGATAACGACCTTAATGCTCCTCTCTTCCAGGAAGCTGGCAACCCAATCGCATAACCTCGCAGGAAGTCCGAAAGATGGTAATTTCGCTAGAAGTGCCTTGTGCCAGACCCGATCGAGTCTATAGTCTATAGTCTTTAATATTATAATATGATGCATGATAACTTCAAGATTAGGCTGTGCTTTTTTCCTAGCTTGTAGGCTTTTTTGAGTTTAAATGTAATTAAGTTAGGGAAAGATATGCCTTTTAATCTATACTAATATTATAAAGCTGAAGAGTTTGTTTGTTTGTTTGAACGCGCTAATCTCAGGAACTACTGGTCCGATTTGAAAAATTCTTTCGGTTTTAGATAGCCCATTAATCGAAGAAGGCTATAGGCTATTTATCATCACGCTAAGACCAACAGGAGCGAAGCCACGCGGGTGAAACCGCGGAGCGCAGCTAGTTATGTATAAATCTATTATTTCAGGAAACAACTGTCAAACGGGTCGCTGGTAATCGAAAGTATGACAGCAGCTTTAGCTGGACAGTACCAGTGTGTGGCGACGGTGGAGGGGGTCGGCACTGTGGTGTCGAGAGTGGCGACGCTGTTTCTAGCTGGTAAGTTTAAAGTAGCTATGGGAATCGCGATAAGAGTAGGGAAATTATGTTTAGAAGTTTGATTATCGGTGTTTGCAGCCGCTGCAAGCAGATTTTGCTTCTATTGGAAGCCGAAATTATTGTTATTTTTTTATGGAAATATAACTGGAACTATATCTAGTACGAGTACATGCATGTTCATGTTATGTCTTTGATTTCTTTTATCACTTGCTTCTGAAGTTAATTTTTTTTGGAAATTTCATTCAAATGTTATCTTAGTAACTTCGTAGCTACTGGAAGCGACTCGCGTGTCATTTAATTACTTTTATATTGCTTTTTTAAAGAAAATTTGTGCAATTTTCTCAACAGAAATACCCGAGCTCCTAGAGGGCCCGCGCGTAGTATCCACCGTACTCGGTGCTAGCGCGTTACTCCCGTGCGGGCTCAAGCTGGCCCCGCGCGTGGCCGTGCGGGTGCTGCCCGCCCCCGCTAGTGCAGCACCACCTGAGCGACGTGTGTATGGGGCTGCGAGATTGTATGCACAGCCGCCGGTGTTGAAGCTCAATGTAAGTGTAGTGACCGTGCGGGCTCAAGCTGGCCCCGCGCGTGGCCGTGCGGGTGCGGCTTATACCAAATTGTACAATCAATATTTTACAAATAATTCTAATTATAAGACTATAAATACGTAATTTTTGAAGCGTTTCATGCATTCCATTTCCATTACTTTCACTTAGTCGAAGATTTTTATTTTTTTAATGCCTACTATAAATCACAAATTGCTATACAATCACCCTCTGTCAAAAAACTTGCTAATTTTGCATTGATTAATAATATTCATTTTATTTCTGTTTTGTCCTGTTTTATTATAGAGTACAGTACAGTAGAATAAAAAAAAATTGAGTACAGTACAGTACAATTTATCATTTTATTTATCCATTTACAGGTGACATGGCTAAAAAACGGCCAGCCGCTCCGTATGGAGGCCGCACGCGTGTCGCTCACACCGAGCGGTGCGCTTGAGCTCGAACCGGCTCGAACGCATGATGCGGCCCTGTATAGATGTCAGGTGGGGTTGGCGGGGAGACGGGATGTGAGGTGGGTGGTGTAGTTATTGTTGTTAGTATCATGAATATCATTATTTTTGTCAACTTCAATATCAGCAGAATTATTATCAGCAGCAATATTCTCAGCAGCATTATTATCAGCAGCTTTATTATAAATAGCATTTTCATCAGCATACATATGAGTAAAACAATTTGCAACATTATTATCGACAGTTTTAACATTATCATATTTATCAGCAGCACCAATATCATTTACAGCATTTACAATAGCAATAGTATCAGCAGCATTTTAATTAGAAGCATTAATATTAACAACACAATCTGCAACGTTATCATCAACATTATTAACATTAGCGTCATTATCAGCAATACTATCATTGATAATCGGTGTCAATATGGTGTCCACTGAAAATCAGCGGAGAATCTAAGTTTCGTCAATGTCTTTAGATTATTAAAGCACTGAGTGAATATATCCATATAGTACTGTGCATCATTATTCGCATTTAAATTAGGATCATAATTATCAGAACGATTCTCATCATCAATATGGTCTGCATTATGGTATTCATTATATTAAAAAGTCCGCCCATTGATTATAAAACAAAATATTATGTTATTAACAGAACGGGTCCAGAAATAGAACTACGTGTTAACAGCGAGATAGCGAATCTAGAAGCGGCGCCGCGATTCATAGCCACACCTCAACCAGTTACAGTCATGGAAGGTATGTTTAAGATAATTTGAGTTTTAAACCGTTGTTTGTCGAACATCTAAGAAAACAGATTTTGGAATCACATCCTTAAAATTTTAATTTATTTTTATTTATGGATGATAATGTTACATTTTAGGAGCGTCTGTGACGTTCGACTGTGCAGCCATCGGCAACCCCAAACCTGAAATGATTTGGCTCAATAACGGTGTCGCTATCGATCTCAAGTGAGTTGATAGCTCTTTTATCTGATGTTTGAATATATGTTAACATAACGTTGTCATAATATTCCTTTTGCTGACGAAATTGGGTCATCTATTCTATACAAATAATAAAATCGTAGAAAAGTCAAAACTGTACATTGAATATTTTTTTTTTAAAGAATACTTGGGACGTGATCTATATTTGAAATAGAAGCCAAAAATATAGTTTTTTAGAATTTTTGTCTGTATTTATGTCCGGGCTAATCTCAAAAAGTACTGCATGAATTTTTTTTTAAATTTTGTACAGAGATAGCTTTAGACCTGAGGAAGGGCATAGTATAGGTTTTATCACGGAAATCCCACAGGAACAGGAACTATGCGGGATTTTTTTTTTGAAAAAAAAAAAGCGAAGCTGCGGGCGAAAATCTAGTCTACAATAAAAACTTTAATTTCTAGCGACCTAGACTCCCGCTTCTACCTAGTAGGCGGTGGGTCTCTACGCGTGCAGGGGGCGCGTGCGCTGGACGCGGGCACCTACACGTGCCGCGCGCACAACCGGCTCGACTCCGCCGACCACTCCACGCAGCTGCACGTTATGGTGACCACACCTACTCAAACGTACACCTACACCAAACATAATATATACTTACTCAAATGGACAATATACACCTAGTGAGAGACAAACACCTATGTAAGATACAACCACAGCGTTATTCCTGTTCAAACATATACCTACTTAAAATACGACTACAGCGTCAAAATTATACCTTTTCAAACGTACACCTGCTCACATCTTACCAAAAATACTATAGAAATATACACACACATTTTTACGCCGAATTCAAATATTTACACCTGACTTAGAACTGCACCTACAAACGTTAATATACCTCCACGCGTTATCCCTAATTATACGATTAACGTCTTCATACATTGGCATGATAAACAATAATAAAAAAAATCAACATGCAACCATTATTTCTCGTTCCCTTTACTTATACTTTACTTATATTATAAAGCTGAAGAGTTTGTTTGTTTTAACGTGCTAATCTCAGGAACTACTGGTCCGATTTGAAAAATTATTTCGGTGTTAGATAGCTCATTTATGGAGGAAGGCTATAGGCATATCAGGAGTGGAGCACTGCGGGTAAAACCGCAGGGCACAGCTTGTCTTTGGTAACACAAAATATAAACAATTCCAGAGTGTCCCCCGAGTAACATTACCGGAAGGTGATATAGTTCGTGCGCGTAAACGCGGCGACTCGCGCTTGGCCTGCGAGGTGAAGGGCAAACCGCCGCCGAAGGTCACGTGGCTGAAGGATGGAGAACCATTGTCGCCGAATAACCATGATATTGCTATGGTTGATGGGTAAGAAAAATTGTGAAAAACAATAAATTTTAAATTGTAAAAAAATACTGAAGGAAATGTCAATTAGATCCTTGATTTACCGTAAACACGTTTACTAGAATCTGAGATTTTTGTTTAATGTAAAGTTATAATGAAATTAATTTAGCTTCAACTGAACTTGAAGATGAAAATGTTGTGAAATTAGATCTTGATGGTTTGACATAGATATAATATTTATGTACTCTATATAATTTGTAATTAATGAATCCCTCAATGCATCTCATAAATTAAGATCAATCATAATTTAAAAGGAATTCTCAAGTAATATTTAACAATTTTAATTTATTAAAATTAACAATTTCCCATAAACATCAGTAAAAAATAACAAAGGACCAAACACTGAACCTTGCGACACCCCTTACAGTAGTTCACTGCGAATCCAAGGCGTGTTACCGGTGGACGCGGGAGTGTTTCAATGTTTCGCGACATCACCGGCCGGGACCAGCACGGCTGCGCTGAGATTGATGGTGTTGCCGGAGAATGGTAATGTTGTAATGTATAGTGTCGAATGCTATTTGTAAATTTTTAAATTTTAAAGTTAAAAATTCATTCGGTAATGATAATTGGTTGTTTTTATTTATATTTTCCGAATGCTCAAGTTTATTTTAAAATTATTAGAAATTATTACACGTAATAAAAAAAAACTGTATGATTCGCAGTTTTTTTTTCAGGTTAAAAATATGTTGCATTGCTTTGTTGAAAAATAAATCTATAACTTGAATGATCAAGTAACGATGTGTTATTAACAAGAGATGTGATGCCATGTGTGATGTCCTTTATTATTTTCTAATGTCGCCTATATTTATGTTTCATCCCTTTTTATTTTTTTGCACTTTTAATTTTAATTTCGACCCTTATTATTTACAATTTTCAGCCCCCGACCCTCCAAGCACTCCGCATGACATATTTAACAGTCTCCTTACATCCGACCTAGATATAGATCCTACAGAAGATCTAGATCTAGGCGAAACGTCATCCGCATATACATCAGGGCCGGATTTGGAGTACGATTATTTAACTTCGAATGATTTATTTCACGCTGCTAAAGGAATGGATAGTGAGGGGGAGGGGAACGCGAGTGTGGTCTCTGCGCCTGTGAACTTAAGGGCGGTTATTGTGAAGCACAGATTTGTGACGCTAAGTTGGGAAGAGCCGGAACATAAGATGGCGGAAATTACTGGATACGCTGTTTTCTATAAGGTCAAAGGGAGTGAACGGTGAGTTGGTATAGGAATTTTTGTCTAGATTTTTCGCAGTTGAATTTAAACTTATTTTGATTTAATTTTTTCTTTTTAATAAAAGTATGTCACGAGGTGCCATATATAAAATATGACTATTTTTACTATTTCACAGACAGGTTGAAGTTTTTTAACTACTGTTAGCTGTTCATGATCAAATAATTTTAAATGCAGTGTGTTTTTAATTTTTATAATTGTTGTATAAATAAAAACTTTAAAGAACAAAGCCGTTATTGAAAGTCACAATTAGAAAGCTACATTGTTTTGGAATAAATTTTTTTGAAGCGTCAGCGTCTAGTAAATATAAAAATTTACGTTTAAATCACGTTTTAACCCCGTCGAAACCTAAATTTATCTTACAATATTCTAGCGAGCGTGTATCCCGCGGTGCGGGCACTCGTCACGAGATGAACATACCGTCGTTACAACCGGACACACAGTACGAATTTACGGCACGAGCGTACACGGAAAATGCTGTGTCTCCGCCTACTGAGGTGAGTTGGGATGATAATATATGTAAATAAATGAAAATTCATTTTATTTGTTTGATAAGAAAGGGAAAACAGTTTACTAAAGGGTGTTTAGTAAAGGGTGACTGATACTAAATATCAGTAAACATTCGGACACTATTTATAATGTCACTTTTTATTACACGCACAGTGACAATCCTTCCACACACTGATTTTACGATTATGACGTACAGAAAACTTAAATCATTACATAATTTACAGCCGTTAGAAGTAAAAACACCAGCTGAAGAACTTCTGTACGGGCCCCCCGTGGACGTGCGGGTTGAGGCCACGGGGCCCCACTCAATGAAAGTGAGTTGGTCACCGCCGGTGGATGCGGCAACTCCACCAACTAAATACGCGGTTTATTATACAGAGGTAATTTGTTTAAATCTGGCTCGAAGGACCACTTAATATTATTGTCCCTTAGGTATGTACACTTGTTCAGGCAACATATACTAGAAAGTTCTTAAAAAACTTAAAACTTACATGAATGAAAATAGATAGATAGAGTGATTTGATAAAATAAGGATTGAAAGTTACTTAAATTAATTTTACGTGATATTACTAACAAGAACATAATAAGAGTTATTTTTACAAATATATTTTTGACATGCCAAAAGCTTTTGATAGACTGCTTCAAAAAATATTATCATACAAATACTTAAAATATACGTACGGTAGTTTTAGAATCGTTTCGATTTACATAGAAAATAGGAAACGATTTTATATTTTACTCTCAATCAAAAACAAAAAGAAAAGAACAAATCGAAATCGTTTTTCAGATATGGAGTACCGAAAGGTTCTGTACTGGGACCACTTCTATTTCTAATTTATAATAATGACTATTAAAACTGACAAAAAGTGTAACAAATGATTAATGGCATTAAATCTATTCGGTGTAATTTATTATTAAATTTTTATACACTTAGATTATGTTTCGATTCGGAATTAGTGTAAAAAGTAAGATTGAGAAATTAAATTGTAGTATGATGTCAGTTTTAATTGACAAATGTTTGACGATACTTTTTGAAGAAGTATGATCTTTGTGAACGTATTGGGAAATACGTTGTTGTACAATGTTCTCATACATCGATAGATTGGCTGTCAGTATGGTTATTACCACTGCAGTACTATAAAGTGGTGGGGAGGATTTGCTAAAGATGGTGGGGGGGGGGGGTAGTTGTTAGTACTACATCGTCCGTTCCGTTGAACCAGACGGAAAGCGGTCGCGAACAGAGCGAGTGGTGCTCACCAAGCGGGTGCACAGTGAGCGGGCTGCGCGCGGGCGGGCGGTACCGCGTGCGGGTCGCGGCCGCGGGGGGGGGCGCGTCGCAGGAGCGGCCCGTGCGCACACCGGCCGCTCCGCCAGCCGCGCCGCCCAGGAATGTTACTGCGCTGTCGGCTTCGCATACTGTGAGTACACACATAGCGCGTATATAACCCACGCGTTTACACACACACACACTAATAGATCCCGCGTGTACACATACACACACTAAGTGTATATACTTACACACACATACAGCTCGTCCAAATTTGACTGGCCGGTTGGCTTGGTTGGTAGTGACCCTGCCTTCCAAGTCACTGGTCGTGGGTTCGATTCCCACCCGGGGCAAATATTTGTGTGATGAACATAGATGTTTGCTCTGTGTCTGGGTGTTAATTATCTATATAAGTATTTATTTAAAATTATACAGGGTGGCCCGTTTACAGTGGTCCAAAAATTTTTTTCAGCTTGAGAGCATCATGAGTAATCATTTAAAACAAACTTTAGTTAAGCGAAAACTTATGGTTTAGAAATTATGATTTTTTTTTATAAATAATCCGGAGTTTCAATATTTTTGACACAAAACCACTCTGTTATGAAAACTACTGGACCGAATTGAATGAAATTTGGTATAGGTATAGCGCAATAACCTACCTATCGCACAATAGGCTCATCTTGTGTAAATAATTAGACTGCATTTTTTTATTTATCTTTTTCTGTAGTTTTTTGAATTTCTCGGCAAAATATGGATTTTTCGAAAAATCCTGTGAAAAAAAATGTACCACCAAGGTTTTGCTGGTACTGCTAAAAACTACCTTAACATAGGGTTATTCTTTACACAAAAAATCATAGTTGTCCTTCGATTGTAACATCTTCAAAAACAACATCATGTACATTAACACATGAAAATCGAAAAATTTCGAAATTTACCATAATTTAATTTTAATCATTTGGAACGGCCAATTTTTGATTAAAGAACCATTTATTGCCATAAAAGTCATTACAAATTAGTATTCACATGGCTATAAAACTTAAAATGAATGAAATAAAATTTTAACCTGCCAGCCAAGATAACTTAACTTTATTCTAATGTCAATTTATTGAGTTTTTTTTTTGTTATTTAGTTTTTATGATTAAATCTTAATAAAAGGTTTGGAGAATTAATAAAACAACATAAATATTAATTATATTAATTATATGGCTGTTATATCCACTTGTGGCTATCCACTTGTGGCTATAACACCCATTAAAGAAAGCCGGCAGCCATTTAAAAGGCTGCGAAGAAATTTCTTACGCAGATGCAGATTATGTTTAGCGAAAGGCGGACGGCATTTCAAAAACCTTTTGTAAAAAATAAACAATATGTTAATTAATATTTATGTTGTTTTATTAATTCTCCAAACCTTTTATGAAGATTTAATCATAAAAACTAAATAACAAAAAAAAAAACTGAAAAAAAAATTGGCCGTTCCAAATGATTAAAATTAAATTATGGTAAATTTCGAAATTTTTCGATTTTCATGTGATAATGTACATGATGTTGTTTTTGAAGATGTTACAATCGAAGGACAACTATGATTTTTTGTGTAAAGAATAACCCTATGTTAAGGCATTTTTAGCAGTACCAGCAAAACCTTGGTGGTACATTTTTTTTTCACAGGATTTTTTCGAAAAATCCATATTTTGCCGAGAAATTAAAAAAACTACAGAAAAAGTTAAAATAAAAAAATGCAGTCTAATTATTTACACAAGATGAGCCTATTGTGCGATAGGTAGGTTATTGCGCTATATCTATACCAAATTTCATTCAATTCGGTCCAGTAGTTTTCATAACAGAGTGGTTTTGTGTCAAAAATATTGAAACTCCGGATTATTTATAAAAAAAATCATAATTTCTAAACCATAAGTTTTGCTTAACTAAAGTTTGTTTTAAATGATTACTCATGATGCTCTCAGGCTGAAAAAAATTTTTGGACCACTATAAACGGGCCACCCTGTATATGTATGTTTATCAGCCATCTGGTTTCCATAACTGTGTGTGAAAATAGTCCCGAAGTATTTATTTATTTATTTATTTATTTAAATATAAAAATACTTTCACCATCTTCGACAACATTTCTATTAATACAAACATCCTTATCACATTATTTTGGTTCTCACAGGAAAAACTGTATAAATATCACACGTCGTGATTGACTTACAATAAACAACTAGAAACACAATCAATCACATTTTAAAATTGTCCGAAGCAAAACTCTGCCTATACAAATTAGGCAGTTTTCTAAAGCATATTCAATGAACTTTTATCGTTATTGCAACGAAATAAGGTGTTAATTTCATTGAATAATTTATAAAATTTCACTTTGAAATATTTTGACGACCTTTTAATAGAGGATTGTGAGTCTAATTGTTTAAAGTACGTGAATATTTATGATCAAAATATTATTTTCAGTCAATCCAAGTCCGTTGGGAAGCTCCACCCGCGCGTACTCACGGAGGTCCCCTCACAGGGTACAAAATACGCTATCGCCTTATAAGTGGTGGGGCACAAACTAGTGGGAGTGGGGCAAATGGGGCAAGTGGGGCAAATAGAAGACGTGCTGATTCATTAACCACGCCTGCTGATGCAAGACGAGCGGATTTGACTAATTTGGAACCGTCGGCTACTTATCAGGTTAAATTTACTTGCGAATTGACCTGGAATAATATCTTGTGATAATGTAATGGTGGGAATTCAAATCAATAGAAATATTAATTTGTTTTGTCATATCTCTAGTTATTTCTAGTATTACTGCTATTATTTCTATAATTTTTATTTGGAACCTCATGAGACGATATTGTTATGGGTATTTGTCAAACAAATGCAGTATTTGTTTCTGTTTATTAGTACTATTCTTGATACTATAATTAATATTGTTTTAAATTCTGTTAAGATATGACCTTTTGAAATTAAGCGGCATCATATGATTTTGCTTATACAATTCTTTTCTGTATGTTTCTAAAGCTTCTCTTATGTTATTTTTGTGATTCCTGATAATATTAACGCGAATGTTCTAGATCCGCATATGCGCACTGAACGCGAACGGTTCGGGCCCGTTCAGCGAGTGGGTGAGCGCCACGACGGCCGGCACGCCCCGCGCGGATACCGCCGTACCGGCTCTACCGCCGCCGCTCACTGGTGAGTTGTCATACATTGATAGATTGGCTGTTGAAATGGGATGTACATTAGTAAAGCTTGCTGAGATTTTTATGTAAAAATGTTAGGTATTGCGAGCTGTGAAACCATATATTTAATACTTACTAGCTTTCCTTTCGGACATACATACAGACAAACAGACAAAAATTCTAAAAACTATATTTTTGGCTTCGGTATCTATTGTAGATCACGCCCCAAGAATTCTTTAAAAAAATATTCAATATACAGTTTTGACTTTCCTACGATTTTATTATATGTATAGATACTAGTATAAGCCAAGACAGATTTCATTACATTGTCATATTATAGTCAATAAGTATCTTTTTGAACATCAAACATGTATCGCCAGCGAATAATGCACAATAATTATTCGTCACGTTTGGTAAATCATTAATGTAAACTAGGAATAGTAAAGGTCCTAACACGCATCCTTGTGGCACACCACATGTATTATTCTCATAAGACGATATAAATGCCGTATTTTTTATTTGATATTTCTATACATGGTTATTTATTAAATAAGGTTATACAGAATCAAATGCCTGTGTCAAAACAAAAATATTTATTTAACACGCATCTTTATGGCAATCAATAATAATGTATAAGAAAATAGAAAACACTGTTGGATTTTATTTTTGGAAATCATATTTGAATATTGGTTGAAAGTCTATTATTGTTTTCTGTTTCACATTTTTTTTTTTAATTCTCAATGTTTCCTTTTTATAACACTTTCTCATCATAGGTAGCTTAAGTATTACGTAATTCGTATAATGGAAAATGTTTCTACTGGATGACTATTGACTAAATAATAATAACTGCGCCGGTTGTAACTATACCATTTTTATTTTTCACAGATCTCTGTATCTGCTAGTTACGAAATTTATAGTGTATATCTGTTAGTTATATATTTATATATATGTTACCGGAAATGTATGAAATCAAGGAATTGTATACAATTCCTAGGAAATGTTTACAATTCCGATACCATTTAGGAAATGTATAAAATATTGTTTAAAAAACTATTTAATGCATGCATATCCTAGGAAATGTATAATCTTCCTAGGAATTGTATAGAGTCTGTCAAGCGAGTCTAGTCCCATGAAAAAGGCGGCAAATTCAAAAATCTTTTAGGTGTCAACACTGATATAGCACGCTGAAAACTTATTGATACTTGAATTTTTGATAAAAAAAAAACATATTTGAAATAAATAAAAAAAAGCATTTCAATGTAAGTATTTATTTGTCACAATCAGAACTAAAATCAGAATCAAGAAATTCAATGCCTTCATATGAAAAATCACTGTCAGTATCATCATTACGCACAGAAATGATGAAAGTAACCTGTCATAGCAGCAATTTTTGTCAGATAGTCTGTTTCAGATTTAATTTTTTTATTGTCTTCTATGGCTATGACTTACTTAACTTAATTATGAATTGTGCTTTTTATTAATTCATCATCCAAGGTGGCTGAAAAAAAACACAACAATTTTTATAGTAGTTTTCACTTAAAGATGCCCTAGTAAGTTTCAAGGTCATGAACGTCTGGATCTAAACCAAAACGGAAATCGTGATCACATCACAGTAAAATAAAAAAGTTAGACAATTGTGCTAAAAGTACCAACACGTTGTTGCCAACCTACCTGATGTTGAAACGATTTCATCCAAAAGTCGTCGTTTTTGCGATAATACGTCGTCAGATTCACTCTGTACATGATTATATTTATTAATCATTGTAAACAACAAGCTCCTGACACTACTTTTAATAGGTTTCGGCATTATAACATTAAATAACTCAACAAAAACCGGATTATTACGAGGTTACAACAGAATTTGTGACAATCTGTTTGACAGATCATAGTATTGCCATTATAAGAAATCAGTAAAAGGGTTGTGGACTCGACTCGCTTGACAGACTCTACAATTCCAATATCGTATTAGGAAATGTGTAAAGTAAATGTTTTCTGTAATAGAACACGTTGTTATTTTTTTTATTATAGCTCTTATTTATACAATCGGGTAACAGTCATACCGTAAAATTGTATTAATATTATGTTCATATTATTATCTTACTAATTAACATTTTAAAAATCAACTATCGAACTTTTAACGTAAATATCACAAAATCAACTTATATTAATTATTCTTATAAAATCAAATTTTCATTTGGCAAGTAATCAGTCCCCTCGTCCCGCTGTCCCCGCGTATATTTGGCGCAGTCGGATTGTATAATCCGCCGTATTACATTATAGTAGGGGAGCCCAGGATGCTAAATGTGGATTTACTCGAGCGTCACGGGAACCTATTAGAATTGGTAGATTAGACCATAGCGAGAAAAAAAGGTCCTATAATGTTTTCACTTTTAGCGGTGGGGAAGGGTTTTTTGATTTTTTTTAAATTAAAAAAGAAAATAATTGGCTTGGAAATACTCAAGCGCGTTAGATATTGATATTTTGCATGCTCCAGGACGTCACTGAAAAAAAGTATACGTTAATCTGACGATTTAAGTGGCGATTTAATCGCTATGAAGAAAGGGTAAAAAATTAAAGTAATATTATTCGAGCGCGTCAGATTAATATATGGGGGGGGTTAATTACAATATAAGAAGTCCCCATTTCGCTAATCTGACGATTCGAGCTCAACCTTAGGGAATTATGGATTATTCAAATTTTCCAGCGGGGCCCCTGAGCGCACCCACCAACCATAACTCCTCATATTGACTAGAGGTACTAATGAATAGCTAAGGTACCGTCCCTTATAGTAATCTGACGCGCTCGAGTAAATCCCAAAATCCCCTCTTGGGCTCCCCTACTATTACGGCTAGCTGTTTTAATATGCCGAAAATTCGTCTTTTTCCAAAATTCTACAAAAAGACGGTCGCGAGCCGACGGCTATTTCTGTGTAGTTTTAAAAAACACGAACCTAACCTAACCCACCCCCTTATCCAAACCAAAAATTTCTGATTACGAATTATCGGCATAGTTACTACAAAATGCCGACCGTTTGTAAACGGCCAGATTATACAGGGTGTAATCGTTAAGTGTGCACAGGCGTTTTTTCCGTAAGTATTACAGATAAGTAGAACAAAAAACTTTAAACTGATAATTATCGAAAGTACTTAACCTAATGAGTAAAATGACCGTAATAAATTTTTAAAAATAAATCGAGAAATATCAAAAAAATTATCTTTAAACCCTCCCATACATTAAGTATGAAATATGAATATCCCATATACATTTAATATGAAAGATTTTAGCTTTCTTTTTCTTTTTTGGTTTTCTGCTTTAATTACTTCGCAAATTTGAAGTGGCATTTTCACGCATTTTCCGGATATTTTCCGGGGATTTTCCGAGCATTTTCCGGGCATTTTCCCACGCTTTTTTCGTACATTTTCACGCATTTTCCGGATATTTTCCAGGCATTACCCAGGCATATTCCAGGGATTTTCCAGGCATTTTCCCGCCTTTTCCGGACATTTCCACGCATTTTCCGGATATTTTCCAGACATTTCCCTGGCATTTTCCGGTTATTTTCCGGGATTTTCCCAGGCATTTTCCGGGAATTTCCCAGGCATTTTCCGGGGATTTTCTGGATGTTTTCAAGACATTTCCGGACATTTCCCTGGCATTTATAGGGGATTTTCCAGGCATTTTCCACGCTCCTCCCGGACATTTTCACGGCATTTTCCGGATATTTTCCGGACAATTTCACGCATTTGCCGGATATTTTCCGGACATTTTCACGCATTTTCCGGATATTTTCCAGGCATTTTCCAGGGATTTTCCAAGCATTTTCCACGGTTTTTACGGAAATTTCCACGCATTATCCGGATATTTTCCAGACTTTTCCGAGCATTTCCCAGGCATTTTTTTGCGGTTATTTTCCGGGAATTTCCCAGGCATTGTCCGGGGATTTTCCGAGCATTTCCCGGGAATTTTCCGGATGTTTTCCAGACATTTTCCGGACATTTCCCTGGCATTTTTCGGGGATTTTCCAGGCATTTTTCGGGGATTTTCCAGGCATTTTCCACTCTCCTCCCGGACATTTTCACGCATTTTCCGGATATTTTCCAGGCATTTTCCAGGGATTTTCCAAGCATTTTCCACGGTTTTCCCGGAAATTTCCACGCATTATCCGGATATTTTCCAGACTTTTCCGAGCATTTCCCAGGCATTTTCCGGTTATTTTCCGGGAATTTCCCAGGAATTGTCCGGGGATTTTCCGAGCATTTCCCGGGAATTTTCCGGATGTTTTCCAGACATTTTCCGGACATTTCCCTGGCATTTTTCGGGGATTTTCCAGGCATTTTTCGGGGATTTTCCAGGCATTTTCCACTCTCCTCCCGGACATTATCACGCATTTTCCGGATATTTTCCGGACATTTTCACGCATTTTCCGGATATTTTCCAAGGGTTTTCCGGAAATTTCCACGCATTTTCCGGATATTTTCCAGACATTTTCCAGACATTTCCCAGGCATTTTCCGGTTATTTTCCGGGGTTTTCCCAGGCATTTTCCGGGGATTTTCCTAGCATTTCCCGGGGATTTTCCGGACATTTTCCAGACATTTACAGGCTATGTCAGGAAAATGTCCGGAAAATGCCTGGAAAATATCTGGAAAATACCCGGAAAATGCGTGAAAATGTCCGGAAAATGCGTGGAAATGCCTGGAAAATGCCTGGAAAATGTCCGGAAAATTCCCGGAAAATATCCGGAAAATGCGTGAAAATGTCCGGAAAAACGTGGAAAATGTCACTTCAAATTTGCGAAGTAATTAAAGCAGAAAACCAAAAAAAGAAAAAGAAAGCTAAAATCAGCATTTCCCTGGGATTTTCCGGATGTTTCCAGACATTTTCCGGACATTTCCCTGGCGTTTTCCGGAGATTTTCCAGGCATTTTCCACGCATTTCCCAGACATTTTCCGGACATTTCTCAGGCATTTTCCGGGGATCTTCCAGGCATTTTCCGGATATTTTCCGGACATTTTCACATTTTCCGGATATTTGGACATTTTCCGGATATTTTCCAGGGATTTTCCACGGTTTTTCCGGAAGTTTCCACGCATTTTCCGGATATTTTCCAGACATTTTCCGAGCATTTCCCAGGTTTTTTCCGGGAATTTCCCAGGCATTGTCCGGGGATTTTCCGCTTAACGATTACACCCTGTATACAATTTGCCTGCGACATATCAATATCTTAAATGTTTAACATTTCCGATAGTTATTTAGGAAATGTATAGATTTCCTAGGAAATGTGTATAATATAATTTATTTTACACATTTCCGTGCGATTTTAGGAATTATATACATTTCCTAGGAATTGTATACAATGACGGATTACATACATTTCCGTTAACATATATAATTCGTTTCCTTACTTTTCGTACTTATGTCATGATGAACAGAATCAAATGCCTTTGTTAAAACAAAAATTATAAGAAAATCAATGACCTATTATACTAGTAGACGGCGCATACGCCAACATCATTGCACTAAAAAACAGCGTAATTAATACATACCTACTTACTAACGCATTATCACCAATACAGTTGTTCTCTCTTTCACTCTCACGCACGAGACATAATACATGTCTCACTCATGTACTTCGTAATAACAACTGCCGATTAAAATGTAAAAAGAACGTCCAGCCACGACGCTGAATGGTGCGTGACTAAGTGAAACTCGGGCACTTAGCTGAGTTTTTTCTTGCCAAAATAGAGAGCGGGTAACGTATCTAGCTTTTTTATATATCATAGAAGAAAATCTATTATAATTTTATTTCATTTACCAATTTCTTTTTCTTTTTCTATAACTCCAGCTCGTGCTAGCCGCGATTTATCTATTATAATAATACTAGCTTTCCACCCGCGGCTTCGCCCGCGTTTTCAAAGAAAAACCCGCATAGTTCCCGTTCCCGTGGGATTTCCGGGATAAAACCTATCCTATATGTTAATCCAAGTTACCCTCTATATGTGTGCTTAATTTCATTGTAATCGGTTCAGTAGTATTTGCGTGAAAGAGTAACAAACATCCATACATCCATACTTACAATGTAAATAAATTATATAAGATGTAGATTATAATGTCTCATTTCTTTCATTCATTCATTCATTCAGCTCGCGCAGGCCGCGACTGGATATCAGTATGGTGGGGGTCCACAAGCTCGGGCGGCTCGGCTCGGGGCTGGTGGCTCGGCTGGGGGCTCGGCGTGCCCGACGAGCACTCGCGCGAGCTGCCCGTGCACAGGACTAGCTATGTGATACGCGGCCTGGGTGAGTACAGATTTATTTATTTATTTATTTTTGGTAGTCCAACAGGTTTACATGTAATAAGATTTTACTATTTTATTGATCAATTGAACAAATTGCCAATAAGGATTACAACATATTATTCTTAAGAATAGATCATAAACTAGGAAAGTATACAATAATATTAATTAAAAACATAAAAATAACTACAATAAAATAATACTTAGTTAGTGTGTGAGTTACTTAATGTGTGTGATAGAAAGATAGACAGACAGACGAACAAAAATATGGAGAAATTGTAAAAATGTGAAAGAATCAATCAAATATCTAGAAAAATAAAAAAGTTATGGGACTTTGAAATAGGAATAGGTTATATGACGTCACAACGATTAATTGTTTTACATAGTTTAATTGCCAGAAATAAATGGCTCTGTATTCATAAGGCACTATCAAATAATTCGTGTGTATTTTGTGATCTATATTTACAAATATTTGGTATACAAAATAATATTCGCCAATAACCATCACAACATAATCTTATAGTTACATATTAATATATTCTTACTTATGCTCTGCCCTATTCCTCTCCTCAAACTAACTTCCTTTCGTACGTCTGGTTGTCTGGAAGAAATCGCTATTTAGCGATAAGACCGCCATTTGTTTTAATTTATAATTAGATTAAGTTCCTAGTTAAGTTTTGTCAGAGCAATAAAGTATGAATAAATAAAAAAATAAAAACATACAAAAAAAATCAAATATTTTTTTTGTATTTTGACAAAAATAACTTTCCCCAGAATCGAACTCCGAATACGTAATATCTCTACGCGCCAGCAACGCCCTTGGCCTTGGTCCAGCTGTATACGCGACTGTCCGCACACGCACTACATCTCCGGACGACGAACCGGACGAACCGGACGAAACTGATGCCGATGATCCGGAGGAGACTGAGGATAATGATACCCCACCACTGATACCGCCGGTGGGGTTGAAGGTAAGTGGGGGGAGGGGGGGGGGTGTATGTGTGATCACATGAGTACGTCACGATCACGTGAGCGATTTGTGACGACACGTGTGATGTATTATGTGATGCGTGTGTTGTGTGATGTGATGTCATATGACGCATGTGATGTGTGACGTCACGTGTGATATGTGGCATCATGTGTGACGCGGGTGATGTGTTGTACGATGCCGCGAGTACCTAGTTTTTATTTCAAGAATATCATCTTAAAATATAATGTTTCTAATCTTTTTTCAGGTTATAATGCTGAGTGGTACGACTGCAGTTGTTTATTGGACAGATCCAACATTACCCAAAGGACAGGTAATATACTATACCTATTATTGTTAAAAAATATGTTGTAATAATCCTTATAACCTCAATCACAAAAAATCATTAAAAAAATGTTTTGTAAGGTTGAAAAAAATACACATTTACTCAAAAACTGTGTATTCTGACTGCTTACTTCACATAATCCATACTAATATTATAAATGCGAAAGTAAACTCTGTCTGTCTGTCTGTTACTCAATCACGCCTTAACTACTGAACCAATTTGCATGAAATTTGGTATAGAGATATTTTGATACCCGAGAAAAGACATAGGCTGCTTTTTACCCCGGGAAATAGGATAGGTTTTATCCCGGAAATCCCACGGGAACGGGAACTATGCGGGTTTTTCTTTGACTGCGCGGGCGAAGCTGCGGGTGGAAAGCTAGTAAATTATGAATTACAGACAATATACTATTACCTTATTTTAGTAATGGTTTTTTATCTCCTTCTGTATATCTCTTTCTATAATTTTAACATTGCTAAAATTATAAATGATAAATGAATGTTTCTCTTTTCTTTTTTTTCCATAAGTTTAACAATCTTTCTATATGTTTTAGTTAGCAACAGACGGTCGTCGGTACGTAGTGCGCTGGTCGGCAGGCGGTCGTGTGCGTACATACAACGTGACCGATTTAAACTGTATGTTGGATGACTTGAGACCGTACACTACTTATGAGTTCGCTGTTAAACTTATTAAAGGTGAGGATTTTAGATTAATATGTTTCATTTTTGAAAATAAATGTTAGGAATTTTGAATAATGTTTTTTTTCTATCCCTTATGTTTTACACTTTTTATTACTGTACATTATACTTTTATTCAACTATAATTTGATTGGCCAAATTGTGAGAAAAATTGTGTCACAACGCTGTAAAAGTTGTCAGTAATACCTAAAACATGGTATACTGTAAAAGTTGTCAGTAATACCTAAAACATGGTATACTGTAAAAGTTGTAACTAATGCCTTATACATAGTTCACTGTAAAAGTTGTACCTAATGCCTAAAACATGGTATACTGTAAAAGTTGTAACTAATGCCTAAAACATGGTATACTGTAAAAGTTGTCAGTAATACCTAAAACATGGTATACTGTAAAAGTTGTAACTAATGCTTAATACATAGTTCACTGTAAAAGTTGTACCTAATGCCTAAAACATGGTATACTGTAAAAGTTGTAACTAATGCCTAAAACATGGTATACTGTAAAAGTTGTAACTAACACATAAAACATGGTATACAGTAAAAGTTGTAACTAATGCCTAAAACATGGTATACTGTAAAAGTTGTCAGTAATACCTAAAACATGGTATACTGTAAAAGTTGTAACTAATGCTTAATACATAGTTCCCTGTAAAAGTTGTAACTAATGCCTAAAACATGGTATACTGTAAAAGTTGTAACTAATGCTTAATACATGGTTCACTGTAAAAGTTGTAACTATAGTCTGTCCACTATAAGAATTGCTTTTTGACAGCTCGACGGGTGATACTAGAAGTGATGTTCAAAAGATTATCGATTGTGATACCATTTCAATTATAATTTCAAAATATTATCATAAATCGAATCAGGTACGTAAATAATAATTACAACGTAAACGTACTAATAAGATATGTAATAATAAGACCACATATCTATGCATTTTATGTTAAAACTAAACTAAACTAATATTTTATTATTTATTGGTTTCTATCTTACAATTTGGTTGCCTTTACGTTTAAATTATATAACGTAATAGAAGAGTTTTTCTGTATCGGATATATTTTACAGAGTATTTCTATCGATTATTATAATCTATCGACCCATCATTGAATAATTCTGTGTAGACATCACTAAGTGGGCGGGGCCTGTCCATGAAGTACAATAATTATTTGTATGACATTTTAACATAGACAATACAATCCTTCATAGGCGTGAAGCTGTCAAAAAGCAAATAATATATTGGACAGAGTATAATGCTTAATACATGGTGTAGAGTAGTGCTTCTGCCCCCAAGGTTGTTAAATAATAAAGGCCTTTACTTGAATCACTTTTATTCCTCTTTAAAATATGTGTTGTTTAAGCTAGCCGTTATGCACTACTGAATAATAATTCTAATAAATGTAGAAAGCGTCAGGGAAACAATGTGGACGCACACATATACAAAAAGCTCGATCAGCGAATTGCATATGTGTGTCCCTACACATGGTTCACTGTAAAAGTTGTAACTAATGCTTAATACATAGTTCACTGTAAAAGTTGTCAGTAATATCTAAATCATGGTATACTGTAAAAGTTGCAATTAATTCGTAAAACATGGTATACTGTAAAAGTTGTTTCAAATACCAGAACTAATAAATAAATGAATAAATTTTTAAATTATTTTTTGTTCTTTTTTTTTTTGAAGTAAAATATCTTTTGGTATCTTTGAATCTTGCCAAAGATGTTTAACTTCTGTTAAAGTTTTTTTGCCGTGCACACACGCTCTTTTTTATAAATTTTATTTTTATTTTGACAGAATTTTAACATAATTAGTGTCCAAAAGAGATGTTCTTGAATAATGTATGAAATATATAATATTCTATGTTTGTTATTTTTTGTGTATAAAATGTCGTGGATGGAAGAAACAACATTTTCTTTGTTCTGCCTCTAATTAATTGCATGTCAAAAAGATATTTTTCCCTTCAGCCTGCTTAATCGCAAAATATTCCTTTTCCCCCATGTAAGGCCGTAAGAGATCGCTGTCTGAGCGATAAGACCGCCTGTTGTGCTCTTTTATTTAATACTAGATTTCCGCCCGCGGCTTCGCCCGCGTTTTCAAAGGAAAACCCGCATAGTTCCCGTTCCCGTGGGATTTCCGGGATAAAACCTATCCTATGTGTTAATCCAAGTTACCCTCTATATGTGTGCTAAATTTCATTGTAATCGGTTCAGTAGTTTTTACGTGAAAGAGTAACAAACATCCATACATCCATACTTACAAACTTTCGCCTTTATAATAGTATTAAGATTAAGATTAAGATTGTATTGTGTTCTTACTTGTACTTCTCTCTGTGGTGCACAATAAAGTATTTTTGTTTGTTTGTTTGTTTGTAAGGCGGTCGCGAATCCGCATGGTCCATGCTAGCCAGCAACACGACACTAGAGGCTGCCCCCGGGTCGGCCCCGCGCGAGGCGCGCGCGTCGCCCGCCACGCCCCCCGCGCGCGCTGCCGACCTGGCCTGGACCCCGCCCGCCAGACCTAATGGCAGGATTACTGGTGAGTGGGGGGGGAAGGTTTTGGTGGGTTTTTAGACGGTCTGGGAGATTTTTGGCAGGTTTTAAGAAGGTTTTGACAGGTTTTAGGAAGGTTTCTCAAGGGTTTTGCGACGAAATTCTTCATTTTACTCGCTAGACCCAACGGCAGGATTACTGGTGAGTGGGGGGTTGGGGAGGTTTGGTAGGTTTTTGTAGTGTGTAAGCATGCAATATATCCTAATTGTTGCATCATTAATTATTAGGTACACGTGTAACCCAATTATATTGATATTTAAGCAATAATTAATACGAATAAAGGTGCAATCTTAATCATGATCTCGTTGTTTTAATTCGTCTCCTAATACACTCCGTTCACACATTTTGACAGGTTTTTAGAGTGTCTGGAAGCTTTTTGGCAGGTTTTAAGAAGGTTTGCAAGCGTTTTAGCTGGTTTTGTAAGGTTTAGGAAGGTTTCCCAAGGGTTTTGCGGCGACATTCTTCATTTTACTCACTAGACCCAACGGCAGGAATACTGGTGAGTGGGGAGGTTGGGAAGGTTTTGGTGGGTTTTTAGACGGTCTGGTACCATTTCAGAAGGTTTAGGGAGGTTTCTCAAGGATTTAAGAAGGTTTTGTTCCCAAAATCCTTACTTTAGAGCGTTTTGGCATGGTGTTAGACCATTTATTTACACTCATTTTCACAATATAAAAGGTAAGACGATCGCCTACTTCCATTCCATAATATGTTATGTGTGTTCACTACGCGTGCGTGCACACGTAGACGTGTGTATGTGTGTATTTTAGTCAAAACTTCGAAAATTAAAATAAAACCCAAACTCAAAGTCAACATCCTTTTATTCAAATAAACAATACACTTACAATATTACAATTACTTAAAAATATCAAAACGGGACACAAAACTAATTTTCCTCTCCCTAAAACATTAAAAATATCACATTTTATTTAAGCCAAACTCATTTTCAACAGGCTACGTAATAATGTACGCAATCCAACGTCCAACAACCGGGGCTGCGGAAGAATGGACCGCGGTCGCGGTCGTGGGCGACAGGACCAGGGCCCGCGTGGACCGGCTCAGGGCCAGGACCACGTATAGCTTCAAGATACAGGCGCGGAACAGCAAGGGGCTGGGGCCTTTTAGCCCGATTATAACGTATACTACTGGACTTGGTGAGTAAGGGATGTTTATTAACAAGTATAGTATTATTATTAATTGTTGTTTTCATCATCATCACCATTAGGACCGTTTTCATAATTAATATCATTATAATGTTTATCATTAGCATTAGCACAAGACCAAATTTAACAGTGATTGCGCTCTCGTTTATTCCCATACAATTGGACAGTGTGCGCAAACGAGAGCGCAATATCACTGTTACTGGGCGGGGCCAAATCGTAGAAGAGAATAATAAGAAAATAAGTGATTTAAGGAAAAGTGTGGGTCATATGCGAAATATGACTCGTTAGAGGTTCAGGTATGAATATGTTAACTTAGTGTTTTAAATTGCAGACCCGTACGTCAAAAAAATAAACACATAGAATCGTTTAATGATGATTTTAAGACCAATCTTTGCAATTATTTTCTATCGAGCCGATTTCGTCCAATTATGTATCGAGTCCGTCCACGGTCTTCGAAATATGATGAATATTAACATATATTTTTTTTGATGGGCTAGAATAAATATCTTTTCTTAAAAAACTGCTCAAATAACTTCAATTTGGTCTTGTCAGCCCCTTAAGAGCATCATCTTCATCATAATGTTGACTATCATTACCACTAAAATTGTTATTTATTTACTTAACACAAACAATACTCAAGGATCATGTTCCATCGTTCCGTTGTTATAACAAAGATTTTTTCATTATAATCATCACCACTTTGATCTCTATCATTATCACCATGTTAATTAATATCGTATTTGTGACGAACAATCGAACAATCGTGCAGCTTTTTGAAGTGAAACTTCTTTATCGGGGTTGGAAAATAAATTAGTGTAACATTTTTTCGTTACGCGTGACATTTTTCCGTTACGCGCCATCTTTTTCTTATCCCTACCACGCGTGATTCGACGTATTTCTGTAAAGTTGCATATAGTAAATTATTTTTTTTTAAATAAGGTCATAAATAAGTTTCACTTCTTACGTGTGTACTGTGTATACTAAATACACGCACACATTTTTTGTGTGAATCGTTTAAAGATATTCCCTATCCCACTTCTTCAGAAAGTGGTGAAGGAGCGGGTTTAGCCAGCGCCACATCAGCGTGGCTGTGGGCGAGCGCGGGCGGGGCGTGTGCCGTGCTCGCTCTAGCGGCTGCGCTGGCCTTGTCGCTGTGCTGTCGCAGGACACAGCCCCCGCTGTCGCCTGACACTAGGTATACACTACACTACACTACACTACACTATAACACACAACACTACACTACAACACACTATAGATACGTACTACACTACACTACAACACACTATACTACACTACAACACACTATACTACACTACAACACACTATACTACACTACAACACACTATACTACACTACAACACACTATACTACACTACAACACACTATACTACACTACAACACACTATACTACACTACACTACACTATAACACACTATAGATACGCACTACACTACATTACACAACGGCATACTCCGACATACTACGACATTCACGACACTACACTTCGTCACGCTTAACGATAATATACACATAATTACTACAAAAACTTTATAGAACAAGTAAATTAAAGTACACTACACTATGCCACGCCACACTTTTCGAGCGCTTACAAGACAATTGTCACAATAAATTTAGTAAAACAATCCATCGGTTCTACACAAGATTACAAATAAAGTTACTATTATTTGACCAGAATTACATCACCACATTACAACACATTACACCACATTAAAACACAATTAACATGCAAAATGGTTAATTATTTTACCAAATCTACTACACTACCGTCTACAACGTATTACACTACACTTAAACACTAAGTGTGTTTAAGTGCCACACTATTCAGTGCCACATATAACCATTTAACAATTTCCAGTACATACCAAAAAGCGTCTGCCTCAGCGGGAATCAAACCCCCGGACCTGTGGATACACCACGACCAGATGGAGCTCAAACATATGGACAAGAGCCTGCACAGCTCAGCCAGTAAGAGTACGAGTTGGTTACCTTTTTGTTTTTTGGCTTGTTAAGTTTTAAGTGCATTTGATTTTAGTGCATTTGATTATTTCTAAAACATGCATTTGATTTTAAGTGCATTTGATTTTAGTGCATTTGATTTTTTCTATAACATGTTTGACTTGTAGTTACAACTTATTTACGTTGTTAGTAAAATTATTTTAGTTCAATTTTACGTAAACTGGTAGAGCCAGTAAATAATTTTTATTTGACTTTAAACCGCATGATATCTTATTAATTTTTATGATAAGCAAAATTGCAAGGAAAGTGTAGAATCCTTGTTCGACGTAAAATAATGTAATTTTTAACCGTCGTTAGTATTGATTTCCATTTTTTTAACAGGACTAACAGAATTATGATTTTCATCCTATTTCTGTTAACAAAATACGTGTCTAATTTCATTTCTTTCCCTGCTTTTACTGTATTTGCTAGATTAAATATGCGTTAGATCCGACTTTAATATGCTCTAACAAGTCTATTTTTTATCACACTTCGGATCACAAATCAATAATTTTACCCAATTTTCTCCTATTTGCCAGTAGCCGCAATACGCGTGTTTTTTTTACTTTTTCCATCTATTTCTGATTCTAAAATACGTTTTAACCAGTTTTTCCCGATTTTCTCCCCAATTTTTCCCACTTTCTTCAACAATTTACCCAATCTCCCCAGTATCAGCGGGCAGCGTGGACACAGGCGCGCTAGTATCATCCACGCTAACACTCCGAGCTCCACCTGCTGAGTACGAACCGACTCGCACCACGCCAGCCTCGTTGGACCGACGCTATGTGCCTACTTATGTCGGTGAGTTATGTGCTAAAATAGAATATACTATAAATTTATAAATAGAAAAAAATTCGATCACGACGCGGGACTCGAACCCGTGTCTACAAACTGTAGTAAGAACGTCTACAAACAGTAGATAAAACTGTCTACAAACAGAAGTGACACTGTCTACAAACAGTAGTGACACTGTCTACAAACAGTAGTGAGACTGTCTACAAACAGTAGTGAAACTGTCTACAAACAGTAGTGAAACTGTCTACAAACAGTAGTGACACTGTCTACAAACAGTAGTGAGACTGTCTACAAACAGTAGTGACACTGTCTACAAACAGTAGTGAAACTGTCTACAAACAGTAGTGACACTGTCTACAAACAGTAGTGACACTGTCTACAAACAGTCGTGAACTGTCCGTTTTCTATTCTTGTACACTTTTAAGACTCAGTTATTTTACGTTTTTTTTTACTAACTGCACTTTTTATTTACCTTTATTTTATCTATGTTTGTCTATTTGTTTGTGCAAGAGTCCCGCACGGCGTGTTGCTCGGGCTCGGGCAGTTCGGACGCGTGCCGAACGCCGCGTTGCAACCGCTGCGACCCGCCCGATTGTGTGCCGCCTTATTTAGGTTTTTAGTTTATTTTTTGTTTTTAGTTCAATTATTTTTGTGCACACTTTTGTGTTATACTTTTTTACTATACGCAGTATTTTTTTGTTTTTGTTCAAATCAATCCTATGAGATTTTTTTTATTCTTGAGAGATATTGAGATATGAGAGATTCTATATTTTTTAATGAAATTTGCCGCAATTTACCATTTTCTTTTCATTTTTTCTATAATTTAGAAAACTATCTCACTCCTCACAACAACAAAAAATCATATCTTAAAACATATTTGACATTATAAAATAAAAATGATCCTTCCAGCCATGACAGGAGTGGGGGTGGGGGTAGGAGTGGGGATGGGCGTGGGGTGCACCTCCACGTGTGAGAGACGACGGCATATGCCTGATCAGGTGGGTTTAATAACATATTATATATTTTGAATGTGTAGTGTGTAAATAAGTACTTGATTGGGCTTAAAATTTTTGAAAAAAATTGCTATGTAACTAAATGTTTGATTTGGATTGAAATTTTGAAAAAACAAATTGTTTCAAGGGCTATATTTTTTTGCAATTTTTTTTAAACCCATGAAGGTATATAAGGTATACACTTGATATGACTGATGACAATACCATATTTTCACAAGAACAAAATTATCGATTAACGCTGCAATTTTTTTTTGTGCTTGTGACTGTTCTTGTTTTCAAAGCACGTAACATACTATAATATCGAGATCTTTAATCGTATCAGAAAACATTAATTGTTGTATTTCTATAAATTAAGAAAATATTTGTTGTATTTCTACAAATTAAGGAATTATTTGTTTTTTTTTTTTTTACAAATGAAGTGTCTTTTTTCTAAAAATTTATAATTTTCCATTACTTTTTCGCTTTTTCTTATAAAAAATAGATATTTGCATACTGCTTTCTTCTTTTTTAAATAATAATCTACCTATTATTTCCAGAGTACCCCGCTCCTCACAGGAGTAGCGCCGCTGAGCTCAGCGCAATCTTCTCTCGCGTCGCTACACGCAGCGCCTGCACCGTGTATGTATTAGTTTGACTCTTCTTGACTCTTACGTTCTCTTCTTTTCTCTTCTTTTTGGTTATTTTGTGGGAATTTAATGTTAATGAAGGGTTTTATTGTGCACTTGAATACTTTATTTCAAACTATAGTTGATAATAGTACGTTTTGAAAACGAATACGTGATAAAAACAATTTTTGTTGTCAGATATTTTTCGTTAAACATTAATTCGTATTTTTAGTCTTCAATCGGTATAATGGTTGTGTAAAATGGTTTTAAATATAAACAGATGATGGTTAATTAAAAATTGACTTCATATTATTAGTGTTTTTAATATCGTGCTGATTTCATCACGCACGCGAGATAGCCCCACATTCGAGAAAATGATATTACTGTTCGGCATCTTTTCTAGTGTCCCGTGAATTTTCTTACAATCAAATTTGTTTGAAAAAGGTACTTGTCGTATAACGCGTACAGTGCAAAGTCCGCACAATATCAAAAACACATCATTTAATTTTATTTCAAGCTAGTATCCATCTTTGTTTTTTAATTCCCAGGCGGTGCAAGTACATGTCCTCTAAGCGCATGTGGTACTGATGTATATGCAACTGCGTTAAGTGCGAGAGAGAGAGGCCACTATGTGGCTTATGAGCCGCTGGGACATTATACACAGTGAGTATATATACACACACACACACACAAATATATTGTTAATCATACATATTCACTTATAAGTCAACTGCATGGACATAAACAGTGAGTAGCTGACTGTACACACATACATACACTTTATATTGTATATTGCTCACTTTACGCACACACAGACACTCTATAGATTGCTATCTGTACACACACACTGAACAATGTTCCTTGTTGACTTTACTGAGTATGTTGCTTACGGTACACACACACACACACTGTACCAATGTTAAAATTGGAAATATACAATTAACTTGCTGATGGTACACATTTACATACACAAAACTTATATAAGAGTCAATCTGACATGCGCAATGAGTTGCTGACTGTACACACACTATATACACATTATTGAGTGTACTTTAATCAAACAGATGGTATATAATATCGTAACCAAGTGTAAATAACATGCTGTTTGACAAATTCTTACAAGATTCTAGTCGAAAATTTCATTAAATTTAACTGTTAAATTAGTCCCACTTACATAATTCACCATCACACAAAAAATTGTTGCCATACTATTAGTAACATATTATATACTGTTATGTATATAATATGTTAGTTGCAAGTTACTCATTATGTTAATATACTATTTAACGTGTCCACAGCCGAGACTCGCTCAGCAGCGAAGCGGGCACCAACACAATACCGGGCAACACCGGTACCGGTACCGGTATCGGTGCCAATAACGGTGCGGGCTCGTTACAGCGACGGGCACATACCGGTGCGTTGCACAGTTTCGCGTTGGATAACGCGTCCGATCATTCTACGCCGTCGCATTCTAAAGGTGAGTTGATACACAAACACACATATGTGTGTACATACATATACACATTCACACACACAAACATAATATGTGAATGAACACATGTATATATATTTGTACATGATGATTGATGATGATGATGATGATATAACACTTGCACACAATACATATGTATAGACATAAACACTCACACATATACAGACATATATGTAAAAACATCAGAACCCACAAAAATACATTACTCGTTTTTACACATACACCACCCATGCTACTATTTTTGCATTTTAGAGTATCAAATGTATATAGTTTCTTAACATCAATTTATATAATGTTATTAAAACAACATTTTTCTACATAAAACATTACCCCCCTTTTAGCAAAGTTGGATAACAACAACCCACTATATTATATTGTATTTTATTATTTCTAGCGGGTAGTGTGAGAGAGACGTCACCATATAAGAAGAGTGCGAACTCTTCGCCAGGACATATTCCAAATAGATTGCAATTAGGTAAGTAACAAAAACACAACAAAAAGGATTTTTCCCCTTTTGTAAATCTGTTTGTTTGTCTATTTTTCACGTCACAACGGAAGGATAATTTGATAAAATTCAATATGGATGACACTATGGAACTCCCTGAATACAATTATTTTTACTATATCTTTACTGAATATTATAAAGCTGAAGAGTTTGTTTGTTTGTTTGAAGATTAGTGAATCTCATGAACTACTGGACTGATTTCGTAAAATAGGTTATCTAATATCGAAAGAATTTATCAAATCCGACCAGTAGTTCCTCAGATTAGCGCGTTCAAACAAACTCATCAGCTTTATAATATTAGTATAGATAGTAATTTTGTCTGTCTGTCTGTTTGTTGAGACTATTACTTGTGTGATACCGCGTGATTTTAAATTTTGAACCAATTCTGTTTACAAGGACTAACTTACTAACGCGGGCAAAAGCTAGTACATACTAAATCATTGAGATAATATTACTACGTATGGAGGAGACACCACGAACAAAATCTGTGCGCCATTTTTTTGCTCTAACTAAGTTTTAAAAATTATTATGTAGTTAGGTACTTACCGATGAAAAGTTATGTTAGTCACTTTTCCGTATTATTTGTATTATTTGTGCAATATCGTAACACACACGAAGGCATATTTGATGCGTTTCACTTTAAAACAAATAAAAAATGAGCGTGCAGTTACGCCATATGGCTTATGTTGAGCGGAACATAAGTGATGTAGATGTCGTCTCCATATGTATATCTCAACGTACTAAATAAGAATAATTTCCCCAGGAGGTGGTGTGGCCCACAGCGGGGCGGAACTGGAGCCGCTCACACCGTCCCGCTCGACGGAACGGCTCCACCGGGACATGCAGAACTTGGAGGGGCTGATGAAGGACCTGTCTGCTATCACGCAGCAGCAGTTCCATTGCTAGCGGATATTTAATGTTTTGACGTGACAACGTCTTATAATTCGATAGCGCCGGCTGCACGCACGAAAAAACATGACTCATGCGGCGTTACCTCGCTCTGAGGCGTTCCGTAAGGCTTGAAGTGCGAGCGAGAGCGCGGAACGAGCGACAAAGAAGCACAATCGGACGTTGTCACGTTCAACTATCGTCAGTAAACCGACTTTACAGACAACTAATTTTTTAATATACGTGGAGGCTCCAAAATGTGGCTGATTAGCCAGAATTGACATCTTCGGCTTCATGAGCCTACTTAATGTGACTTAAGCGACATCTATTGTGAAAAAAACATTTGGCGACAAATTTAGAACACGTTTCATTATTATTAATACTTCGACGTATTATAATGTTTATAACTATTATTTATTATGAGTGAATTTTGAAATAATATGATGAATTGTACTGATTTTTAAATTATTTGAATATTTTAGGTTTATAATTATAAATACTGCCATATTAGTTTATTGATTGCTCTAAGTTTTATGTATAGTTGATATTTTGTAAAATAATGTATTATATTTATGCTAGTCGAGTGGTGCGTTCCTTTTTACGGTATGATAAAAAATTGTATCATCTGTATTAAAAATTGAATTTTCGGGAATTATTTCGATTTTTTAATATACAAGATCATTATTGCAGTTTTTAGATATTTTTACATAATTTTTTTGAAGGTTCACTTTATTTAATTTTACAATATTGCTTGCCATATTTATTATTTTTTACAAAAAATATGTACTCAATAGTTGATTTTTTTTTTTGTTTGTTTTAACAGTTTAAAATGAATGAAATAGTCGCATGGAATTCAAAGAAATCGGACTAATTCCAAAACTGTGTATTTCTAATATTGACGAAAACCCAAAAAAGCCTTTAAATGACGATACACAAGTATCTTATGACATATCGGCCTTTGACATATAGTTGTCGAAATTTATTAATAAATAAATTTACTAACGAATTGACACCGCAGGCCTCGAATATACTAAAAATATATAAAATTAAGTGTTGAGTGAGCTCAAATTTTTATACGTCTTTACGTTAGAGATCAATTTGTAATTAGACTGACGATCTCCATCGAATTTTCTATAATCCACGAGTCACAGATTGAAAAACTTGCCAAAATAATAATAAAGAGCGTGTGTGCTGAGCACACGTGTCAGAAGTGAAACTTTGGCAAAATTCGAAGATACCAACATCTTACTCCATGACGTGACGTTATTGCCATGACGCGACCAAAGAAACGCGCCTAAAGAAGTTTTACGTCAAAAATAATAACTTGGATTACAATATAACATACACTATTATATATTATTCGCAGTTACTTGCCTTTTGAAGTGAAACTTCTTTAGGCGCGTTGAGAATAAAATTTCAAGGTCGCGTCATGGCAATACCGTCACGTCATGAAGGGTGACGATTTCGGTATATCTTTCAAATCTTGCCAAAGTTTCACTTCTGACACGTGTGCTCGGCACACACGCTCTTTTTTATAAATAAACCAGATTTTTAATCTGTGGCTCATTGTAGCTTTTATGTAAACGCACGGATCCACTTGTTGTAAATATTTTGTACCTTAACTCGTAAGGAATAAGGATTAATATCGAACACGGTTTTTTGACATTGTTGTTTAATATTTTTACGGGTCAACGACCCAGGCTTTATATCTGTAAGTTCTGTATTTGGACACCACTTTTGTAGATAACCAGAAACTTATATTTTTATTAACAAAAACCGACATTTTGAAATAGAAATTTTATAATAGATATACCAACCGATGTTTTTTTACCGATTCGTTATTGCAATAGTTGTGTCCAAATAGTTGATTTTACTTTTATTTAGGCACAAGCAAGGTTTAAAATAAATACATGCCTTAAAATTGTTTCCCTAGAAACATTTTGTAAAGATATTTTTTTCTAGAAACTAACTACTTAATAGTTAGGTACTTGTGCTTAGATAAAAGTAATATTTTATATTTAACTGAACTCCCATGTAAATACGCTCCTATTTAATATTTTTCTATAATTATTACGTTTAAGTGTATTATAATTTGAAAATGCGCGCGAAACTATTTTTGTTTTTGGCATTTACGATGCAATGACCGGCGAATCCAAACTAATATTTATTACTAGCTTTCCGCCAGCGTATTCAAAGAAAAACCCGCATAGTTCCCGTTCTCGTGGGATTTCCGAGATAAAACCTATCCTATGTCCTTCAAGTCTCAAGCTATCTCTGTACCAAATTTGAAGTAAATCCATGCAGTACTTTTTGAGATTAGCCCGGACATACACACAAACAGAGAAAAATTATAAAAACCATATTTTTGGCTTCGGTATATATTGTAGATCACGCCCCAAGTATTCTTTAAAAAAATATTCAGTGTACAGTTTTGACTTTCCTACGATTTCATTATATGTATAGATTTTGTTTAAAAACGCACAAAAAACATCGTTGCAACGTAAATGCTAAATACATTAGTTTTAATTGTAATATTTCTTCCAGCAATGTCCGCCATATTACATAATATGTTATGTTTTATCTATAATCTAAATGATGTTACTACACAACGTTGTAAATTGGAACAGTTTGCATGCGCAAATATCATATAATATGTTGTAAAATTTCAAATCTCTTGGATATATTCATTAAAGCGCGTCACTTAACTCAATTGTCAGTTACGAATATTATATGAAAAAATTATTTTACATGACTTAAAAATTCTTATTTTTTTTCTTTGTGATGTGATATTTTGGGCTCATGCAAACATTTTAATAAATATTGTGTAAACATCTTCTTGTATGGAATTGATTTAAATATATTTTAATTCGACTGATTTTTAAACAAAATTCAAACTTATTTCTCAATGGTCTCAGTAGATATTTATTATGATTGTATTATTTTATACGAATTGTACAAACAACGAAACATTCGAAAATTGTATTTTTATTAATAAGTGAAATATTAGACTGATTTGTTTTACAATGTTGTTTATCGATTTGAAGCATTAGAGAAAAGATCATTTACATAACCAATTATATTATAAGTAAAAAGGTAAAGGTTAACAAATGTGGCTAATTAGCCAACATTTACATCAGTTGTCCCTTTCGCTCACGATAGTTGAATCATACCATCTCACTGTGACGTCTGATCGTGTGTGCGTTATTGTGTCGTGTTTGGAGATTGAATGTTGTGTTGGTGATATAACTACATCTTTTTACTTATAATATTCATATTGCCATAGTGAGGTATAAAAATCGTTTATTTTACACGCAAATGCTACAAATCGATAAATAAAATCTTTAAAGGTGCATTTATTTCCCACCTCAATGAGACTGGATATTTATTCGGAATTATTTTTAATTATAATTTGTGTAATTTTAGGATATGTTCAATTATGTATAGTGTTCGGCGTAAAATGTACAATTAGGTTCAATAAACTCCTATTATTTATCAAGTATTCATGCATTTTATTTACCCTTTCCACATCCATTCATTCCAAAAATTTCATTAAAATCGATCCTGCCGTTTTGGAGATGTTTAGGAACAAACACACGATATGTGTTACATATACTTACTGAATCCATCGCTCAATATATTGGAATAATTCATAAAAGTAATAAATAGGTAGGTAGGTATCCTTAGAAATCATATATAAAACTGTAAAACATATTACCTACACGATTCATCAAGTATAAGTACAAATTGGAAAGATTTAACCTTCCTTTTAATTCGATTTCACTCCGATCTAAAATCGATCAAATATAAAATATTAATCTCCTCTTCATTCTATTCCCATACATCATTTGGCAAAAGCCTTACTTTTATTAACTTTAGCTAACCGGTACATATTTTATTTTTGTTCCTTGTGCCACACTACTGATTTTCAAACTAAATTAACTATCATTAGAACGGAATATCAAAAATCGTTTTCATAAACTGCATAGCAGATGATGTAGGTTTACATTATCAATTTACATTCCTCGGATTTACTACTCGTAGCTAAAATCCATCATCAATTTCTTATTGTTCATCTGTTTTGTTTTGGGGCGCCTATAACGCAGACCGCGACGGCCGCGGCCGCGGCAGTCCTGCGAGCCAACGCATCATAAATTAATAATTTAATTATACACTACAACGCACTCAACTCTATCAATTTCGAACATCGAATCGCGATTTTTTTCCTAAATACTTTCAAACGAAAGTTTTGAAAGATTACTTTCGGTCTATATGAAATTGTTATGTGGACTTATGTCCATGACTAGGACAGCAATATGAAATACCTACCATAACAATATTTGTTACAAAACAGAGCTATACGTATTATCGTATGTCTTCTGCTGAAAGTCTGAACCTATATAAAGCGCGTCACACACGGTGAAGATACTATAATATTTTATCTTAAGATACTGTTATATTTTATATTACAGTATCTTAACGCATCCGGTATCAGCGTTCGGACCATCATTTTTCTTTTTGTCATTGCGTACTAAGACTCCTGTAGAACCGCCATCCTGTTACAAATGACCCACAAAATTTCGCGTCATTTGTAACAGGATGGCGGTTCTACAGGGGTCTTAGTACGCAATGACAAAAAGAAAAATGATGGTCCGAACGCTGATACCGGATGCGTTAAGATACTGTAATATAAAATATAACAGTATCTTAAGATAAAATATTATAGTATCTTCACCGTGTGTGACGCGCTTAAGACGTTCGTAGTTGTTTTCTTAGGAACCATGTCATTGATTTTAGTGACAAAAAAACTGCATTCAAATGATGAAACTGGTTTTCAGTTTGGGATTCGAACCCGGTTTTTTTTTAATAAGTCACTTTATTTTTATTTTGATATTGATCGTTATGGTATTTTACGTAAATATTACTTTGAAATATTATTTCTGGATTGAATAAAATGCATTGAACTACAGTGTTAATTGCTTGCTATTCTGAAATATTTGATGTAAAAAAAAACATGTAATTTTTACGTTTTAATACAATAAATGGTAGTCGATGAAATTTTGGTACAAAAGATTTCATATATTTGGGGTTAATAAAACAATTTTGTTTAAATTCATAAAAATTTATTACACACCACATTCAATATTAAGGTTGATGTTCCGACCGTCCCTCCATACATTTTTGATTACCTCTAAACACTTAACACAGACACTATTTCTTTAAAACTAATCATTTTATCACTTCTCTATAATGAAATGTGTGCGCGTTCGACCTTTTTAATCAATAATTTACAATATTTACTTAGAAAAACAACAGTAAAATACCGGAAAAATTTGACACTTCTACAGTAGTGTGCGTGACTTTTGCCAAGCGAAACACGACATAAAGCACGACATCTAGCGCATAGACTATATACTTATTACAGATCTAGCGCGTCAATGTCTAAACGAAAGGCGATGTTTAGACATTGACGCGCTAGATGTCGTGCATTCGCGTTCGTTATCTTATGCATAATGAGCATAATTCTAATAAATCAAAGTTCTGTGTAAAAATTGAGTAATTTCATTTCCAATCGTTCAAAGAAAATAACAATAAAATAAAATAAAACTAATGACCTTAGAAACTATGTTTTTTTTTATTTATTACTCATTATTGTTCGTCCGTCGTAGGTCTGTAAACTGTATTGTACACTGAAGGTAAATGGTACTGTAGGTACTTTAGTTCGGCGTCGTCGCTCGTCGGCTTGATATAAAATTACATTCTTGATTTCATTGACACGCGCTATGATTTGCGCGCGGAATTTCTTGTGTTGTGAATTTATTTTTGTATGCTATGCATTTTAATTGATTCAAATTGCAATGTTTCTCTAGTATGCATTTGAGACTATATTGTAAATTGTAATAATTGATCGTGGGTATAGTAATTAATTATTCTAATAACGCAATTAGTAATATATGTATTTTCGGTGGGATTCAAAACAAAAAATTGGCCCGTGATTTTTATGAAATTTCACCACATTGCAAATCACATCAATCATAGTTCATACACATGTATGACGAAAGTGATTAGTATTGTGGCTAACATTGACTCATCAGTTCATCACTGAAACCAGTGATAAATCAGTACCTATATCATATTGTGTTTGAATATTTTTAAACAATGATATAAGTATACAATTATTATAAATCGGTAAACTATCAAAGTAATCACAAACTTGCAAACATTGGTAAAATGTCCAGTAGTTTATGAGCCTATTCATTACAATCAAACAAACAAACAAAGTTTTCCTCTTTATAATATTAGTGTAGACAAACACTATGAATACGATCACGAATGCAAATTCGGGGATTTTCTAATTATTGCTAAATAATAATTGAATTCGTTTTGAAATACTCTATAATTTTTAGTGTATAAATAGACATTTATAATGTGGTGCTCATTTTTTTTGTACTGCTAACGCTATTGTAGGTACCTATTTTCGTTGTTTTATTTCAAGTGAACACGGCCATACAATTTTGTCACGAGCCGCCTATGATTGTAGGTACTTTTGTTAGGCTCCTTCGTCGTCCGCGTCGGCTCGAAAGTTCTTGATTTCATTGTCACGCGCTATGATTTGCGCGCGGATTTTCTTGTGTTGTGAATTTATTTTTGTATTATTATTATTTTTTATTTTTTTTTTTTATTTTATTGATTCAAATAAAATATTTCACTAGTATGCATTTGAGACTATATTGTATTATGTATAATTTATCGTAGGTATAGTTATTCTTATAACGCAGTTATATTTTCGGTGGGACAATTTGACCCGTGATTTTTCTGAAATATCACCACGTTGCAAATCACATCAATCATACACACGTATGACGAAAGTATAGTGGCTATAATTGACTCATCAGTTCATCACTGAAACCAGTGATAAATCAGTATATCATATTTTATTGTGTTTGAATATTTTTTAAACAACGATATATACAATATTATTATAAATCGGTAAACTACCAAAGTACTTCCGAATTTTCAGACAGACAAACAAGTAGTTTGAACACGCAGTTTTCTTATACTAGTAGCAAAAATCAAAACCATAATATTATGTTTACCTACTATATTTTACTAAAAGTCGAGTGCGTCGAAATCGTAAATAATAATATGTTTTTCACCTTCCTGGTTATTTTCCCATAGTAAATAGTGTTTTAGGTTTGTTGTTGTAGGTAGGAATAATAATAATTATTCTTACATGTTGGTTATGAAATGTATATTGAAATAATTTACTTTTACAAATCATTAGTGATATTAGTTTTGAGTGAAAATGCTTGGATCAGCATAATATTATATGGTACTTCAAATACATGTTTTGATAAAAAAAACAATAGTGTAATAAAATAAAACTGCGTTTTATTGTAATCAATGTTGACAATTTTAAATTCCAAAATTATTGATCAATAAAATAGTTTACACCAACAAATATAACTTTTATTTTTATAACAATCGTTCATAATATAAACCGTAGCAGGTGGCGTTTTGAAGTTCTGTCTACTCATACAGAAAAATGGAAAACTTGTTTTTTTTGTAAACAATTTATTACTCATGTTGTTTGGCAACTCGAAGCGTGGTCGTCCGTCGTAGGTACTTTTGTTCGGCGTCGCGTCGTCGTCCGCGTCGGCTTGATATAAAACATTCTTGATTTCATTGACACGCGCTATGATTTGCGCGCGGAATTTCTTGTGTTGTGAATTTATTTTTGTATGCTATGCATTTTAATTGAATCAAATTGCAATATTTCTCTAGTATGCATTTGAGACTATATTGTAATAATTGATCGTGGGTAGGTATAGTAATTAATTATTCTAATAACGCAATTATATTTTCGGTGGGATTCAAAACAAAAAATTGGCCCGTGATTTTTATGAAATTTCACCACATTGCAAATTATATATTATACAATTACAATTACAATTATTATAAATCGGTAAACTATCAAAGTAATTACAAACTTGCAAAATATGCTTTTCCGAATTTTCAGACAGACACACAATTTTATTAGTTTGTTTTAGCAAAGTAGGTACCTATACCTATACGCTTACGTCGCGCGTCGCGTCGTCGAAAACGGTGCGCCCAGAAACAAACATACCTAATTCAGTTACAATCCTTTTTTTGTTCCGTAATTTATTGTATTTATTCTAATACGATTTTTTTTATTCGTCGGCCAGTTCTACTAGGTATAAAAAGATAAAATTGAAATATAATTATTGTAGCGACAGCCATATTATGTTACTATGTTTTCGTAAATATGTTTTTCACCTTCCTGGTTATTTTCACATAATCTTATCTTATATATAAAAATGAATCGCAAAATGTGTTGGTAAGCGCATAACTCGAGAACGGCTGAACCGATTTCGATCATTCTTTTTTTATTATATTCCTTGAAGTACGAGGATGGTTTTTATGTAGAGAAAACGTAAATATTATGTACCACGGGCGAAGCCGGGGCGGACCGCTAGTATATATATATAAATGAATCGCAAAATGTGTTGGTAAGCGCATAACTCGAGAACGGCTGAACCGATTTCGATAATTCTTTTTTTATTATATTCCTTGAAGTACGAGGATGGTTCTTATGTAGAGAAAACGTAAACATGTACCACGGGCGAAGCCGGGGCGGACCGCTAGTCTAATATAAAAATGAATCGCAAAATGTGTTGGTAAGCGCATAACTCGAGAACGGCTGAACCGATTTCGATAATTCTTTTTTTATTATATCCCTTGAAGTACGAGGATGGTTCTTATAGCTAGAGAGCTAGTTAGTTTAGTTTTAGTGCAGTGGCAGTGTAAATGTTGTTGTTGAGGTTATGTAAATTTAACACTTTAGTTAACTACCAAGATATAAAGAAATGAGGATAGGACACAATAACTATTGGTTGAGGTATTTATAAACTCATAATATACTTTTAAAAAAATCACGTTTTAATAAATTTCTAGAATTAAATTAGAACAGCTGATTCAAAATAGCCTAAAAAATCTTAATAATAATAATTACGCTTCACAGCAAGAAGAAATGTACCATATGTACCCGCACAAAGTCGATATTGTGTTGCCTACCGTTCGACTCAATGGCTAGGGTTGTAACTACCTTTAATAATTATTACCAAACTAATAAACCGAGTGATGCGAAATAACCATAATTCTTTTAGAGTTTGATAAAATGATCAGGCAGGTATTTTCTTTAATCCTCTGAATTCTCGGTTACTAAATTGTATCGTTGAAATTATTCTTAATCGCGTAAATTTAATAAATAATCATATGGAAAACACTTTTCATTTGTTTTTTTACTTTCACGCCCAACTACTATACAATAATTACGTTGTTTCGGTATTTTGACGAGAAAACGCAGGAAACATCCGTTGTATCATTTTAGATAGATTGTATATTTTGTATCTGTAGAATTGAAATCAAAGCTATGTATATGTTGTCTCCATTCTTTTCTTATCGGATTGTTGATCCCAATGCGAATGCGTCACTTAAATTTTATAAAAGACAATTAAGAACATCAAAAATAAAGTGATACGTAAATATTTCACAGTGCAATATATTATGTAATTAATAATAATTATATATTTATGAAAAAATAATTACATCAGATTTAATAATAGCAATTGTTTTGAATGTACATAATATGAATAAATGATTACATCATAATAGTAATAATCACAATTGTTTTATTTCCCATTTGTTGCAACCCTAGCATATTTTCATGTAGCAGCAGAAGTACCTACACTGGCGGCGCGGCGGCATCGTGCGACATCAAAGGCATTGCCTTACTAGGTAAGTTTATAATGACTCATTTCTTTTATTATATAATTTACGTTTTACTTTTACAGAATCCGATTCAATGGATTATGAAGACGAGTCACACAACGCCATACGATAGTGATGATGAATAAATGCATGCGTGTTTTTTTATGTTGTTTTGTAATTGTTAATTGTTTCTTAAATAAAGAAATAAACTAAATATTTAAATGATGATTTGTTATTTGCAACACAACTTTATATTTGAGATTCTTTACAAATGTATATTTAGTTTTGTATCATCAAATTTATAAATTTTATTCCATAGTTTTCAAAATTAAATGTAAATGACCATAAAAACATTAATAAAGTAAATCATTGATGTAAGGTCAGGGAACGTAATACATATATACATCTGACCATGTAGAAGCTAAGTCTTGTTGACTGCTGAAGTCTGTAAAGTTTTGTTGTCTGCTGAAGTCTGTACGCAATGAAAATGTCTGCCGTTTCGAAAATAAGTTTTTAAGACCCTAATAAATAAAATATATGAATGGCAGATCTGGTCAAATACTTTCAAAATTGTATTTTTTTCAGCACTTTCATAAGTGTCTGCCAGAATGTTATCCGCGTGATAATGGTCTGCCATTGTTATTTTCCGATAGTAATAATAATCTATTTTCAAATATCAAAATGGCAGACGTGGTCAAATGGTTTCAAAGTTCGCCAAAAATTTCCACCTGTCTTACCTAAGCGCGCGCCCCGTCCACCACTCTGGGCTTAGTGACTCCTCATCTCATGTATAGTAGGTATAGGGGAATCAACACACAAAAATCCAGGTCTGGTCAAATACATACAGGTAGCTTTGCGCTAGCTCTCTAGCTATTACTTCTTATGGAGAGAAAACGTAAACATGTACCACGGGCGAAGCCGGGGCGGACCGCTAGTAAATAATAAAATAATAAATAGTGTATTAGATTTGTTATTGTATCTTGTATACCTACGAATAATTATTCTTACGTCTTGTTGGGAAATGTTCAAATACCTACCTATTGAAATAATTTACTGTTACAAATCATTAGTGTTATTAGTTTTGAGTGAATAGGCATGGATCAGAAATTCAGAATATAATATGCTACTAACTACTCAAATACATACATGTTTACACAACAAACACCACTGACCTCTATAACTATAAGTTATAGAGGTCAGTGACCGTCAGTGACAAACACTATGGATACCTACGCTCGCGAATGCAAATTCGGTGATTTACTAATTATTGATACCTAGTCATTGAATTCGTTTTGAAATAGCCTGTACTTTGTAATTTTTAGTGTTATAGACATTTATAAAATGTGGTGCTCATTTTTTTTTGTAATAAATTATCCTGCTACGCTATTGTATTTTCGTTGTTTTATTTCAAGTGAACACCCATACAATTTTGTCACGAGCCGCCTCTGGCCTCTGGGTGAAATCAACCAGTCAAATGATTTTTGTTCTAATTGTATTTTGGTAGTAGTTTGTTTAGAATTTACATTACCATTGTTTAATTTTTATTTTGTATTTGCAGTAAAATAAAAAGATGAAAAACTTCATTAGGTATATTGTACGACACCTCACTCTGAATCGCGCTAGCGAAATTTTTTCGTTACAGAGCACATATACAACTTTCGGACAATCTTCATTGAGGCCGGCCGGCAAATCGAGTATGTCGAGAAACTTCACTTATTCGATGGAGGTATTCTACCTTCCTTCCTCCACAGTTGTGGGACCCCGACGTGCATTGAACACGCAGCTTTCTGATACTAGTAGCTAAAATCAAAACCACAGATATGTCTGTGATCAAAACCATAATAATATTTTTACCTATTATTTTACTAAAAGTCGAGTGCATCGAAATCGTAAATATGTTTTTCACCTTCCTGGTTTTTTTTCCATAGTAAATAGTGTTTTTGATTTGTTGTTGTATGAATAATTATTCTTACTTGTTGGTTATGAAATGTATATTGAAATAATTTACTTTTACAAATCATTAGTGATATTAGTTTTGAGTGAAAATGCTTGGATCAGCATAATATCATATTTGCTACTTCAAATACATGTTTTGATAAAAAAAAAACAATAGTGTAATGTAGGTAATAAAATAAAACTGCGTTTTATTGTAGGTAATCAATTTTGACATTATTTATTTCCCAAAATTACAATAAAATAGTTTACGCCAACAAATATAACTTTTATTTTTATAACAATCCTACTTCCTACTAATGCGAAAGTTTGTGAGGATGTGTATGTGTGTGTTTCACGCAAATACTACTGAACCGATTACAATGAAATTTAGCACACATATAGAACGTAACTTGGACACATTGAATAGGTTTTATCCCGGAAACCCCACGGGAACGGGAACTATACGGGTTTTTTTTTGAAAATGCGGGCGGAAAGCTAATCGTTCATAATAATATAAACCGTAGCAGGTGGCGTTTTGAAGTTTTGTCTACCCATACAGAAAAATGAAAACCACAGGAGATTGCCCAAGTGACTATGGCACTTGGTATCGCAATCAAACTTATTGTGTCAAGATGAAATATAGCTCAATTTAAAGCTTGATGTTAGTACTTTTAGATATGATTAAAGTTTTTATGTAAATAAGCCGCAGTTCGCGACAATAAAAATAAAACAATAGTTTTATTCAACACTTCAAAAAACTACTTAATCGAGTTTAAACTAACGATGAACGTTAAGTTTTACATTTATTACATAGGTAATATTTTAATTTACAAGACAAATGTGAAAAGTAAATCGTAATTTAAACATTATTTCAAAATAACATCGAACAATGCGTCGAACACATTCATTTGACATTTCAAATAGAAACTATGACATATGACGTTTGCAAGAGAGATAGATATAGGTATGTGTCAAAACAAAACTTTTACTTTTATTTCTATTTATTCGGTATAATTACAACTTAATAGTGATAAATATGATCATTATAAATACAAATAGGAATTAACAATATCACGAACACGTGACACAACTAGTATTTTACCGATTCCATACGTAGTCATACATGTTTCAAAAGAAAAACTTTTACTTTTACTATTATTTCAATTTATCCGGTTTAATTAAGACTTAATATTGATACATATGATCATTATAAATACAAATAGGAATTAACAATATAACGAATACGTGGCACAACTAAAATTTTACCGATACCACCCGTGGTCATTCTCCTTTGTGGGTCATTTGTAACAGGATGGCGGTTCTACAGCGAAAAAAGAAAAATGATGGTCAGAACGCTGATACCGGATACCTTAAGATACTGTAATATAAAATATTACTAGATTAGATAAAATATTATAGGTAGTATCTTCACCGTGTGTGACGCGCTTTACATTCACGCCATCTAGAGTTAAATCTTTATCATTTTTGTATACGTCTGTGTGTGTAAACGACCCTGTATGCAATGACAGATGTTAAAACGCATAATTTTACCGAATTGGGTGGATTTTAAGGCAATGATATAACATATTTCAATAAAATATAATATTCAGTAACCGCCATGACTATTCCTAGGTTTGATGACTATTCCAATTACGCAAAAACTCAAATAAACTAGAAATGTAGAATTCAGCGCCATCTAGCGGGATATTGGCTGGGAACAGATCGTAGCAATCACCTTAATTATTAACATAATTGTTAATAAGATTCCATGATTTACAAAATTATTGTAATTTATCATGTTAAATGTTAAAAATACTATGTAATGACGATTCGAAAGTGCTACTAAATAATTAATTGAATAAATGAATTACAAATAATTTACAAATAATCTAATTGAATAAATGAATGTTTGAGTTTGAGTTTGAGTTTTTTAATACAACATTTTACAGCAATACTATTGAAGAGTAAGATTATTAATACATACATAACAGTCGTGCACTTATCATAATAAATTGGCTTACTTCTATAAAATTCTAACCTAATTATTATTCGCAAATTGTATTTATATAAATAAAAAATGATTATTTACACGTTCACTACTACTACGTACGTACTACGTTCACATAATTTGACATTCCTTTTCTTTTGCGTCTATAACTATAAATTAGATTGGCTAAAGTTTTTAAGTTTTTATTCTTTAAATCAACTTTCATGATGGCAGATTTAATTCTTCAGAAGTTTGCGTATTCTCTTCACTTTTAATTTCTTTACAATCAGACGCTGATATAGCCAGAGGGTCAGACTCTGATATATTTTCGAGTGAATTTTCATTTTCAATTGAATTGTCATTATTCATTTCGAATTCATGAAATTTATGTTCCAAATCTTCTGGTGGCTCATTTTGATCATTTTCAGTTTCTGCCTTTATATTGGTATTATCATTAACACTATTTTTATTAGATTTATTATCCGTTATTTGCGGTCCTATAAACAAAGGTGGCATATACAAAGTTTCATTACTTGCCGATTCATTTGAACCTACCATTTCTGGTTCAGCTTTGATTTGTAATTTATTCTCTATAGAATCTGTTTCATCTGAGTCTATTTCCTCAATTTGTGTATTTTGACTTTTATCTTTATTAGAAACTATTATAGGTGTTAATAGCAAGCTAAGAGCTTTTCCTGTAGCTTGAGATTGTATCATCCATGTTGGTAAGTTTGGTCGTACATTTGTATCGGATGTTGGAATTGTTTGATTTTCTGGATTTTCTACTTTGGTTGGTATTGGAATAGGTACATGTGATGTTGATGCTTTTACTATAACCGAAGTTGTATTATTAGATACTGTGTTAGGTGTAGAAATAGGTATATTTTCAGGTGTAACGTAAGGTGCAGAAATAGGTATATTTTCAGGTGTAACGTTAGGTGCAGATATAGATACATTTTCAGGTGTAACGTTAGGTGCAGATATAGGTATATTTTCAGGTGTAATGTTAGATGAAACATTGTTTGAAGTTGATGGTTTTACAATTACAGAATTATTCGTTTTGTGTATAGAAGCCGGATTATTATGATTTATTGACGATGATGGTGATACAATAACGGAAGGATTATTATTAGATACAGTGTTAGGTGTAGGTATATTTTTTGATAGTGTAACGTCAGGTGAAATATTGAATGGTGTAATAGAGGATGTGAACGAAGGAAAATCAGATGTAGTGTCATCTTGTGATAAAGGTATATCAGATTCGCATAATGTATAACTAGTATTAGATGAAGACGCGTTTGATACTGAAATAGTAAGTTTTTTAGATGTATTATCGCTTGGTAATATAGGCTGGTTGAATATTGGATTAGTAGGTGTAGAATTAAATGGTCTCATGCTATTTTGTGATTCAGGAAGCTCGTGGAACGGTACAACACTTGGTATTGATATAGAAATATTTTTGGATTGACTAGGTGTTGGATTAATTTCAGAGATTTGAGGCTCTGAAGAATCTGTTATATCAACATATTCAACGGGATCTTTAGAACTAGATTCCGGTGTTTTTTGGGAGACATATTTTTTATCAACGAGTTGTCTTAGTTGCGCAAACGCGCCTGTCTTAAGCGAGTAAATTATGATGCGATTTCTCGTGAGAGCTATCTTCTCGAATACGCTCATTTCTTGGATCGCGCTGTATACCTGTGAAACAAAAAATTATATTTTTCATAATTATATTTGTATCAATATTTTTTGACGCTTGTGGGACAGAATTAATATACTATATTTTTTTTAATTACGTCATTACATTGAAAGTAAGATCGTGAAATTAAATTATTGCGAGTATTAAGGTAATAATAATAGTTTAAAAAAACTAAAAAACACGCTTTTTATAGAAACCGAACTAAAAAATGGAATAATTTTATCAAATTATTGTATTGTCATTGGTCCTCAATAAATCTACAAAGTTTGAACGAAATCTGGCCGTTTAAAGTGGGTCAAAATCGCGCCCAAAGAAGTCGGTTACAAACATACAAACATACAGGTGAAGTTAATATAAAGCGTGTAAAAACGACCATATCCTGATTTTTTTTACAAAATATAACAAACTGATTTAAATAAAAAATATTAAAAAAAGACGGGTTGCACTCCGGGAGTGCCGGCAGAAGTGAAAACGCGCGTAGTAGAGAGGGGATAGCTGTCTACTCTCCATCCGTCTTACGCTTTTTCGATCAGGTCACGTGTCCTGACGCGAGTTTAAGATTTTATACCCATTACAGAAAAAGTGCTCAACGCCGCTAAAGAAGTTTTCACTTCAAAAACACGGTTAAACTCATGAAATTATTGTATTTATTATCACCGACCTTTGATAACAAAGTTTGACTTAAATCTGTCCGTTATTGTGGGTCAAAAACAAGTCAAAATTTCACAAAATTCTCTTACTAACGCATGCTTCAGTTTTTAAGCTATTGCATAGCTTCTATCGCGGGCCTTGAGCGCGGCGACCGAATGTAAAAATTCCGTAACGAAAAAACCTAACACCCAGCACTCCAACCGGCACAGCGATGCGATGCTATACAATAGCTTTACCGCGGCAGTCCTCGAGTGCCACACGTATTTTTTTTTTATCTTATTTTTTGCACTTACCACAACACCGTTCAGCCCGTAATTACGCAACATTCGATTATAATATATCCTTCTAGTTTTCATTTTTCCCCATTTAATATTACCGCTTATTGCGTCCATTTCTTCACCATCACTTGTTAGATCTACTACTGCATCTTTTCCAACATCACTATCTTTATCTATCTTTTCATTATCTATCTTTTCATCGATATCCTCAAATAAAAGTTGCGTGAATCTTTTGAAATTAGGACCGCTTACGCTCGTCCAGTAACTGGGCGATTTACATGGTAATTCTTTGGTAGTTAAAATTAAATATTGTGCGTCTAAAATCCATAATTGTTTAGAAGCGTCAACTTTAAATAAAGGCGCCATTTTGTGGGGCGTACTGGATAGGTACATGCGAACCGGTATGAATGCTCGCGGTGTTGAAATGTATCCAGACGATTCTAAAAAGGAAAGATTAGTATAAAGAATCACATTAATAAGGATACGTAAGGAAACAAACATATGTCATCTCTAGAGATAACATTATTTTTCGATGTTTTAACATCACTTTTGCAATTGATAGAAAGCAATTTGACGAATCAAATGTTTTTGTGTGTCGTGCGAAAATCCTATGGACTTCAATATATTTTTGTTATTTTTATAGCATTCAATGTATTTCGGAATTTTGTGACTGTGGCCCGGGATTTGAGCCCGCACTACTTATATCGTCGAAGTTATATATGCCAAAAACTGTTTGAATAAACACACGATTTTTTATAATTTGTTACAACTAGTATTAAGAAAACCTGATCATTGAAACTTATACAAATATTGCATTAATGTACCAAAAAATTTACTATAAATAGCCTATCATTTACTTCAAAAACATTTTTTTTTTAATATGCCATATCTAAATACTTACTACTGGTGACATCCATTGCAAGCATCGGATCTGTCTGTTCCTTGTTTCTTTTCACTGTAAGTGCATTCTCTATTTCACTTTGAATTTCTTTATTCACCGCATCTATATCGAGTATTTTAGTTTCATGTGCAATCTTTTGCCTTTTATTTTTAGTAATATATCTACTATCATCATCTTTATCTTTATATTTTACATTTACTTTAACACGTACGTCTTTTTGACTATCACCAAATGTACTTGGTACTACACTTGTACTTGGTATTTCATCATCCGAATCTAATACAATAACTGGTTGTTCTGATTCATTTATTTTTTCATCTTTTTCAACATTAATGACTTCTATATTTTTCTTATAATTGGGCAGTTCGAAGTACTGACGAACTTTGTTCTTCTGTCGTTCCCATTCTTGTAAATCGTCCACCATTGGAGTATCTACTTTATCATATATATCTGTTTGGTTCTTTTTCTTACGCCGTCGTCGTCTTATTATTTTTTGGTTATTTAAAGAACTCTCTAGTAAATCGTCGGCTATTGGTGTATCCGTTTTATCTGTTTGGCCCTGCTTTTTCATATCCTGATACCGTCGATTAGCCCCTTTTTGATTTTTTAGTATTTTCTGTGAACAATTAATGGCACAATGTGTAGTATTATAAACAATAAATAAATAAAAAAAGCGTGTGTCGTGTGCTAACGTGTCAGAAGTGAAACTTCTTTGGCAAGATTCAAATATACTAGAATCATCGCCTTACTAAATGACGTGACGGTATCGCCATGATATTTTGAAATTTTACTCTCAACGGGCCTGAAGAAGTTCCACTTCAATAAATATTTCAGGACATTTTTCACACACGGCACGATCTGATACCATACTAAGCTTTCGCTAATTATGGAAACCAGATGGCTGATAAACATACATATATAATATTAAATACTTATATAGATAATTAACACCCAGACACAGAGCAAGCATCGATGGTCATCACACAAATATTTGCCCCGGGTGGGAATCGAACCCACGACCTCTCACTACCAACTAAGCCAACCGGTCAGTCAAAATTAATTCAATAGTTTTAGAGGACGGAGGTATGTTCGTGACTCTAACTCGAAAAACTACTGGACAGATTTGGATTAAACTTTACACTTATGTAGTTATTATAATTATTAGGGATGTAACGATACCGATACCGATACCGATATATCGGCCGATATAATCGGCAAGCCGATATATCGGTATCGCCGATTATAAAACAACCGATACCGATATCAAACAATTCAAAAAACCGCGCCCAATGAACGATGCAGGAGGCCGCCCGCGCGTGCGCACTTTGTTTTTTGAAAAAACTCTACCAATAGTAAACTTTTATTAGGAACTGATTGTATGTGTATAACTTAAAGTTTAACTGACTTTGCAAAATAATAATACTAAAATAAATGGTTTTCTTGTTTTTTGATTTGGCATTGTTATTTAAAAGAATACGATTTACAGTTGAGTCTCTGTTAAATGTTGGTAACTTTTATGCATAATTCACTATTTATTTTTCTACCAAGCCATCGATATCGGTATCGGTATCGGTATCGCCGATATTTTATTACAAATATCGGTATCGGTATCGTATCGGCAAAATCATGTATCGTTACATCCCTAATAATTATATAGGTTCTTATCAGAATAACAAAGTTTGTGAGGTTGGATGGATGGATGTTTGTTACTATTTCACGCTAATATTACTGAATCGGTTACAATGAAATTATAATACCAGAATAAGATAATAGGCTACTTTTTATCGAGGAAATCCCACAGGAACGGGAACTATGCGGGTTTTTCTATGAAAATCTATCTAGTAGTATATAAATATGAAATAAAATTAAAAAGATTTTCAGGAATTTAGTATAACAATTTCCTTATAGCTTAATAAAACATGTATATGTAGTACAATGAACTGATTTTGATACTTTAATTATTTTCATGTTTTAAAAAAAATCCATACTCAATATTGTAAAGCTGAAGAGTTTTTTTTGTTTGTTTGAACGCGCTAATCTCGGGAAGTACTGATCCGATTTGAAACATTATTTCGGTGTTAGATAGCCCATTTATCGAGGAAGGGATATAGGCTATATATTATCACGCTAAGACCTACACGAGCGGAACACTGCGGGTAAAACCGCGAGGCACAGCTAGTATGAAATATTTAAAAATAAATTAAATACAAACCTTAGCAGAAAATGCCAACAATGGTAGCACGTCGCTGTATAGGTCTTTAAAGTAATTCTTATACAACATTAACTGTAACAAAAAACAAATATATTATTATACAAGCCACTTTTCCCGGCTTTCCCCAATAAAAAAAAATATGTGCGTGTACTAGTGTACACACGTAAGAAGTGAAACTTCTTTTGACCTTATTTTTCAAAAAATAATTTACCATATGCAACTTTACAGAAATACGTCGAATCACGCGTGGCAGGGATAAGAAAAAGATGGCGCGTAACGGAAAAATGTTACACTAAAATTTTTTCCAACCCCGACAAAGAAGTTTCACTTCAATAAATAGTCTATTGTTTAGTATCAATGTAGCATTTTAATTGTAAAATAATTTTAAAGTGAAACTTCTTGAGGCGCGTTGAGAGTAAAATTTCAAGGTCGCGTCATGGCAATACCGTCACGTCATGGAGTAACGCGACGGTTCTTGTATCTTTGAATCTTGCCAAAGAAGTTTCAGTTCTGACACGTGTGCTTGCTTCTCCTAAAAGCACTTTTGAATGGTCAATAAAACGTAGGTAATAATTCAGTTTTATTGACGATACCTTATACTTAATTGCTCAAGAATGGCTATATCGTTTTTGATGAATTTTCATAAATACTTACATCAGTTTGTTTTGACTTTATTATTGGTTGACCGATTGGCACTGTATTTCTTTCGTCAAAATTATTATCTGCAACAAAAAAATATTAAAAATTACCTACTCAAATCATATCTACATATATTAATATTATAATAAAGATTTGTTTGTTTGAACGCACTAATCTCAGGAACTACTGGTCCGATTTGAAAAGGCACATCACGCTAAGACCAATAGGAGCCGAGCAATTCGGGTAAAACCACCAGGCACAGCTAGTCTAAGGTATATAGAAATTAATAAAAATTTAATTGAGGCCAACTGTAGTAGCTTTCAAATTAATAAGAAATCATCAAAATCCGTTCACCCCGTCACAAGTTCTGAGGTAAAAAACCCACAAAATATCTCAAAATCAACTTTATGACATCTAGAACAACTTTAAAGAATCGTTTTTTATTTATCGTATACTGAATTAAACAAATAATAATTTTTCATATAAAACTTAAAAATAATAACATATTTTAATATAATATAACTTACCCGCTAAAGAGGAGGTGGGCTGAGGTTTGATCGACGTCTGAAAGTAGTGAAAATTGGCAATTATTAATATTTTCAAATATAAAAGACTTTTAATAAGAGACAAATTATAACATGTTATTTTCCGATTTTTTGAAGTGAAACTTCGTTGAGAGTAAAATTTCAATGTCGCGTCATGGCAATGCCGTCACGTCATGGAGTAAGGCGACGATTTTGATATCTTTGAATCATGCCAAAGACGTTTCACTTCTGATACGTGTGCTCAGCACACACGCACTTTTTTTTATTTAACTTAATTTTTTTGTGGAAACTGCTGATGTAAGGTTTTTTATCTCTTGTATAAAAAAAATATCATATTATTTGTTTTCTAAAGTTAAATAAATAAAAATATATACTCACGTGTGTCACAGTAGGTGCAACCTGAGCTATCAACATAGTCTTATTTATCTTCCTTACTTCTTCTATATTTGGCAATTCCACTTTCTTCACTTGCCTTCGAGCCATTTTTCGCACTTTTACACTAAACGGCTTACAACATTTAGCCAAATAAATATTATTTTCATTCTTCCAAAAACTAACTGGCATTTCATTGAGGCCATGTTTTTTCAGCATTTTTATAATATTTAGCGGTAAATCTTCATTTTCATTCATATCTTCGTCTATTTGAAGATCTTTGGTATCAGAAAACTCGTCGGAAACTTCAAAAGCCGAGTCAAATATATTCGTCGTTTCATACAAATTATCTTCTGTTTTAATTTTTGTTTCTAGTTCATTTGGTTCATTTGGTTCAATTTTAACATTAGGCTCTTTTTTAATATTTAGTTTTTTCGTTACACCATGTTTATATACGTTTTCGAGTAAATCGTCTGTCGATTTATTAAATATTTTCGTTAGAAGACACTCTTGCATTGAACTTTCACTCGCATCTTTTGGTTTACTCTGTTTTTCAATTGTATCTGTGATTTCTTTGAGTATGTTTGAAATTGCATCCGATTTATTAAATTTAGTTTTATCTATATCTTTTTTATATTCTGTTTGTTCCTTGTCTTTCAATTCAAAAGGTAAGTGATGTACTGTAACTACATTACTTTGTGAATCGGCTTTTTCGTTTTTATTACTCGTATCTCTTGGTATTAAATAAAAGGTTGATATTGGCGCTTCATTTTTATTTGGAGACTGTTTATCTACTGTATCGGAAATTTCTTTAAGTACATTTGCAATTGCAGTCGATTTATTACTCTCTTTACTTTTCGGTATTTTCGACGGTTTTAGTAATAAATTTCGCAATGATTCCCCTTTTGATGGTTCATATATCTTTGGTGTACTTTCTTTGTCAATATTTTTTATTGTAGATGTCGTTTTTGAAGATTTTGCGAGTAAATTTTGTGTCGCAGTAACAAGTTTGGCAGATAATACTTTATCTGATTTCTTGCATTGTTCATCAACTGTCTGTAATATTTCTTTAAGTATGTTTGAAATAACAACTGCTTTGTCATTTGCTTCGTTTTCTTTGGGAGCATTCGGTTTTTCTTGAACCGAGCTTTGTGATTTGGGAGCATTCGGTTTTTCTTGTACAGAGCTTGATTCATTTGGTATATCTTTTGAAGTTGATGCTGTGTCTATGAAATCAGGTTCTTTTTTAACTTCTAAAGTATTTGGAAGTGCAATATAATTTTCTGGACTATTTTGTGCATTTATAGAATCTACATTATCTTCGAATGTATCTGTTATATTTGTCTGGTCGTTTTGTGATGTTGTTTCTACCACATCCATATTTTCAGTTATTTCTGTATCTTGTTCTTTACTTGAATTTTCATCATCATCAACTGTATTTGACAATTGTGTAAATATATTAATCTCCTCTTTAATTTTCGATATATTTTTTTGCGTCACTTTTAGTTTTCTGGACATTGCTGACAATGTAGTAATTTTAGATTTAATGTTTGTGATATCGATTGTTGAATTAGACGTGTTTTGTTCTGTGTTTGTAATCTGTGACAATTTATTCGATATGTTTGAGAGTAAATACAATTCATTTTGAATTTCTTTCACTATCGTGTGTGCGTTTGATAATTCAGTAAATCTACTTAGATCACAGATTTGTGCAAGTTCCATCGTCTGTTTGTCAATACTTGACATTACTGGCACTGTATCTTCATTTATATTTCGTGTGAGGTCTATAGTACTATCGTCATCTTCAATTTCTATAATCTGACCATCTAGTGGCATATTTCTTGCACGGTGTTTAGATAAATTCCTAGGTTTGGGTAAGAATAGCGGTTTGCTCAACAATTCTGATAGCATTCTATTCGACTTTGTTGCGTCTGGGCTTGGATTCGTTTGCGATAGTTTCAACTGTATTATCTTTTGTCTTTCTTTACTTTCTGAATCATTCAACGGCCTTGTGAACATGTCCAGAAATATATTTTGTTCTTTCTCCAAATTTTTCACTATGGCTGCCATTTTATTGTCTTTCCTTGCTGAAATGTCACGATCATTATTTATTCTGTTCGGTTTATTTTTTCTTACAGGCTTGTTGTATTTCATAAGATTACTAACGGTATATTGATTGAGTTTGATCGATCCGTTTTTCGAATGTCTCTGCCAGGTCGGTATTTCATCACAACGACATAATAAAACTTTCGTGTCCATTGTCAATGCGGGATCTGAAATAAAAATATTTTCTTGTGTTTGTTTTTACGCGAGTATTATACATTCAGAAATTAAAGAATTTAACGGATTTTAAACGCGATTTATTCGTTGTATTATTAACCCGACGTTTCGCACACTTTGCAGCGAGCTTCTTCACGGGATGACTAATGATATAATGAATAAATAACATTTTAAATCTTTAATGAATTTTGAAAAGCGCTTTTTTCTTTTCTATATGAAATAAAGTCTTTAATTTATAAATGAAACAAATGTTATTTGAACTTATTGCTATATTTTAATATAATTACAGATAGAATAATTAGAATTATTAAGAAAACTTAATGTTATACATGAAATTATCATAAACTAAATACTACAATAACACTTACCTAATTTACCAGCAGCATCACTTTCATCATCACAACAATTACTTCCATCAACTTCCATACTTGAATTAGAATTACCATCATCTTGACATACATTTTCTTCAATATTATTGCCACTATCGTCTTTACTCGTCTCTCCTAGTAAATTCTTATATTTCATATTCAACATTTTATTTAAATTGTCCAGTAATACATCAGTACCGCCTTTACCTTTACTATCTATTATTTTTAAGAAATCCTTAACAACTTTAAGCTTAGCGTCACTCGGCTCTTCTTTAATTTTAAATCTGTGCGATTTATCGTAATTTTTCTTAGAACACACGTTTTTTAGAATACTGTCCAAGGGTACAACGTATAGTTTATCTTTCTTTTCCTCACTTTGTGAAGAATCAGTATTAATAGTTTCGTCAATCATGAGATTATCATCCGAGTCTGAATCATTTAAATTAGTTTTACTTAAACTACCTTTTACGGGAGCTTTTTTTAATACTGATCTGTCTTCCGAAATAATATTATCAATAACAACATTACTTTTAACAATTTCTCTTTCGTCTAAAATCTTTAAATCTATTCGGGAGTCTTTTTCGAAGTCGATTCTTGGTTTTTTGGCTACGGGCTGATATTCATTTGTATTATCATTTTCACTTAATACTGATTCTAGAGGTTTCGATTCATGTTTATCTTCATCGGAATCGCTTTCGAATATAATACTAACTTTAGCGTTACTCGGATCGATTGATTGGAATTTTTCTAATGTTTCCGGTTCATTTTCATTTTCTAATAAGGAATCATCTTCTTCGGTTTGAATATGTTGCATGGAATCATCATTAATTGCTAAAGTATTAAAAATTTCTTCCACGGGGACTATGTCATCTAGGGGAAATAAAATAGATTTTTTATATTAGACTACAGGCCCATGTTGAAAAAGTTATGGGTCATTTGAACCACCAGGTGACCTATCTAGAACGATATAAGAGCATACAATAATAAGGTTCAGCACTATGACGTCACTTGTAAGCTGTCAAACTGAGTGCAGATGAGAATTCAAAGTACAGGTAGAGATTTTTTCCACTTGTCTCCATGATTTTTGTACGGCGTTGCGGAATAATGGATTAAAAGCAGTATTGAAATAGTATGACACAGATGCCGTACAAAAATGGTGGTCCACAAAATCGGAATTTATTTTTATTTTCCGACAATTGCCGGGATAAATTTGGTCATTTCATTTTGTATGGTACATGGGCCTGTAGTCTATATGTAAATATTTACGTATTTAATACTATAAGAAACGGTTTAAAAATATACTTTTATGATTTTATCATACAAGAGACATGAAATTTTCTACTAATGAAATATAATAATAATAAATTAAGCTGATTTTATTACTATCTTTGACAAATAATAATATAATGTCTCCTCTTTAATATATTAGTATTTTACTTTTAACACAACAAAAATAAAATAAATATATAAAAACTAAATTCAAGCTACTTACGATAATTTTCGAGATCTTCAAGAAGACCTAAATCTGAAGAGCTCTGAAAAAAAAGGGACAAAAATACAGTTTAATAAATACGCTATCTATACTAATATTATAAAGAGGAAAGGTTTGTAATTATGTATGGTTTTCACGCATAAACTACTGAACCGATTACAATGAAATTTAGCACACATATAGAGGTTTACTTGGATTAACACATAGGATAGGTTTTATCCCGGAAATCCCACGGGAACGGGAACTATGCGGGTTTTCCTTTGAAAACGCGGGCGAACCATACATACATACAAATCTTTCCTCTTTATAATATTAGTATAGATATGCATAGATACTATAGAAGAATATTTGTTTGTAAATTATAGTTTTGTAAAACACTTACCAAAGGCGTGAGTATAACAAGATCCTGTTGCACTAGCTCGAGCCAGTCGGGACTTTTCGTTAACACTGCGTTCGGAAACCTGTTAATAAACACAAATAAATACATTCAACACTCCCAAAGAACACAGGACCTCATGCCGCAATAAGAAAGAAAGAAAAAACATTTATCTTTTACAATAAGATATTCGTATTCAATTTTAAGTAAAAATTACCGAGATTGTCGGCAAAATAATGTAAATGCTGACAACACTGATTAAATGATAATTAAATTTGTGGGAAAAAGATGGCAAATTTTAGTCAAAATTTACAGTTTTCTGACAAGAAATGAAGTTCCTTATAATACAAGTTCCCACCTTGGTAAGAAAAATTAACAATTATAAGGAAAATTAAAAAAAAATCATGAAATGTTTTTATTTTTTATTAAAGGCCTTAAAATGAGCTATAATTATTCCATTTACAATATTATAAAATTCTCCATAGATTTTGAGATATTTGATGCAATACCAAATGTCCCTAGACTTTGTTGATGTGTGTGGGTGTAATCGTTAAGTGTGCACAGGCGATTATTCCGTAACTATTGCAGATATCAAAAAACTTTAAACTGATATCGAAAGCCCTTGACCTAATGAGTAAAATGACAACAATAACTTTTTAAAAATAAAACCGGAAATATCCAAAAATTTTACACCAAACACTCCCATACATTTAGTATGAGATATGACTAAGCATGTAATATGAAAAATTTTGGTTCTTTTTTTGAATTTGTGCTTAAATTACTTCGCAAATTTTAATAAAAATTAATTTAGAAACTGTAAACAGAGCTCGATGTTGAATACAATGGTATTCCAAAACGAGGACGTCACTTCGAACATTTGCTTTGAACACAAAATGTATGGAAAATTCAATGTATGAGAGTGTTTAATGTGACTTTTTTGGATATGTCCCGTTTTATTTTAGTTATTATTATTGTCATTTTACTCATTAGGTAAAGGGCTTTCGATGTCAGTATAAAGTTTTTTGATATCTGCAATAGTTACGGAATAATCGCCTGTGCACACTTAACGATTACACCCTGTATAATACATAATATAACACACTTACATCTGAGCGACGAGTTGAACGAACCGGCTGAGCGAGTTGAGCGAGTTGAGCGAGTTTAGATTGCTCGGTGTCGTGAGCGAAATGCGCGCGAGCGTTCGGGCTTCGTGCCAGCGGCGTTCGAGTAGCGGGAGTGATACTAGGTCGCCGCTAGAAATATCAATACATACATACATATTATCTACACTAATATTATAAAGAGGAAAACTTTGTTTATTTGTTTGTTTGATTGTAATGAATAGGTTCATAAAGTACTGGACCGATTTAAAAAATTCTATCACCATTAGAAAGCTGCATCTTCACTGAGCAACATAGGATAGGTTTTATCCCGGAAATCCCACGGGAACGGGAACTATGCGGGTTTTTCTTTGAAAACGCGGGCGAAGCCGCAGGCATTCAATTATAACATTTCTAATGGCCGATTTTTCAATCCTTGGTTAAAATTTATCCGTCCAATAAAGTATTACACGAACATTTTAAATGTCACCTGTAAACTGTCAAATACGAACAATTAGAATACATTTTTGAAATGGTAGTTTAATACGTTATTCGATGAATAAGTTTTAACCAAGGATTGAAAAATCTGCCCTAAATAGAAAAATAAAAAACACATTATTAAACACAGAAAACACGATAAAAACGATAAAATAAATAACAATAGGTATGTATATAAAACTTACCTCGAACAATACGCAAAATGTACAGCCGTCCACACACGAGCCAGCCACTCTTTATACAAATGGGATCCCGTAGAATTCCCCTCGGACCCGGCAACCTTTTGCCCAGTACCTTCTAAAGGATCTTTGGTATTTGTATCAGTGTCAACGGTTGCAGTACCCTCTATATTTTCTTTTGACATAAAACTTTCGGATCCTAGAGGGTCAGTAGGTAAGGATCCTGTAGGCAAAATTCCGGTTTCCGAAGATTCTGTAGAAAAAAATAAGTACTGAGATTGTAAAAAATAATAAATACAATAATATGTTTTTCAAATTAATCAAATAAATAAATATTTCAGGACAATTTTCACACACGGCACGATCTGATCCCATACAAAGCTTTCGCTTGTGTTATGGAAACCAGTTGGCTGATAAACATACATGTATAAATTTAAATAAATACTTATATAGATAATTAATACCCAGACACAGAGCAAACATCTATGTTCATCACACAAATATTTGCCCCGGGTGGGAATCGAACCCACGACCTCTGGCTTGGAAGGCAGGGCCACTACCAACCAGTCAATTGGTCAGTCGAAATTATTATATTATATTATTTATATTTAGCAAATTGACATATTATATGTAATTTTAATGTAATGCTGTAATAATCTAATACAAAGAAAATAAAAAATAGAAATAGTGGCAAAACAGACTTCCCGTCAGCAAAGCAGTAACCAAAATGTATTACTGCACTAATAGGGAATATGCATAAAATTTGAAATGGCCTAAAATATTTTTTTCTCGAATACTTATTATCGTAATATTATAATGAAAAGGATTAATAAGGAATAATATTCAAAAAGTGCAAAATAAGCGCCACCATTGGTCGAACGAAATGTGACGTCATCTGACACGACATTGTATTTATCAGCGTCGAAACTCATACTGTTTTACAAGTTTTTGTGAAAAAAATAAATAATTTTTTGACTTCTTCCATGTTTTTAAAGTTATTAAAAATGTAAATATTAGGAAGTAACTGAAAAGTCCACAGTAAACACTAAGGTAAACACCCACTGGACGTATCATGTGACGTCACGCAAAGCGCGCGCAAAATGGCGGCGTTTGAACTGCTTAAATTTTTTAAAAGTTTTAAATTTCATTTTTTAAAATATCTAGAGTATTTTGAAGCCCTTTAATATTTTTTTCTACGTTATAAAATAGTAAACTATTTATTTAAGACAAAAAAGAAAAACATGAATATTCCCCATTGGCAGAGTAGACCACATATAATTAATAATATATATAATATCTGTATCCTTTGTTTCAAATTCATAAATAAATAAATAAACCTTGTACCTAAATATTCGGTTCCTAGACTTCCTGTTGCTCCTGTAGCCAATGCTCCAGTATTCAAAGTTCCTGTTGCTAAAGACTCGGATCCTAAAGTTCCTGTTGGTAAAGACTCGGATCCTAAAGTTCCTGTTGCTATAGTTCTTGAAGCCAAAACGTCTTCGGATCCTACGGGATCCGGGATAGCAAAAATTACGTCAACTGTGCCAGCGGGTCGTGGTATCTTGGCTATTGCCTTTTGCAGTAAGTGTAATAGTTTCATCATATCTTCCATTTTACAGGTCATACGGTTACTCTGTGGGGAATTTAAAAAACAAAAATTAAACACGTTTAGTTGCTAATATAGGTACTTATTTATTTATTTATTTACTTATTTATAACACTTTATTGCACAAACAAAATTAGGACAAAAATAACATTAAAATACAAAAGGAAGGCATAGTTTGTACAAGAGGCGGCCTTATTGCTAAGCAGCAATCTCTACCAGGCAACCTGATGGGAAAGGAAATGTATGAAGCATATTATTATAGTACTCTTTGGTATGAAGTTAATGGGCTAGTGCAAAAAGAAGGAAAAAAACTTTGCATACGTTAAAGGGCAATAATTTAACAGATAGTACCTTTAATTTTATACATACAAGCAAAATAATTATATTTGGAAGTCACATGAAAATACAGAACAAACTATTGCGTATAAATTAAAATGTAATATTATTTTACGTGGTGCTGTTTCGGTGTGATTCTATACAAACGTAACCACCCTAAGTGTATTTGTTTCTGATTAAACAATTGTCTCCCTTAAAAAATAACGAAGGTAACAGAAACTACATTTAAAAATTAGAAAAAAAAGACACAAGAAGAGTCAAGACTTATCTGCACCACATTTATCGGCAGGTCGTACAGTACAGCAATATGAAAGTGCTTATACCTCAAAAAAAGACGGGTTGCACTGGGGGAGTGCCGGCAGAAGTGAAAACTTGATTATTAACGTTGAGCATGTTTGATATTTTGGAATGGTATCCGTCTTACGCTTTTTCGATCAGGTCACGTGTCCTGACGCGAGTTTAAGATTTTATACCCATTACAGAAAAAGTGCTCAACGCCGCTAAAGAAGTTTTCACTTCAAAAAGAGAAAAGAAGAGTCAAAAAGAGATAAGAAGAGTAACACGACTCACCTTCGCAACAACACATATCGACGGGTCGTACAGTATAGCTACATCGGCCACTTGCCACTCGGGTAAGAGTAATGGCTCACCGGCCTGGAGACGGTTTACTGTGCGCAAGTATGCCGCTTTCCTGAATGTCAAACGTCAAAATTCTAGTAAAAAAAATTGGTTGTTTGTAAAGTAGGTATACGATCGAGATGTTTACGTAATAACGTCTTATTGGTGGCAGCGCTCGAGATGAGACGGGAGATCGGTCCGTCTCTCTCTCTCGTTATACCTGCGATCGCGCTCGTGAGGTTTTCGTGTGACACAAGTTTCTGAACATGTCACCCGACTAAAACGATTTAAAAAATTCAATTCAATTCAATTTATTTTATAAATGGCAGTGCTGCGTTGCCACAATTTTGCCAATGTCACGTTGTGGATAGTTTTACATCTCATAGATTTATAAGAAACTGAAATGTATCAGTCAAGCGCAGATATCTACAACAAAAAAATTACACACACAATATATATAAATTCCCAACACCAGGTTAATTTAATTGTTATAAAGGACGAACAGTAAACTATGTACAAAGTATAACATAAAAACTAAAATCTACAATATTTGGACGCTTGATAAATATTCACAGTTTTATTTTGTTAGAGATAATAAATTTAGATATAACATAAACAAATCGAGTACTAATTAATGAGAGGAGGGATTTCATGTTAGTAGGACGAGGAACGGTAGGAGGAAGGTTATCATATAGGGAAGAATTCTTTGTACAGTTAAAAAAGATATGGTCCAGGTCAGCTTCATCAATACCACATTCACAAATTGAGTTGTCCCTCACCCTGATTTTTGCTAGATGCACTGGAGTACTTGCGTGGCCTAGTCGAATACGGCAGATCGTAGAGGTAACACCTTTGGGGATGTCCTTATATTTAAAAAACCATGGTTTTGGAGGAATATCATTTTGTATAGAGCGGTAGAATTTGCCCTTACTTCTACTTGACGTAGACCAAAAATCCTTCCATGTTTCAAAAAGTCTAGGGCGCGCAAGTGCAACAATGTCATGTGAGTATGTAAGTTCATGAGTCTCTGATGATATATTAATGGCTGCTTTAGCACACAGGTCGGCGGACTCATTACCTGTGATACCACTGTGTCCAGGGATCCAAGCCAAGGTAACATCTATATCATTTACTTTGCACTCTAACAGGACTTCTTTTAATTTAATAATTACAGGATATTTCACCTTTGAACGAAATTGATTAGAAGTCAATGCCTGTAAACAACTTTTAGAGTCTGTGAAAATAATCGATTTAGTCAGCTTATGAGAAAGGACATAGAGTACCGCTTCTAACAGAGCTAAAGCCTCGCCCACAAAGGTAGAAGTTACTGGAGGGCATTTACGACACAACATAATGGCAAATTTTGGCATCCAGACAGCTATACCCACGTTTTCAATATCAGAGGTTTTTGAAGCATCAGTGAAAATTGGAGTCCATCCATTCCAATTTTCAGCTAAAATGCTGTTGAATTTATGATTGGCGTCGGGGGATTGTTTTGAAATTTTAAAAAATTCAATATTTGGGCGAAAAAGAAGGGATTCAAAAGGAGAGCAAAAGATAGGATTGGAGGGGGATTTATACAAAGTATAGGGTAATGCTAAAATAAATGAGTAGGATTTTAAGAGGGGGAACGCTGAATTATTGTCAACTAAACCATGTAAAATTTGTAATCTTGCAAGGAGAGGATGGGAAGAATTTTGAAAAAGTTTCCAAATAAATCTATCACACAAGTACTGTTTCCTAAAATGAAGAGGGGGGTCACCGGATTCTATTTGTAAGGCGTTAATTGCTGTGGATCTCATAGCACCTAGAATAATCCTTAAGCATTTAGATTGGATTTTGTCCCAAACTTGATTGCCGGTCTTATTACATGGTTCCAATAAAAATGAAGCATAATCAAAGTGGCTACGGACCACAGCATTATACAGGAGCTTCTGAGAGAAAGGGTGCGCGCCCCAGCTAACTCCAGACAACGCACGCAAAACGTTAACGCCTTTCTCACATTTCTTAGCAATGTAATTTGAATGGACTAATCCAGTCATTCTGGAATCTAAATATACTCCTAAAAATTATTAATTATTATCATGAAAAGGGAAGGGATCATTATTATAAAAAAGGTTTAAAGGAGGAACTAATCTTTTGCGGGTGAAAATTACACAAGAGCTTTTTGAGACGGATAAAGATAGGCCATGTGAGTGTAACCACTCATGTAGGTAGTAAAGCGCACTATTTAAATTACATTCTATTTCAGATATAGAGGATGAACTGCCGTATAACGCAATATCGTCGGCATATTGTAGGATATTGCAAAAACTATTTACAGATGACTCCAAATCATAGGTGTACAGGCTATATAAAAGGGGGCTTAACACAGATCCTTGCGGGAGACCTTTCCAAATGGACCTAGGAGAGCTTAAAGATCCATCAACTCTTACTTGGATTGATCTGCACATAAGAAGATTGCAAATGAACCTTGTTAACCTCTCGGGGATACTCAGCTGATGCAATTTTTGCCTGAGTATTGGAAGAATAACATTGTCATAAGCACCTTCAATATCTAGAAAGACTCCAGCAAGGAACTGCTTTTTTTTAAAGGAAATTTGGATATCAGTAGTGAGGACGGCAATACTATCTAAAGTGCTAAATCCCTTGCGGAACCCAAATTGAGATTTAGCCAGGATATTGTTATTTTCAACAAACCATTCTAGCCGGTTTTTTAATAAAATTTCCGTTATTTTACATAAAGTGGAGGACAGGGCAATTGGGCGGTAGCTGTTAGGATCTGATGGGTTCTTGTTTGGTTTAAGGATAGGGATTACAATTTGGGTTTTCCAGGATGGAGGAATGAAGCCGGTGGAAAGGAAATAATTTACTAAATCAAGAAATAATACCTTAGTCTTTTCTGTTGATTGGACTAAAAATGAGTAGGGAATTTCATCAATACCAGGAGATGAATCTTTGAGTCCATCAAGGGCACATAAGAGTTCATCCATGGAAAAAGGCGAGTCTAGGTTATTTGTGGGAGGGAGAAAGGAGGGTGAGGAGGGAAATAGGTCAGAGGCAGGGACGGTGGTAGGAGCTAATTTATTTATAAACTCATCTAACCAAAGGGACGTATTGTTAGAGGTTAAGGAAATTGGGGAATATGACTTTCTAAACCTTTTAATTTGTTTCCAGACTAGAGAAGGAGGGGTTTTAGGAGAGAGGGATTCACAAAAATTTAGCCATCCAGAACGCTTTTTGGAGTTAAGAATTTTTTTCGCATTAGCTGAAATCTTTTTAAAGTTTAGGAAATTTTCTGGTGTCATACTAGAAATGTATACTTTTTCCGCATCAGATCTTTGGCGAACAATATCTGTACATTCCTGATCCCACCAAGGAGTAGAGGGTTTATAATGAGATGGTTTTTTCTGAGGGATATTAGCATTGGCAGATGAAAGGATGGAGGATTCAAACTGGGAATAAACAAGCAATACATTATTAAATGAAATAGGGGGAATAAGATTAATTTTATTTTCTAAAGAGTATGAATAATTAGACCAATTAGCTTTAGACAGGTGGAATTTTAGAGACGGAACATATTGGGCTTCGGGGATGTTATGGTCAAAGGAGAGGAGGATAGGAAAATGATCACTCCCATGGGAATCAGGGAGAGTGGACCAATTACAGGACAGAGATAAGGAGGGGGAAGACAAGGACATATCAACAACACTTTTAGGATTTTGATTAGGTAAAACAATATGAGTAGGGGAGCCATTGTTTAAAATGCATAAGTTGAGATCATCAAACAGTTCTAATAGAGATACAGCAAATAGGTCGGATTTATGGGAGCCCCATGAGGTGTGATGGGCATTAAAATCCCCCAAAATTAAAATAGGACGGGGGAGAGAGGACAATATATAGTACAAATCAGGAATTAAGGAGGAACAAGGTTTCGAGATATATATAGATAAAACAGTAAAATCAAAAACTTTTGCTGCAACAGCATTGATATCCTCACTATGATTGGGAATAGGGATTTGGGAGAAGGGGATACATCTTTTAATAATCAGAGCAGCACCGGCATAACCGTCGGCTCTGTCATTGCGTAAGCACACATAATTAGGGATGGTAAAACGAGTCTTAGGAACTAACCACGACTCAGATATGGCAAATATCACAGGGTCGTATTCGTTAATAAGGCTTATGATTGAATGTTTCTTTGGTCGAACGCTTCTAGCATTCCATTGTATCAGGCTCTTTGGAGCCATTATTTAATCTGATAGTGTCGAGAATTCTGAATAACATTTCTTTCACGTTGTGCGGTAAGTCGACATCACTACATGTTTTAATGATGTCATAGAAAAATGTCAGGCAGGAGATGAGGACGTTGCTCTCTCTTTGAGATCTGGTAATAGGGGTAGTGCCAGATAAGGCACACCCGTTTTGCGGTTCTAGTTGGGGATCTCGAACAATGTTATTATGGGTTGCTTTATCATAGCCTTTTCCAAGAGGAGCTCTAGGACGAGGCATATAGAAAACGGTTTTCTTATAAGAGGACGAGGTAGGGGAAGAGGGCGGATTTTGAGAAGAGTATGTAATTGAAGAAGAAGGGGTTTGACGGGTTGCATCAGCAAAGGATTTGCGGGACATGGGGAAACGTAGGGAAGCTTCGGAGTAAGAAATGTTTTCCTCAGACATAATATGTTTTATATTTTTTTTGTCTTGAGTGTTCAGGACAAACTGGGTCCGTAGCAAGATGGGAACCTGAACAACTGATGCATGAAGCGGCAGACTCAGAAACATTGCAATCAATGCCATCATGGTCCTTTGCACACCGGAAGCAGCGAGGTTTTGATCGGCACTGGGATTTGATATGCCCAAACCTGCAGCACTTCCGGCATTGTATAGTTGGAAGTTGGTATTTCTCAATAATTAAGGAGGATTTATATAGGTAGACTCTATCGGGTAATTTTTGTCCTTGTAAAGTTAGGACAACAGTAGTCGTCGGAATCCACTCAGTAGTTTCATCAGTTTTTCGTTTTCGGTTGAGTCTACGGGCCTTTAACACCATTCCGAAGCCTTGGGGAATCTCTAGAGCTTCTACACATTCTTGCATGGAAATGTCAGTAGGAACTCCTCTAACTATTCCCATGCGAGAAAAATTATACGTTGGGATGGATGCAGTAAGATTGTTATTACTCAATATTGGATTATGACAAAACTTGTTGGCGTCATCAGCGTTAGAGAATTCAACAGAGACTCGATTCCTACCTATCTTTTTAATGCCATCACGTTTAATATTATTAATACCATTAGTAACTAACAGTTGGCCTACCTTTACAGATCTCAAAGTTGAACCAGAAGCAAGATCAGTTTCATTTTTACATAAGTGGACAAGGAATGGGCCAGTGTCTGCTTCAGAATACCTTCTTTCACCTTCAGATAACATAGGGTGAGTATAAACTGTCTGGATAGATGCCGCTATAGGATTATTATCCACGGAAGTTTTTTTTAGTTTTGTGAGGTTTGAAATATCATCGTCCAAATGCCTTTTGTGAGGAAGGCGAGTCTGTACATTTTGGGAGGGATCGTTAGGATCAGGAGGATCCGGCGGATCCGGAGGGATATCCATACTTAGATTAGTTTACTTACCACTATACACTATACAATACAACCACCACCAATAAAAACAAAAAAAAATCGTAGCTTGAATGAAATATACACCAAATAGAAAACTATAATGAAAAATTTTTCAATAACACGTGCGTTCACTACCACAAACAAGCATCGGAGAATTTTAAAAACGTTATCACGTTAAAATTGTTGATGGGAAAGTTAATTCTAGATAGCCAAGTCAAAATTAAAGTGAACATAAAATTAAATACGAATTGAATTACGAAAGAAATAGGTCGAATTTAAAAACAACTTGGACTATGACGGGTATATGACCAAGTTTTTTTTAAATCATTTTTTAAGCGTTATAAATCATAATCATCATTAAAAAATAATTTCAAATTTGAATTTAAATTTCAACCGTTATTTATCAAACCGTAACATCTTCACCGTTATTTATAACAGTGAAGATGATGACTTTTCGAAGTGAAACTTCTTTAGAGAAAAAGAAAGAAGAATTTCAAGGTCACATCATGGCAATACCGTCACGTCACAGAGTAACGCGACGATTTTGATATACATATTTGAATCATGCCAAAGAATTTTCACTTCTGAGAACAGGAGAAGAGAGAATTTTCACTTCAGAGAAATTTCACTCTTCTAAAAAAGAGAACGTGTGCTCGGCGCCGCACTTAAAATTTAAAACTTTTTAAACAAACAATAAACAAGACATAAATAAATATGAAGATAATACAACTCACCACACCCTAAAAACCACTTGTATCGACACATGCATCTCATCAGCCGCCTCTTTTACCGCCATCGGGCTGAGCACATAGTTCGCCATCTTGCCCCCCTCCCCCCGCAACATTCCCTTAGCTGTGGCGGCTATATTCTTGCGAGCGAGTTTAACTATGTCGTTGACTATTTTCGTGACGGTAGTTGAACCGTAGGTGGGTAAAAAGCCGAGCTTCGTGCTCTCCATCTGGATTTGGTGATCATTTTGTGAGATTTTGTGCAATTTTATGATATTTTGCGAGTTTTTGTGAAATAATGTGAACTTGTGACACTTCGTGAACTTTTGTGATAATTTAGAGATTTTTGGAACCTTGTGCGATTTTGTCTATGTGCTAATCGAAACAATAATCAGCTGTTATTGAGAGAGTATTACATACATCCACACTCACAAACTTTTACGTGGAAGACTAACAAACATACTCACAAAGTCACAACCATTCCCATTTATAATAATTGAATAAGATAGATAGATAAGATATCTTTAATATTATTTATAACATTTTTAAGCATTTACAATAAGAGTAAAATGTTATTTATTACAATTATAACATCAACTTACTGCATCCACAATATGGACGAGTGCCAGCTTATCAATCACGGCGTACATTGGCTGCGGTAATTCATCGAGCAACACTTTTAACTGCGCCTCATTACCTTGACTACGAATTATGCACATATGTGTCTGAAAATTGTGTTAGATGAACATTTTAATATGTATAAATTATTATTTCCTAGTGTTTAATTTTACGCGAGTATTATACACTAGCTGTGCCCTGCGGTGTTACCCGTAGTGCTCCACAGTGTTGGTCTTAGCGTGATGATATATAGCCCATAGCCTTCCCCGATAAATCTATCTAGGCTATCTAACACCGAAAGAATTTTTCAAATCGGACCAGTAGTTCCTGAGATCAGCGCATTCAAACAAACAAACTCTTCAGATTTATGATATTAGTATAAATAAAAAAACTCACCACTTCAATCATATGTGCCAGGTATTTCTTAACTATAGACAACATAACATATATACTCCTGGGTTTGTTTAAAGATGTCGCCAGTTTTAACAAACCAAAGTTACGTTTTGACTGTCAAATTAAAAAAATTACTATCAACACAGCTTTATTTCAAATGAGAAATATTCAAAGAATATTATTAATTTAATACACAGTTCATATCGTAATATTTATGACAGTATTTAAAATAAATAAATATTTCAGGACAATTTTCACACACGGCATGATCTGATCCCATAATAAAGCTTTCGCTTGTATTATGGAAACCATATGGCTGATAAACATACATATATATAATTTTAAATAAACACTTATATAGATAATTAGCACTCAGACACAGAGCAAACATATATGTTCATCACACAAATATTTGCCCTGGGTGGGAATCAAACCCACAACTACTGGCTTGGAAGACAGGGTCACTACCAACCGGCTCTAAAATTACTGTAAAAACAAGTAAAAGTATAATTTGTAGTCACGCGACAATATTTAATGAATATCAAATAGTTTTAAATCCTTCTTTGGAGTCTTTAATTAAACAAGTTAGTGGTATATCGCAGTAAATGTGAATATTTAAACATTTTGTGATCTTGTGACAGGATCATTTATATTTATTTACTGATCCAGCATACATTGTTTTACCTGTCTTATCACTTAGGGGTGTGAAAAATAGATGTCTATTGAAAAGAAAATTTCATGAGATTCGGTCGGAGGCCATTTCTGAGGAGTTTTACTACAAAAACCGTGATAGGAGAATAATAGGATAAAAAATTATTAATAATATTTATTAGTAGGATAGGATAAACATATTATTAGGAAAAATATACTCACTAAATTTGTTTTGTAATCATAAAACCAATTATGTGTATATAGTCCGCTGTGGCTCAAAAAGTGTTTACTAAATTCGGTGAGATGCTTAAACGTCCAAGTTTTTTTGTTCCACATTTTGTTGATCTGTTTTAATATCTGTATGTTATCTGTGGAGCAAATAAATTTAAGTATCTTTTTTTTGTCACAATAATATTTTGATAGGCTTTGTGTTGAATGTATTTTAAAGTATGTTAGTACACCTTCAATAATAAATGCTTTCCGAATTGGTGGTAAATGTTAAAAATATGTAATGACGTTTCAAAAGTGCTTCTATAAGAAGTCTAATTGAATAAATAAATGTTTGAGTTTGAGTTTTGAGTTTGAAATAACAAGAACAAGAACAACAAAATACAAATTATAAATCTACTAGCTGTGCTCCTGTTGGTTGTAGCGTGATGATATATAGCCTATAGCCTTCCTCGATAAATTGGCTATCTAACACCAAATAATATTTCTAATCGGACCAGTAGTTTCTCAGAGAAGTAACAAATATGTGCATATGTGCACTTTTGGTGTTTGTAGTACCTGTAAACTATCTTTGTTAATATAGTAAAATAATGATCATGATCATCATTATTGCGCAAACAAAGTGTTATTTAGTTGTCAAACAGAATCGTCAGGGTGGCAACTGCATACACATTTATTAACATCTTTTCGTAACATGTGAATGAAGAATAATCTTTATTGAATTAAACATTTAATTGTTTAATTACCAATGAAAAAAACTATTAATATTTAATAGACTTGAGTGAAAGAAGGGCAAAATTACCTTTATTCTGTCACCTATTGTTATAGCTCGAACTTAGTCTATTCCTAAGAAAGCATCTTGAATATATATGTTCACTTCACTTATTTCAATACAAAAACACACAATCGACACATGAAAACATTATTTATTATTTAGGAATATCGACAAAACAGCTGCAATTCTGAATATTCGGAAACGTCCCAATTTTTTGAGTTTTGACGCACCTTTGACGTATTCTGTCATGCTTCAAGCGGCAAGCCTTCAACACAGAGCAAGTAATATTGGCCTTCAAAACTGTTGTCGTTGAAACGCAAAAGACGTAACTTCTGATCTAGGTAGGTACCTACCACAGAATATTTTTAGAATACTAGTTAGTTTTTTGCTAGTTTCAGATCATAGACTGTAAAGTAGAGATTTTGTGTTTAACGGGCGGCAAATTTCTTTAGCGCTGGCCTAAACTTGTGCAGAAGTCAAAAATAGATGCACGACAGTATCCATTCGCAGTAATAGTAGTTAGTTCTACGTGTATTTTATTTACATAGCATCCAGTACACTTGTATAGTCTATGGCTTGCATATTGCGTAGAAACTAAATGAACAGAACTGCATCCACGATTGCACGACGACGTGATGACGACGCGACCGCATGAAAAGCAGCTGACGCGACGTTGCCGCGTGGTGGGCTATCCGGATAGTATGGTACACAGATTGAATGGTAGCTACGCAGCGGCAACGTCGCATGAACCGCTTGTTACGCGTTTGTCATATCATTGAGTTACTAATTACTATGTACTACGTTCTTTAATGTACTTCTAACAGACCAATATATTAGAAGGTGAAGTACAAACACGCAGTGTTCTAGATGCAAGCATTTATACTACATATATTACTTGCTCTGTTGCATTTATCGTATCTCGTTATTTGTGGAAAGCGTGCACATTACTATATTACTTGCTCTGTGGTCTGTACCTAAATTCAAAATATAATAATTATTTACTATGAATTATTGTATTTAAATTTCTGTAGATACAAGAAGCAACACATAAACAATCCTAAATTCTATAGACTTTTTAACTTAATAGTGTAACAAACATCCATCTTTACCATTTATAATTATTCTCGTCCACTTGAACAACTTATAACCTATAGAATAAGTATGACAAGTAGGACTTGTAGGAAAACTAGAAATGGTAGAAGTGCGACTTGTAGGATCAGTAATACTAGAATAATAAATAGGATAAGTAGAATTTGTAGGATAAGTAGAATTCGTAGGATAAGTTGGATTTGTAGGATAAGTTGAATTTGTAGGATAAGTTGAATTTGTAGGATATATTGGATTTGTAGGATAAGGACTTGTAGGATTAGTCGAATTTGTAGGATAATTATGTCAAAATCAACAAAAATAAAACACGTCACATATGAAAACGGTATATTATATAGAGTGCGCGTCCACTCTGTTGGTCGCCAGCCCGCTGTTCGACATGTGTGCGTGCGACTGCGCCGCTCGGAACACGTGCTGTAAGTGCACCGGGATACGGGATGATGAACTGCAATAAATAAATATATTTTTTTTAGTTTACTTTTAATAAACAACATCATTAGTACAATAATGGTGTAATTTTATCAGTTACATAATTGTAATTACGTAACAATGACATATTGTGTCGACCTCTAACTGTAAACTATATTGACAAAAGGAAATAGATTTAGGTGTAATAGTCATGTATGCGTATATCAATACAAGCTTAAATGTAAATTATAAGTGAAAATAGTTATAAATAATAATTGATGTATAAAAAATATTATTTTGTTATTTCCTACTCTACATATAAGATACTCTGTATATATAAATTTACTTAATTTAAAATGACGTATTGTGCCCATAATATTACAATCAACTTAAACTAGCAACACTCAGAAATGCATAGATTATTATTTATACAATAAAAACATTATTGTTTAAAAAGTAATCTCTTCCATGCATTTTAAATATATTTTGTTTAATAGATTTTTTCCAAAGGGGTAAATAAATTTTTTGACTAAATCTAATCCATTATTAGACAATATTTAAACTGAATTGAATAAAATTCCGTAATTTCTTATTGGAGGTGCATGAAACCAAAAAAATAAAAAATAATAACAAACCCGCTCCACGTCGGCGGCGGATGGTGTGCCGAGGCTCCCTCCATTAATTTCACAGCCAGCGAGTCCCTTATGAGTTCTTCGGCAAAACTGCGCATCGCTGATAACAGTACTGCGTGTACTGCACTGTAAAATTTAAAGGTTTTTATGAAATCTTCTTATATATAAAAATGAATCGCAAAATGTGTTGGTAATACATAACTCATACATAACGCATAACTCGAGAACGGGTGGACCGATTTCGATAATTCTTTTTTTATTATATTCCTTGAAGTACCACGATGGTTCTTATGTAGAGAAAACATAATTTATATGTACCAGAGGCGGCTCGCCCTAAGGAGCGCTGGTGCAGTGAACTCCCATAAATAATTATAATAAAATCATAGTCCTTAATTTAATTATTAACATTAATTATTACTATTTAAAATCAATCGTAATCTTTAAAACTACTGTTAATACCAATGAATATATCCATCATTCCATCATCCCATACACCTGTATAATACCTACTGTATTATGTAACGCGCGAAGCGGAGCGCTCACGATTGCGCTCCAATGAAAAAAGATTTAGTACATTTCCTAATACGAAATCCAATAGGAGTGAAAGAGAGGGTTTTGCCAGAGCCCTGCGCGTGAAACAAAAGATTTTCTATGGAAAAGTAGCAAAATTCGGAGCGCCGCACCCGCAAACGTTGCCGGTTCGTTTTTACCGCCAGGCAGGACAGCGATTGCGCGCGACGTTGCCAGTTACCACTTCTATAATATAAACAAACACTCGAGTCAACTTCAATGCACGCGCGCGATTCATGCAATTTTCTAATTAAAATTATAAAATACGTGTTGAAATAGCCTGTAGTTATCAGTATTACTTGTGAGTGTTAAAATGAACAATAATTATAATGTGGCGTTCATTAAAAAGTGTGATAAAACGTTACAAATTCGGCTTGAATGTAAAGCTAAGGGACCGCCACGGCCTGAACTTGATCTTACGCAAAAATGTACGACAAAAACGAAAACATATACGCGTGTGTTTAAATCTGAACAATATGTGAAAACACCGTGGTTGTGTGGTTGTGATGAAAGCAACAAACTATTTTGTTTTCCGTGTCTTTTATTTAAAGCGGGCGCGGCCGGCGGAGGTGAGAGTGCTTGGACTGAAACGGGCGTTGACGACTTAGCTCATCTTTCAATCAAGATGAAAAAACATTCACAATCTCGGTACCATTTGTTGAATGAACTGCAATTGGCGTCTATCGGTCTTGTCGCTTTAAGTTATAGATATTTTTGCACACCAAAAAGAAAGACGTATCACGTATGCATAATGCATTTTCTTTATAAGTAATTTTTTTTGATAAATTGTACTGCTTTACACCATGTATTTTCAGTGTTTTATTTCAAGTGAACACCCATAAAATTGTGTCACGAGCCGCCTCTGATATGTACCACGGGCGAAGCCGGGGCGGACCGCTAGTTATTAATAATATATTGTTGTGACTAAATATAGGTATTATTTGACACTAGCTGTGCACCCTGGATTCGCCGGTTATTGTCGAAGATTGGTCTTAACAACTCAGAAACCTCATGAACGACGCTGCTGAAGATTATAACAAAAGTATATTTTACTATTTTATTTTTAATGGACATACAGACAAAAATGCATTGTTATGATAGATAAATAAATAAAAAATGTAATTTTTTTATCATTTCTCTCACTCATTGACACACTATAAACTACTAGTTACTAGACTCACAATTTTCAGTTGAAAAACTTGCAAAAATTTACGAATGGCGTTGTATAAAATCTATAATAGAAATTAGCACTTTATTGCGTGACTGTTACGTTCAAAGTCTATTGTTTCGCTCATATAATACACGCGTAGGTATAGAAACTTTTGCTTCGTAACATTTTTGAGCGAGATTGTTTTTACGTCTACGGTGTTTATTGTACGTCAATAGTTCATCTATGTCACCATAAAATTTTAAAAACCGTTATATTAAAATCTACCTCGCGGAATTGCAAATGGTTGAAAAATTGATATTGAAATTGGGATCAGGATAGTTTCCTGTAAGATTTTAATCTAACCGTGTTAACAATTTTATGGTGACACGTAAAATAATATCATAAAGAGCAAAATATATTCATTCTTAATTTGTATGTACTTATAGTCAAAATTGAACTAAATTCAAAATTTATTTCACAATTTTAAACATCTTTACCAATTAAAAAAGGCGGCAAAAATCTGAAATTAGTCATATACAAAGCAACTCACCTATACGAATATCCGTTCCCCACATCCTCGTTCCGCAACTCAATCCCGATATCCGCACACTTCCGCTCAACAAACACGAACCTATGTCTCTCGTCATCACTAGCCACCGGTAAAACACTCAAATCCACTGCACTATCACACTTTTTGCGCACTACACTTTTCCTATCGCACACCACGTCAATATCTTCGTCAGAATCTGACAGAACCACTGAATCCGTCACTTTGTATCTGTCAATGTCGAATATTGACAGGCTGGTTATGTCACTCGCGTTCGGGTAGACTTCTTTTATGTTTGATTCTAGGCTTCTTGTGTTTTCCATGTCGTTCCATGATGACCATTCGTCTGTTTGTCTGTCTGGTTGTGTGTGAACGCTCTCCGGCCGTATCGGGTAGTAGCCGTGTAGTCTAGCGTATACAAGAATCTGTTTCGTTCGCCATATTTTTTCTGTGGTAGATTTGAAGTTTTCGGTCAGCAACTTGTTGATTAGTTTCGCTCGTGACCACTGCGAATGAGAAATTAACGTTTTGTACTATGTTTTTGAACATATTGTTTTATATTAAGAATATATTTTTGTTTTAGATTAATAAACATTTTTTTAATCAAACTATAGAAAGTAAAACAAACTGACAATATGGTGATAATTTTATATATATTTTACTAATAACTGGAATTAGAAGTAAACAATATTAAAAACAGAACATACAATCAAACATATTGTATGTTTGTATGACTTTTTACACACATGTTTTTACATGTAATAGATCTAAATTAGCTACTTTTGTGCGTGTGTGTTCAGAAATAGACAAAGATTATACATTGACAACATAAACATATTTTATTATACAACAACTTTTAAAACAACTCACCTCAATATTTCTCCGTTTAGCAAAATCCAACTTCCAATATCGTTCCTCATTCTCCACGACAAACGGGAAACACTTGACAAAATCACTTTTCTTCGCCTCCTCACTAACCAGCGGTATTTTCTTTAACAAATACTTAACCACTTGTCGCACACTTGTCAATCGTTCAACTATCTTCTTGAACTCATCTAATTTCGTCTCTTTTTCCATAGAATCATAGAAATTAAAGCCTAAATAACAATGATCGTTTTCTATATGACTCGGCAGTCTATTTCTTTCAATCTTCTGTTCGTTGAGCAGACTTTTAACCTCTGGTTTCAGTAATGAAACACCTTTTTTAATTTTCTTCACACCATTTTTGACGGGACTTATTTTGGCTGTTTGCACGTTGCCCTTCGAATTGATTACTATTTCTTGCACTTTGCTCAAATCGAGTTTCCTGTCCATTTCTAGGTAATATATTTTTCCTGTGGTTGGGTCCATGTATTTCATTATTCTTTTCTTCCACGGCTGTTCTATGCTGCTCGGTATTTCGTCGGCTATTTGGTTAACTGTGACGTCACTTTTAACTGGAGTTTCTGTTGTTTCTTTTTTAATATTCTTCACAAGCATGTCGTCTACGCTGACTGCCGTTTGATTAGCGAAGAAATCTAGCCAACTGTCATTTTCGTTGATATGATTATCTGTGCTTTCGGTGGGTTCTTGTTTAATCTGTACTTCTGTATTATCTGTGCTTTTATCATCTGTGTGCTCTGTGTCCTCTGTGTTGTCTGTTGCTAGTGTGTGTGTCGTGTCATCGTCTTTGTACTCGTATTTCAACATTTCCGGTGTGCTGTATAGCCACACGTCTACTACTGTTTCTGCGCCTGAAATTACATAAAAATATTTATGAATACAGCACTTTTTTAAAAACAAATATTTTGCTTCGAACATATGTGCCAATGTCATAATAAATAACATTCACTCACACTTTTAACCATTCATTCACAACGCGTTAACATGTCATTCACTTCAACTAAAAGCACTAATAACACGTTATTCAGTCCAGAACTCATAAATCTCACATTACAAATCAGTCTTAATAAATCATTCATTCACTCACTCATTCAATTTATAACTTTCCATTCAGTCACTTGCTGGGCATAACTGGCGTCAACGAGCGAATGACCGGCTCAATGGCGTGGCTCAATGGTATATCCAGCAGTGGACTAACATAGGCTGATAATGATGATGATGATGATGATTCAGTCACTTTATCTCGCATTTAAAACCAACTCACTTACTCACCCACCCACTCACTCACTTACTCACTCACTCACTCACCAAGCGTCTGCAGGCCGGTGTAATGGCGGTCAAGCGCTATCGTGTGCGTTAGTACAGCAGGCCGGTTCACGTCCGGTCGTGGGAAATGCAACTCGAGGGAAACGGGGAATTCTCCCCAGCCGCGACGCGATATGTGGAACGGCGGTTTTCTGTGGGGAATTTTGTAGAATATAAGTTGTAAGTAACTTTCTAACGTTTGAAACAAATTATATACCAAAAGAAATACACAAATACCACTCCATACGCCTCTAAAAAAGCAGAATTAAAAAGAGTTAGAATCAAACGATTTTTTCATTTTTTTCTATACTATGTAGTGATGATAAACTATAATAAAAAAATCTTGCCCCACTGCATAAAATTGCAAAATTAATTGTCGTACAGCTATAAATAACTAAACACAATCTCCTGTGAGGTCGTCAAAAAATGTCCGAGCGGTGTTGTTCAAGTTTAAAAGATTCATTGAAATTAAAACTTTTTTCCGTGGCAATAATGTTCAAAGTCTGCATCACACACGAAAAGTTATATTTATTATACACACATAGACAAGGCTATGCGTCGGACAATTTTAGAGCGTGATTGTGAGTCTAGTTCATTGGACGTCAATTTTTTTCTTACTGCAAGGAGTATTGTTAGTAGTACCAGTTTACTATTTTCAACAACAACAATAAATATATACACTGATTTGTACTGACTTAATTTTTTTGTTGCGGCGCACACGCAATCAAGAACAATTTTTAATTATAAGTGATTACTAAGAGCAATCTAAGACCTTTAATTTTTAACTATGATTTTTTTTTCATTATAAACCTAATTTTGAATTTTTTTGTTATTTTTTTCCTGTTTTTCATTGCAAACCGCAAATAAATGACAAATTTGGGGCCTAACACTTCTATTATACCTTAAATGCACGACATGGTGCGGCGCGTACGAGTGGTGCAGCCGCGCGGTGACGGCCGTCACGACCGCGGACAGGTCCGGGCTCGCGTGCGGTCCTCGCACGTACAGCAGCCACTTGTGCGTGGACCGGTCCAGGCGGGACGCGGGCGGGACGTATTTCGATGTGTTGCCTGTGCGAAGATTAAAAAAAACGTTTATTTGCTTCATAACACAACAAATTTAAAAAGAAAAAGCATTTATTTCAACACGCACAAACACACATCAAAACATTATAAATAAGTTAGAGATAAAAAGGCGATATTTATTTTACTACTAATTATATTATATAGTATTTTGTTCATGATATACATTCGTACATAGAAAAAAACATGTTGAGCAGTTAACATGTTGCTGGCAATACTATGTTACACAAATCAGTTTGTAATACAACAATTTCTACAGAGAGAAGGCAGCAAAAATGTATAAAATGTAAAAAAAAATGTATAACTAAATTATGTATGTTGATATCCAACTAAGTACAGGAACATCAATAATTTTTTTTTTGTCAAACGTCCATGTTGATAAATAAAATCTACTTAGAAATCTTATTTGCATATAAATAACTGTTTATCTTATTTTGTCTTACTCTCACATAAATTTAAATAATAGCTTAACTTAGATTATAAGTTCGTTTGAATTAATAGCTATGACGTCACAACCTGTCACTGAATCTATCCTATTCATTATTATCAGAATTAAACTCACCTATAATAATCCTGTATCGATGTTTCATCTTATTCCTTGTGATTTCATCTAACGTCAACACATTTTCAACTTTCGGCTCAATATGCCGCGGTATCTTTTTTGGTCTATTCGACGTTTCCGGTATAATGTCCTGCGGTTCCTTTTGATCTTCAGGCACTTCCGGTCTGAGGGTTTTCGTCGAATCGGCTGATATTGTGTAGTTTCTTGTTTGTAACATTGCCTGGAAGAGAAATGTTATATGGTTAATTTATATTTTCCCGTTGTGGTTTAATAAAATCTATACTAATATTATAAAGCTGAAGAGTTGAATGTTTGTTTGAATGCGCTAATCTCAGGAACTATCGGTCCGATTTTAAAAATTCTTTCGGTATCAGATAGCTTATTTATTGAGGAAGGCTATTTGGCTTTATATCAACACGCTAAGACCAACAGGAGTGGCGCGCTGCGGGTAAAACCGCAGGGCACAGCTAGTTAATAATAATTTGATGACCTGATTTCACATAGTACCAAATAATGTAGATTTTTACGTCGCTTATAATTGAATCATTTAAAAAGCGAAACATATGTAAGTAAAATTTACAAGGTACAATAGATCGTTAATATTAAAATTGAAATAATCTTTATTTAAAGAAAATTGCTCATGACAATACTGACGAAACTTAGCATACATGAATATATCCTATCTCTACGCCTATCCTAAATTTCATATAGATTGCAAATGAAAAAAAAACAAAAAACTACCCTAAAACACATTTACGTCTATAATAACAGTAGAACGTTAGAATAATGTAGCTCACCGAATAATCCTTCCTTGTTTTATTCCTTGGCCCTCTGAATTTGAAAATCTCATCCAAATCGGCTGTTTTCTTTCCGAGTAACTTACGGACGGACGGATGTAATCTGCGTTGACCATCGCGGAGTACTTGAGCTACCTGAAATGTGTACAATATATTATATAAGATTACAAATTTTATAAACATTACAAAAAATTAGAGAAATGAAAAGAAGTAAATTTGAATTCCTTCATATTCTTGAGAAACTTCTTTGGACGCATTGAGAGTAAAATTTCAAGGTAGAGTCATGGCAATACCGTCAGGTAAGGCGACGATTTTGGTATCTTTGAATCTTGCCAAAGAAGTTTCACTTCTGTTCGTGTGCTCGGCACACACACTCTTTTTTCATTTTTGAATGTCACCGCAAGCTTCAATATTATCTGATCTATAATGATTTAGTTTTATATCTATTCTATAATAAAAAAAAGAGTTGGTTCCTGTTTAGCCTTGCAGTTCAAGCCATTTACTGTGTAAAACAGCAGACATGGGTATAATATTCACTCCCAAATCACATATTTCATATTCTTTTAAATATTACGCTATATTTACGCGACTTTTTTATGTGAATGCCCCTCAAACACTTTTATTCATATTTAAAACAAATGAATACAAAAACATACCTCAGTTTTAGCTCTGGGTTCGGCTTGAGCGGCAATATCATCATTTATTTGACTAGCCGTCAATTGTAGCTTCTGATCCTTATAATAATTATTAACAAGGGTATACCTCAGCTGATGTAGATACCGTCGAGCTGTGGTCATCCTGTAATATTATTTATTTACTTCAAAAAAATTGTTTTTATAATTTATTAATAACTTTCCGCCCGCTTTGTTTGAAACCTATTAAATTACTAGCGGTCCGCCCCGGCTTCGCCCGTGGTACCTACATGTTTAAACTATCCTATCTCTCAAGTTGGATCGAACTGCACATGGTGTGCGAATTTTATTATAATCGGTGAAGTGGTTTAGGAGTCCATTGAGGACAAACATTGTGACACGAGATTTATATATATTAAGATGTATAAAAACATTCCTCTTAAATAACTCAATTTATTGTAAAAAAAGTACCCGAATATTGTAATTATTTCTACACCATGGTCTAGAACTAGTACAACTAGTCCGGAAGAAAATAACTCAACGAAAACAACATTTATATACGTCTTACAATATCTACACCCTATAGAACATAGAACATAATCATAATTTATTATTTAACATAAAATCTTGCTTTAAAATGTTAATTTAATAATTTAAGAAAATAGATAATAAAAAAAAGAAAAAAAATGTAGGCACAAGCTCAATAAATGACACATGTAAACAAAACATAAGTTATACCTACAGTGATATTGTTTTACTAAACAATAGTAGCGCATAAAATTTACGCGTAGTTGATTCAAAATCACGAATATAACAATCCATTCAGACTAACCTTTGATCTATTAGCATAACTTCGTTTTCCCTAGCTTCAACTTCATTAGCGAATTCACGGTGAATAATTTTCTTGATTCTATCTATTTTTTCCTCCTCGTTTATTTTTGGCGGTTCTTCTTTTACACAAACCGGCGCTTCCGGATAATCAGGATCATGATATTCCTCCTTGCTATCCATTTTATATACAATCACACTATATCAATTGTACGCCCATAAATTAATAATAACAACTGTGATTTACACTCGCACGGCACGTGAAAGAATACTTTTATCACATTTCTCTCAACGTGAAAGGTTTGAACTGGTTTTATATCACTTTACTTATTTATAAAATAAAACTGTCCCTTTTTGGACAATTTCCGCGTTTGACAGAAGTAAGGTCAACAACCGAGTTATGATAATCGTTACGTTTGGGTACCTACTTTTTTACTCGCAAAATCACATTCACAAATCACAATGCGGCTTGCAAATTTTCCGCGCAAGCTCGCTTCAGAAACTTGGAAATAGAAGTCATATTACATGCATCATGGTTGACAGTTTATGCATCACGTTATTTTAGCCTAAATGTAATAAAAAACTCGATTTAGAAAATGAAACTATATTAAGAGATGATCATGTAACAAATATTTTTTAAATAATAATTGAGTCTTAAATAAAATAACAAAAAAATATTATTAATAATACCGATTTTATGGACATCCCTATTGCTTGACACAAAACAAATATTCGTTATCTGTACCTGACAGCTGTGAGCTGACGTTTGTAATTTGTATTGCAGTTTCTTGATTGACTGATTGTTCGCTTTGTTACTAGAAGAATTATTTCCACGACGAAATCTCCAAACCAGCGGGCTCCGTCGCAGCGCAGGCAGTCAAGCATCGAGCGGGATGTGAGGGCTCGACACGAGCGTGCTTCCATGTCCGATACGCAGGCTAGAGGCCACCAGGCCATGTCCGATTCGAGACGCCCATTCTTCTATCCTGATAGCAGCAGCGACACTGAAGAGTACATGCGAGATAGCGAAGAGCGTCGCAAACGTTTGTCGAAACGTAACAACATACCGAGCATACGTAGGAACCCAAGTATGCTGCCGAAAACGCAGTCGCCAAACGCGCCTATACCGTCTACGTCGAATCAGGACCAGGGCAAGGAGAAGAAGAACCAGCTATGTGATGATAGGATCACGCTAGTGGTAGATAACACTAGATTCGTGGTGGATCCTGCTCAATTTACCGCTCATCCTAACACCATGCTGGGTACAATGTTCAGTTCAGGTAAGTTTTATTTGTAAATTTTATGTGTTATTCAATATACAAACATAAGTCTAATTTAAGTAAAACAAATTCAGTTAAATATTAAATTTTCATAATGAATGAATTTATTTAAATAAAATCAATAAACAAGCATATTTTAATCTTTTATTAGGAGTTATATGTGTATGTGAATCTCATGATTAGCCAATAGTATCATTTAATCTACAAAACTAAATAAAACATATGAATAAGATTGTAGTTATGGTAACATGAACAATCAACCCTGTCTATCCCTGTATCTCAAGTGAGTTAAAAAAAATACTAATATAACTATAATATGATTACCTTCACTACATAGTATAAAACAAAGTCGCTGTCTCTGTCCCTATGTATGCTTAAATCTTTAAAACTACGCAATGGATTTTGATGGAGTTTTTTTTAATAGATAGAGTGATTCAAGAGGAAGGTTTTAGTATATAATTTATTATGTTTTAGACAAAGCGGGCGAAGCCGCGGGCGGAAAGCTAGTAAAACCTAATTCAGAAAACACTACAGGAAGTGGTAGTAATCAAATAAAAGTATATTTTGTTGTTATATAATTATTATTAAAAATTAAGTCTTTGTTGTCATTAAATCTTATTTCCTACTTCCTACTAATATTGTAAATGTGAAAGTTAGCTGTAAGAATCTATGGAAGTTTGTTAGTCTTTCATATGAAAACCACTGAACAGATTTTGATTGTACTTCATAGTGGTATAATTTATGTACCAGAACAGGAGTATAAGCTCAAGAAAACATGTTTATTTCAGCACTACCATTTGCAGATAAAACCATAAATTACAGCTTGTTATTGATTTTTTATTTATATATTTTTCAACGATTTATATTAGTGTTGTGTAATAACATAAAAATTGTATTTCTGTACTTTTTACCAAATTAAAAAAAGGAGGAGGTTCTCAATTCAACTGTTCAAGTTGAGCTTCTTGTATTTTATTTATAACTAGCTGCTCCACGTGGTTTCACCCCCGTGGCTCCGCTCCTGTCGGTCGTAGCGTGATGATACATAGCCTATAACCTTCCTGAAAAAATGGGCTATCTAACAGCGAAATAATTTTTCAAATCAGACCAGTACTTCCCGAGATTATCGCGAAACAAACTCTTCAGCTTTATAATATTAGTATAGATTTATAATTTGTAACATTTCACAACAGGCAATGGCTGAAAAACAGCAGTGAAAGCACTGGCCTTATGGTCATTGCTTTCACCATAATTATGCTGAGTACCATACCTTTTTTGCCTTTTCATGATGAACTGTAATTTTTCATGTGTATTTTTTTATGTATTTCTTTTTTTACTGTGAATAAACAAATTCTATTCTATTTATTAAGTGTTTTTCTAAATTTCCAGGCTTAGAATTCACGCACCCAAACGAGCGTGGCGAATACGAAGTCGCCGAAGGTATATCGGCGACGGTGTTCCGCGCTATACTCGAGTACTACAGAGGTGGGACTATCAGGTGTCCGCCGACTGTGTCCGTGCAGGAGTTGAGAGAAGCCTGTGACTATTTGTTGGTGCCGTTTGACGCTAATACTGTTAGATGTCAGGTTAGTTTGGAATTTATGTAGGTATCGATGTTTAGATTATTATTGCCATGATTCTAAAAGAGCAACTGCAGAGTTTCCAATTCTTTTATAGAAACTGCTTTCCGAACCAAGTAAAATAATTTTTAAATTCGACCAATTATTTTTTGAGGTAAATCTAAAGAAACAAAATTTTTCCCATTTAATACAGTAGTTCTTAAGAGTATTTACTGTCATTATGGTTGCTTTACATTCGAGGAACACAAACCTATTCATTAGTTTTTTTTTTTTTTTAATTTTAAATGATATTTTGACGATTCAATAATACATTAACATTATTTCTTCCAGAACCTCCGAGGCCTGCTCCACGAGCTATCCAACGAGGGTGCCCGTCGTCAGTTCGAATCTTTCCTAGAACGGTTGATCCTTCCCCTCATGGTGGAATCAGCCCAGCGTGGAGACAGGGAATGCCATGTTGTGGTGTTACTTGATGATGACTCTGTAGAGTGGGACGAGGAGTACCCCCCACAGATGGGGGATGAGTACAGCCAGACGGTGTTGTCCACACCGCTGTACAGGTTCTTCAAGTATATTGAGAATCGGTGAGTTTTTTGGCGTAATGCATGTATTTAAATTCATATTCAAATTTTTTATACAGGGTGTAATCGTTAAGTGTGCACAGGCGATCATTCCGTAACTATTGCAGATATCAAAAAACTTTAAACTGATATCGAAAGCCTTTTACCTAATGAGTAAAATGACAATAATAACTTTTTAAAAATAAAACGGGAAATATCCTTACTTAAAACTAATTCCGACGAGAATATGATTACCTTTAAATCATTTTTTCTATTATACGCATTACATAAATTTCTGGCTATTAACTACTATTTTTCTACTACAAACCTCTAGGACCATTTATGAGTCATTTTTAACCTTTGTTAAAACGTCTCCGAAGAGAAATTAGTTTTAAGTAAAAAATAAAATTGCTTAAAATGAAAATATTTTTTAATACTTTTTCTACTCACCTACCAATAAAAATGCACTGCAATAAACTACAAACGTTTATCTACATATAAACAGAATTTTTTTTTTTTATTAAACATTTTTTTTCAATTATTTTTATTCAAAATTTTTTTTATTAAACATTTTATTAAACAGAAAAAATTTTTTTTTTCAAATTTCGGGGGACAACTTTTTTTGTTATTTTTTGTAGCAACTACAAACAAAATATGTTTCACTACTACATATTTCAAATTAACACAAAAAATAAATAAAATATATGATTGATGTGTATCCTGAAGTAATAAAGTATTTTATTTGATTTAATTTAATTTTAGTGTGCATCTATATGTATATATAAAAATGAAACCCGTTTCGCGTTGTCACGGCATCACGTATGAACGGCTGAACCGATTTCGATAATTCTTTTTTTATTATATTCCTTGAAGTACGAGGATGGTTCTTATGTAGAGAAAACGTAAATATGTACCGCGGGCGAAGCCGGGGCGGACCGCTAGTAAAAAATAAATAAACAAGCACTGCTTTAAAACGCTTTTGAAAATACATAATTTTATATTTGACAGTTTTGTGAACATATTTACATCATAAACACCATAGATATTTACATATAGTCATTTCGTAAACATCTATTTCAGTTTATTTCTATTTACGCATTATATTTCCAATTACAGAGACGTGGCGAAACAAGTGATGAAGGAAAGAGGGCTCAAGAAAATCCGTCTCGGCGTGGAAGGGTACCCAACTTACAAGGAAAAGGTCCGCAAACGACCGGGCGGTCGTGCTGAAGTCATATACAATTACGTCCAACGTCCATTCATACACATGTCCTGGGAAAAAGAGGAAGCGAAGAGCCGCCATGTCGATTTTCAGTGCTTTAAATCGAAATCGGTAACAAACTTGGCTGAAGCCACCGCAGACCCTGTGATAGAATTGGAGCCGGTCAGACGTGATGATGTGGAGGTGCCGGAGAACCAAGATGTCCAAGAGGACGAGCAGTGACTGTTTGTGACGCGGGTTGTGCGTGTAATGGCGGTGTTTTGTTGGTGACTGTGTGGTAAGGGTGCTTTTACACCAGGTGCGAACATGTGTAGCGAGTGTGTTTGTAAAGAAACAATTGTATAGCTTCATTTAGTTTCATGTTTGAAGTGTTACTTGGGAATGCGAATATTGGTGGAAAAGCACTCTTAAGTGTTTGGAAATGTGTAAGTACCCGCAATTTTTGAGGAAAAAGTCGAATACCCGCGTTTAGTAAAGTGAAAGTACGGTACTTGAGGAAACTTAAAATTGTAATTGTAAAAGTGGTGACTACCCGCTTTTTTTTTTGGAATTGTGAAAGTTCGTTTTTTTGTATATACGGGTAGTGGTGTGCTAAATAGATAGATATATAATTAAATTTTGTAAACGCTCGCGATGTAGGAATGTATTTTGTATACAAGTAAATAGCTAAATTCCTGCAATTATGCAGATTTTTGTATTAAAAATGAGAAGGTTATGGACTTTTATGTATATCTGTATATTTCGGTTTATATATTATAATAACTAGCTGTGCCCCACGGATTTACCCGCATTGCTCCACTCCTATTGGTCTTAGCGTGATGATATATAGCCTATAGCGTTCCTCGATACATGGACTATCTAACAGTGAAATAATATTTCAAATCGGATCCGTGGTTCCTGAGATTAGCGCGTTCAAACAAACTATTCAGCTTTATAATATTACCACAGTATTACAATATTATTTCCTACAGTAAGGAATCGCCTTTGATGTCGCGCGATGCCGCCGCCAGCGTAGGTACTTACGCTGCCACACGAAAATACGCTAGGGTTGCAACAAATGGGAAATAAAACAATTGTGATTATTAATATTATGATGAAATCATTTATTCATATGTACATTCAAAATAATTGCGATTATTAAATCTGATGTAATTATTTGTTCATAAATATATAATTATAGATATTGCACTGCTAAATATTATTTACGTGGACACTTTATTTTTGGATGTTCTTAATTGTATATTATAATTTATAACATTTAACTAAGTAATGCATTCGCATTGGGATGTACAATCTGATTAGAAAATAATGAGGACAACATATACATAGCTTTGATTTTAATTCAACAGATACAATTAGGTAATACAATCTTTCTGAAATATTGTTTCCTTCTGGGATTTCAATGTAGATTTACATCCGTAAACGGAACAGTTTGCGCGTGCCATAATAGAATATGTAAGTACCTATGTATAAAAAAAATTATTACACAAAAAATACGACTGCGTCGTCCTTTCGCGCTAGGTAAGGCAAACTAAGCGTGATTGCTTTACGCGGCCCGCGTCGCCCGACCCCCCGCTAGTTCCCCTCCGTTTCTCTGCACACGTACATTCGTCGCACTACTGTAGGAAATATGGTAATACTGTGATATTACTATAGATATAAAGCTGAAGAGTTTGTGTGAACACGCTAATCTCAAGAACTACTGTTACGATTTGAAAAATTCTTTCACCATTGGATATGTATGTAATTCTTGAGTGCTATAGGCTATATATGTACCACGGGAAAAGCCGGGTTGTATCGCTAGTATATAAACTGCGTTTAGATTGAATGATGAAGAAATTGTACTACGAGAATTAAAACTACCCACATTTTTTATGTTTTTTTGAAAATTCATACTACTTTTTAATTTGCGAACTACAGTTTAGTTTTCATGCAGAAATATAACTAGTAGTTTTGTATGTAACTACCCACATTCATTGTAAAAGAATGTTGAAAATGTGTAACTACCCACAAGTTTTTTATATGATTGTAAAATTATTTATGAAAGTAAATATTTACAAGTATGCTTTGTATTTTAATTTAAATGGCTTAATAGGGAGCAAAAATCGTAAAAATATTATTTACCTATTTTAATATGGCTATCTATGAATATAAAATTCTCATGTTTGTAACCAGTCACCTCTGAAACGGCTTGACCGATTTTCATGAAATTGTGTATATTTTGTAGGTCTAAGTGTAAACTATATTGCATACATAAATTATAAGGGTGTAAGAATATATGCCAGGTAAGCTATATTTAATTAAAATATTTAGATTATTACAATATTAATAATTAAAATATTAGAACATGTTCGTTATGGAATTGAAAATATTACCTGTTTGTGTCTTATTAAACACTGCAAGTAAAGTTGCATCAAATTTGATAACTCCTTTTAGTATATTGGTAACACACACATTTGGAGAAATTAAACTGCATAAAAATTAACTTCCAAAGTTCATTTAAATGTAGTAAAGATAAGACAAAAATCACTATGTATAAGATAACTTGATGTGATACATTTTGAAATATTATTTTTATTTATGTGATTTCAATTAAAATTGCGATTTACTGAGTAAAATAAATGATAAATTAATTCAGTGTTAATTAATAATACATATTAGTTTTTTTTTTTATCAAATGAGTAAAAAGAATCGTAACTACTACAGACAGAAAATATATTCATTTTTTTTCATTTAGTACATGACAACCAAAGCTACATTGTTAATTTGGAAATTAAAGAGTTCATTACTTGAGTAATTTTACTTTTTCGATAAGCTGTTACTTTAATAAATGAATAAAAGTAATATATTTTCATAGATAAAAGAGGTAAGTTAATTGTAAAGATTCAATTGCAAAGATAGTGATTTGGCAATAAGCCAGCTGTATTAATAATACAGTAAATTACAAAAAATTTTGAAGAAATAATACAGTATTATTTCTTCTAAATTTTTCGAAGTAAACTTAAAAAAATCTTGAATTTATTTCAAAAAACCAAATTAAGGATCTATAAAATTAATGTCGCTGTCACACGCATATTACAATATTATGTATATTGTGTAATTTAATAAGTATAATCAATGATATTACAGTAGCACCTCTATAAGTTGAACATCAAGGGAGACGCCAAAAAATTCGAGTTATAGAGTTTTCAACTTATGGAGGATTTCGACTTAGGCGGATTTTGATTCGACATAAAGAGTTTGAGGTTTATTCTTATAAATTTTGAGTTAGAGAGGTAAAGTACATTAAAATTCAACTTGCAGAGGTGACAAACATGTTTTTATTTATTATAAATCAACATTATTTCAAATCATTTTAAAATAAAAAATATGGCATTAAAAAAGTCAGAATTTTTTTTTTTGCTTTAGATAATTTTTGCTCTATAAAATTTCGTAAGGTATTCAATGCGGTTCTTGCCTCTTTGATGGAAACCCATGGAGCGCATGTACTATTCACGTCTTCTATGTCATCTTAATCATTAGTATCGGTTTTCTGAGCTACTGAATCGATAATTTCGTCATCAGATACTTTGCAAACAGGTGAGTCATAAATTTATTATCGTATACTCCTAAAATGTTTTCTAAGAAACAATAGTGTACTTGCACTGTGGGCTAGTTGTTAAAGTCGGTAACTTATTTTTGTTCGAACAATAGAGGTAATAAATTCCAAATGATCAAGTTATAAAGGTTGTAAAATAAAACGTTGCTATATGTTCGAGATACAGAGGTCAAATCTAATTTTTCGAGTTATAGAGTGAAAATATGTACCAAAATGGCTTGGAGGGACTTGGTGATAATTTTGACTAACAGAGGGTCAAGATTTCAAGTAACGGAGGTTTTCGGGTTTGAAGGGAAGGGAACAAAACATTTTTTCGAGATTTGGAGGTTTTTGACTTATCGAGGTTCGACTTAACGAGACCTGTGGTGCTACTGTATAAGTAAAAATGTGTAGATAGGTTACCAACACAACATTTTATCGTCAAACACGGCAAACCAACGCACACACGATTAGACGTCACAGTGAGGTGGTATGATTTAATTGTCATGAGCGAAAAAGAGACAGCTGAACTTCATTCTGGCTAATTAGCCACTTTTAACGTGCCGCTATGGAGTTTGTTGATCTACATCTTTCTACTTATAATATTATTGGAAGTGTAATTATGGCCGGAGCCACAACTTCTTGATATCAGATCAGGTTCTGTTTAACTTATCTGTCAGATAAATAATAATTGATACATTGAAAATTACGTTTACAAGTCTCAAATTGGCTATCAGGCACATCAACAAGTTGTGAAGTCGGCCAAGCAATTATATCTTAAAGTATTATAATAAATTTCGCGCCAAATTTTGACGTTTGTTCAAAATGGCGTTGTATAATGTTATAATAGTCGTTGCTTTTGATATCGATTGTAGTTTTGTACTTTGTAACTATAGTTTTTTATAATATATTGTAATATTGGTGATTAATATGTTGTGTTTTATTTCCTCCTTGCCGTGCTTTTTCACTGACGGACAAAAGAAAGTATTTCTATAGGTTATCTAATCTATATTTTCAGAAATTAAAGATTTGAATGGATTTTAAACACGATTTATTCATTATATTACTATCCCGACGTTTCGCACACTTTGCAGCGAGCGTGGTCACTGAGAGACTAAATTCGCCTCTAAATAAATCGCGTTTAAAATCCTTTAAAATTTTTAATTTCTAAATGTATAATACTGTCGTAGCTACTAGCTACTATCCTACTATTAAGTATTATGTATATAACTATATATTCTGGATATGGAAGCTACATAACTGTCAAGTATCATCAAAATCAGTTCAGTAGTTTTTGCGTGATAATTAGAACATACATTCTTACAAATTCGAGTTTATAATAATATCTAGATCAAAATCCGTTCAGTAGTTTTTATGTGAAAGAATTAAACTGTACATCGATATTCTTACAATTTTCGGGTTCACAAATTAAGAAGGGGGGACCAAATAAAACGCAAAGATAAAAACAACCGTATATTATCAACAAAATTTATATAAACGCTGGGCTAACATATATGCCAATATCATAGCTCAGCCCGCGGCCTCGCTCGCTTTTCAATCTCATATTTACGAATGGATATCCAACGCCCCCTGCCGTGATGTTTATTGAAGATTTGCTGTGGTACATGTCTAGAGCTTGAATGCCCTGAAAAAAATGAAAAAATAAATATTAATTATGATGTATCAAAGTTATAAAAACGTTTATATTTACGACTACACTATTATAGAATATTTTAGAAGCGATTTTGAATCGATAACATACCTACAATAAACTTCATAGTATAGGTTTTAGAAAACATGAGAGATATGACGAGAAAATGTATAATTGCTCTTTTTAAGTACCGAAGTAAGTAGTATAATTGTATGATTTTTTACATTACTTATCATTACATAATAAGTAACATTTTGCCATCATTGTTAAGTACTTATTTTAAGTCATAACATCATCACAAGATTAAAAACCGTTAGATCAAAATCAATAGATTGCAATATATAGCAATCCTAGGTTAAATCTGCCGAAAAATTGTTTTAACATATAATTTCACGCATTATATTTCCACTAGATTTCCGCCCGCGGCTTCGCCCGCGTTTTCAAAGGAAAACCCGCATAGTTCCCGTTCCCGTGGGATTTCCGGGATAAAACCTATCCTATGTGTTAATCCAAGTTACCCTCTATATGTATGCTAAATTTCATTGTAATCGGTTCAGTAGTTTTTGCGTGAAAGAGTAACAAACATCCATACATCCATACTTACAAACTTTCGCCTTTATAATACCTAGTATAAAAACATAGCGGCCCGCTCCGGCTTCGCTCGGGTATAAAATATATAGCCGGGCGGCCGGCTGGTACCGCCGCAAACACTACGTCCCGCAATTTTTAAATCTGTAATATCTTCGAAAATATTCACTTAAATCATACGGTGTAAAGGGCCATATAGATCTATATTAAATGAACAATGTATTCAAGGTATTTAATTGGTTAAGGATTAATGCTGTATTGGTTAAAATCGCTTCGAAAATTAGCCATTATTTGTCGTAAAAAGTAAATGACAAAAAAAAGTTATCGTGGGTTATCCATAAGAGATAGACATATACCATCGCGGACTTTTCTGTAGACCTTTTCAATGTGTACAATACTTAGTACATTATTTTGATAAAACTCGTAGGGTTCAGCCTGCGTTTGCAATGTAAGCGGAAAAAATGTAATTATTTACGACATCACATTAGAAACCTCAAAAATAACAGTACTTCTCCACTATTAAATGGATGTTATTATACATATAAACCTTCCTCTTGAATCACTCTATCTATTAAAAAAAACCGCATCAAAACCCGTTGCGTAGTTTCAAAGATTTAAGCGTACAAAGGGACATAGGGACAGAGAAAGCGACTTTGTTTTATACTATGTAGTGATGTATATGTTGTGAGATTGTAATTTGTAATGCAACGCTGCTTACAATTTTAAGTAATAACAATATCAAATTGGCACGGTTAACGCGTGAATGAAGAGACGGATTAGACGGTTCAATTCCCAATGGAAACTAAAATATAGTAAATAATAATGTCGTGATATGCAATAAGACCATTGCTTGCAAATAAAAAGATCAGCTTAATATCTTATGAGAGATTCTTCAGCATTATTTCTTTATTTATGCAAGAAAAAATAAATAAAACTTCGCTGCATAGATGGAAGTTAAACTACGAAGCAAATATAATAGGCTAAATTGCCTGTTTACGCCTTTTTTACGCTATAAGAACATACCTACATGAACAAAAAATCTAGTAAAATAAATCGTTTATGGTAGGTACATATAATTAATAATTATTTATCTGACATCATTCCTTGGTATCCATACATCCATCTCAATGCCTTGGTATCTAAGCTTGGCATTAATTATAAGTTATGTCGATATAATAAATAAATTACCATGTACACAATAGCGTTATAATTGTGCATTTGAAAAATAAACTACCATGTATTGCTCACCTTTTTGGCACAGTTTCATAGAATATAAGTGAAAAGCTTTGCTTTATTATTTATTACAATTTAACTTCACGTTAAAAAAATATGCATACATAACTGTTAATTATATAACATAACATCGTTATTCGTTTGTGTTCAAAACGGGAATACCCTTACACAGTTATTTTTAGCGTACATTAAAATCTAATTAGGTATATTGCAATTAGCACACGGGACTTCAATATTCTAATTTCTAATTTATTTTTAGTTAGATTTAAAACAATTGTTAGTATTAGACATTAGTAAGTATCAATAGCATACTATTTCCAATATTGTGAACAATCAAAACATGATGACATCATATTTATATAAAGATTATGCTTTATAAAGATAAACTTACCCGTATAGGTCTATTCGTCGGCGAGGAATAGAAGAAATATTTGACTCTTTTCATAAATGGTATTGCATTGTATTCCACTTTCTCTTGATGTTCCAAAACTACACGATCAGCTATATTGCCAACTACTAAATGTGTTCCATGTACACACAATACAGTTGCAAGAAATAATAATAATATAGTTTTCATTTTACACGTTCTATTTGTTTGAGATTTTGATTTAAAATGATTTAAAGGTCGTGTTATCGATAGGTCAAGTAGTGAACCATCGCTTTATGAGTTTCGCGTACTAATAGTGTATTGGTTTTCCTTGAAGTCGGTGTGACTTCATCAGTTTTAGATATTCATTATTCATCTGGTCTTAATGGTTTGTACTTGTGAAGCGTTTGTTGATACTTTTAAATTTAAATGGATCAAGACTGTGTATATTTATAGGTATAGGGCGGAAAAATGAATGGGCAAGGTTTTACAAATAGGATACTATCTAAGTTTAGGTCTTCAATTTTCATCCTAATTTTATTAAAATTGCTACAGTAGGTGCGGTAGTATTTTTGAGTTCAAATCTTATATAAATGTGGAAAACCTAGTCTTCATCGGTAAAATATGAATATAAGTAGGTAAGAAAAAAGGTAAGTAAATATGATCTATGAATCTAAGTTATGAAGACAAAGGTTTTATCACAAGAACAGCTGTTGTGTTTGTAACTAATATTATGTTTTTAATAATTGAAATTTAAAATACCTTACAGTATTGTCACCCTACTGCTCCAATTATAATAATACTACAAGCGCATAATAATATCAGGTTTCTAAGAATTATTACAACTTCAATCGAAGTGATAATAGTATGGGTATTGTGATCATAATAATTTACATACATTTTTATATTAACTATCTATACTAATATCATAAAGCTGAAGAGTTTGTTTGTTGGAATGCGCTAATCTCAGGAACTACTGGTCCGATTTGAAAAATTCTTTCGGTGTTAGATAGCCCATTTATCGAGGAAGGCTATATACCATGCGGAGCTCTGCGACCTGCGGATAAAACCGCAGGGCACTGCTAGTAAGTTATAGATAGCATTTAAAATCCCGCTCGACACGTAGGAAACAATTTCTACATTCATCGAATAATTCATTTATCTTATTAGATAATAAATGATTTTTTTCTCAAAAATTACTGAACCGAATCATAAAATTATTTAGATTATATAAGTAACTAGCTTTCCGCCGGCGGCTCCGCCCGCGGTTTCAAAGAAAAACTCGCATAGTTCCCGTTCCCGTGGAATTTCCGGGATAAAACCTATCCTATATTACTCGTGGATAATGAAGCTTTCGAATGGTGAAAGAATTTTTAAAATCGGTCCAGTAGTTTATGAGCCTATTCATTACAATCAAACAAACAAAAAAACAAACAAACAAACAAAGTTTTCCTCTTTATAATATTAGTGTAGACTAGCAAACCGGGCGAACTCCGTTTCGCCGCCAGAGACACCTTTTCTTTGCTATAAACCTCACGGAGCCCGAGACCTTTCCAACGAATGCAAAACCGTGGAAATCGGTTCGTGCGTTCTGGAGTTATAGCGTCAGGAAGGAAAACCCGACTTATTTTTATATAGTAGAAGATATCTTCAACCACATTTTCCGCCCGCAGCTTCGCCCGCTTTAAAAAAAAACCCGCATAGTTCCCGTTCCTGTGGGATTTTTGGGATAAAAAGTAGAATATGTCTTATTCTGGATCTTCAGCAACCTTCCTGAGATGATTTTAAAAAATATCTTGAACATAGCGCATGCGCAATGCAACTTTTTTGAAATGTACATTCACATAATTTAAAATTGCAAATTAAACAATAAAACGGCAATTAAATGTTCGAACAAATAAACAATTAACAAACAAACAATTATTTATAGCAAACAATTAAAAACAAACCATGAACTAACGATATGGTTAAAAATTTAAAACTAAAAAAAAAAAATTTGCGGGGGCTGGCCCCCGTAAAAACGCTACGTTTGGTGAGCCAAACATAATGGTACGGGAGCTATTAACGTTTAAAAAAAAGTCATTTTAGTATAGTTGGGTTTTTGATATACTGTTTCTCTTGCTATTTAGGTTAGAGTCCGGGCTGTCTGGCTGGCGGTAGTGGTTGCGTTTATTAGTGCGCACAGGAAAATATCCGTAATTTAAAGTCATTTATTAACGCATAATTTTTAATCTTTTGCCTTTAGATAGATCCATCAGACATAAATTTTTTATTGCAAGACGGTTTTTTTCGTTGTTAAATAGGTGCCAAACGCAATTTTTTATTTCAAAATCTATACGTAATAATCTACACGTATTCCTTAAAATATACTTTGTATCAGAGACATCTAGTGGTGAATAGAAGAATCGATATGAATAATGACTACAGCCTCCTTCTAATAGATGGCGCTGTATTCCATTTCAATATAAAACGATTCATGAAATATAATGCTAACACTATAAAGCACTAAAACAAGTAAAGTAAAATTTTTTGATGGCTATTTTAATATTGATTTAGCTGCTAACTTAAAATATCACAATAATATACAAACTACTAGCGCCATCTACATCAATATCAGATGTATTATATTTTATTACTGTGACATCTAGCGATGACTAGGAATAACTAATTGCACACGAATTACTACCAGATTCTAATAGATGGCGCTGTTATCAATTTCATAATTACTGAATTTACGGAATAAAATGTAAACATTACAATATGGATAGCAAAAATCAGTGGTATTAAATAAAAAATGCACTATTCATTTTTTATGTTAATTATAATGTTTCTTTAGCGAAAAAAGCTATTTATATTTATATAATTAAAACTAGTAGCGCCATCTACATTTATATCCTATATCATTTATTTTATATCAGTGACATCTAGTGGTAACTAGAAGTACAAAAATAAAATAACTACAGCCTAGTTTTAATAGATGGCGTTGTAATTAATTACATGAATACCAGAATGTGACGGCTCACCAAACCTGGTCCTCGCAAAAAAAAATTTTTTTAGTTTTAAATTGTTATTACGCCAAATCGTTAGTTCATGGTTGGTTCTTAATTGTTTGCTATAAATAATTGTTTGTTCGTTAATTGTTTATTAATAATAAATAAAATAAAAATATACTGTTTGGTTGGCCCCCCATTCAAAATTATTCTTAATATTTTTTTTCCATTATTAGTTTATAAACATTTATTATCGTTTGTTCTTCAATAAATAAAGTTTCTTCGATTTACAATTTTTAATTATGTGAATGTATGTTTCAAAAAAGTTGCATTGCGCATGCGCTACGTAGCATTCAAGATCTTTTTAAAATCATAACAAACCTAGATTGAACGAAATACTTACCTAGTAGAATAACGTGGATGAAACAGAAACCCTTTATACCAACACAGACTAATAATAATATACTACGATACCAAGAAGCTTATAATAGGTATCTAATACACTGGAGATTTCGGTATGAAAAAAAGGATAATTTCCTGTGCAGATAAGATGCGCACTAATAAACGCAACCACTGAGGCCAGCCAGACAGCCCGGACTCTAACCGAAATAGCAAGAGGAACAGTATATCAAAAAACCAACTATACTAAAATGACTTTTTTTTAAACGTTAATAGCTCCCGTACCATATGAACATTAACGTGTAACAAGAAAATATTGCCCAGTTGTTGTTTTTTATCACTTTCACACTTAACTTGGTATTGCCACTGTTAATACGAAGTTTTCCCAAGGCTACTATGTATGCTGTAATATTCTGTGCAAAAGGTTAGTTTTTGTATATGAGTTTGTTGATAAATTGCCAACAACGTCATTCAGAAGCATTGTTGGATGAGACAATTATTATTTATGCTTAATAAAATTAGTATCTGAACCAATAATTAAAACGATTATGGGTAGTCACCATAATAAAATTGTAGCAACTCTCACTTTGTCAATATGGCATGTGTGTCTAAAAAATTGCGTCGCTTCGAATATTTAAGTTAATATTGTTGCTTATTTAATAAATATTTTCCGAATATAAAGAATGCATGGTATTGTGCAAAATTGCAGAAGTGTTTGGACACCAAATTCTGGCATAGAATTTCACAGGCAAGTGTATATTTACGTTATTTACAATATTCCTCAATACTCCTGCATTTACCTGTTTAGAATCATTACAATGGCAAAAATTGAAAAATTTTGCATCATTTTAGTAAGCAGTCATGTTAAATTTGTTATTTTCCTAATACTTTATCATTTTTCAACAAGTTTTCAATAAACAAATTTAACAAGTAAGGTAACCATGATGACGAGTTTTTATGGATAGCGAAGAGAATAATATATTGTAATAACAATATTATGATGAAATTTAGAACACCATTTTCAAGATTGTTACTAGTAATGAAACAACACACGACATCGGTATTGCACTCACATGTAGTTATAAGATTGTTCGTTTTTACATTGAAATTTATACTTTTTTAACTTACCTCATATTTTTTTGTTTTACGTATTTCAGCTTTCCAAAAAGTAAAATAAAAAGAAATATATGTGCCCATCAAGGGTAAAATTACTGAGGATTACGACCCAGAAAAAAATACCTTTTGAAAAATAAACTTTGTAAAGTTAGCTGAAATTTGTGCAAGGCTGCTATAAACAGTTTTTCTTTGATGATTTTGGCTTGAAATTGACCCGTCGAAGCAACGCGTTTAAAAAGAAGATCTGAGTAGCTTACAATTTGGTAAACAGCATCTGATGCAAAACACAACTTTCCTCCATTTACAAAGGATGTTAATTCTATATATACCTATAAAGTATGACCAGTAATATCCATACTAATATTATAAATGCGAAAGTAACTCTGTCTGTCTGTCTGTTACTCAATCACGCCTAAACTACTGAACCAATTTGCATGAAATTTGGTATGGAGATATTTTGATACCCGAGAAAGGACATAGGCTACCTTTTATTGCGAAATATGTACCACGGGCGAAGCCGGGGCGGACCTCTAGTTATAATATAAATACTGTTAAAAATATATGTCGTTATTATTTATAGACCATGATTTTTAGTTTTTTCTATTTCGAAAAATCCTGAATACACAAACCAGCGTGGTCACTCCACAGAAAGAGACAAAAAACAACACTGACGTCATTCAAGGTCATATTTTCTTGTTACAAGTTAATGGTCATAGTGCAATCTCCAGTGTATTAGAATATATAAGCTTCTTGCTTTATACTAACATTTTCCTTTCCGCTAACAGAGCGTTCTGTTTTTTCAAATTGTCTATGAGCGCTGTTTATGCTTAACCAGTACTATTAACTATTCTGTGGCTTAACTATGATTTTTCTTCAAATTACATATGGATAGTATTATAATAGTATCTGTGGTTTTACTTCATTAATTAAATACGACTCAGTATGTAGCAGATGTTTGCTATTTTTAACACGCTTTTATTAGCTCGTATGTTTGTACATACTTTGTACGTAACTGACTCCTGACTGTATTTTGAACCACTTTAAACGGACAGATTAAATTCAAACTATGTACACTTATTAAGGATCGGTGAAAATGCAAAACTTTTCTTAGTCTTATTATATGTATTTTTCCCTATAAACAACCCTTCCACAGATAAGAAATAAAACAAATTAAAAATACAAAATCTTTATTGCAAATCGGAATTCAAAAACACATTATATTCCCGCTCTAATACTTTTAAAGCGCCCTCTGTCGTCAACAGCGCGTTTTGTTTCTTCAAATTGTCTATGAGAGCTGTTTGTTTATCTATGCGTGATGTTAGAGATTTAACTTTAGCTTCAAGCCGACAGATGGCGTTTTGGTGTGATGTTGATAGGTTGCGGGTTGCGTCGCGGAATTCCTGTAAAAACATTTTACATTATAAAAAAATCGACAAAAGTCAAAACTGTACATGGAATATTTTTTTTAATACTTGGGAATTGGGATGTGAACTAATGTGATGTGATCAATCAATATCGAAGCCAAAAATATAGTTTTTGGAATCTGTCTGTTTATCCGTATGTTTGTCCGGGCTAAATTTAAAAAGGATTGTCTTCAAATTTTGCATGAATATTACTAACAGGTCGGGTCAACATAAAGGCTAGGATATATCTTCACGCTAAGACCAATAGTTAGGAATGGATCAATGCGGGTAAAACCGCAGGGCAAAGCTAGCATTCACTTAGTTAACCTAGTTTAGTTAAAAATTACGTTAAATACAAAAAAAATATATATATTTACCTTTTCAGATAATTTCACAGATTCTAACTGATGTTTGAGCGACGCTATAGCCTCTTCCTGCGACGCGCCTCGCGCTTCCAAAGTTGCATTTTTCGATCTTAGACTTTTCGCTTCCACTGTAAGTTTGTCCGTCACGCTCCTCTGCTCTTTGTAGAGACGGTCTTTTTCCTGAAATGTAATATAAAATAAAAAAATTTAAAATTTTCGTGAAAAAATCCTACTAATATTGTGAGGATGGATGGAGGGATGTTTGTTACCTCATTACTCATTCACGCAAATGCTACTGTACCGATTACAATGAAATTTGTAGATGTAGGTATGTAGGTAGCTGAAGACCAGTATTATTATTTTTTATGTATCCATAATAAACGTATTTTCATTTCAAATGTTGTGTTTCTCCGTATATGTATCTGTCAGTTATGTATGGGCGATAGGTAATGTGAAGTGCTGACGGTGTGCTATCGCTCGTGGGAACATTTAGTGCTATCTTATTAATCTTATTATCTATCAATTTTATATTATAATAAAACCATATTGTGAAGCTCCGTGCTCATAATAACATGTATATTGTTATTTTACTTTTTAATTAAAATCATTAAACATATATTTTAACTGTATTTTAAAACTTTTTCAATAAAGATTTTTTTCATTTCATTTCTATTCTATTCTATTTGATATATGATTTTTTTATTAATTCACTGGAAGGTGAATTTAACCTGACTGTAAACGTATTGTGAAGATTGTGAATAAACCATGCTTACAACTTATCAAGTGGTTTCATTTATGATGGGACACACAAAAATCCCATAAAACCAAACTACCTTCATTACATTAGTTTTAAATACATCTATTACACGCGTCAATAAAGAAACTAATCTAAAATGGCGGCACTCATCATTCCATCCTTACTCACATAGTGTGTGATCTGTCTCAAGTCACACTTATTTTTATTTATTTGATTTATTTCAGATAAATGTAGTTGCCATATAATTGTTAACTTATGAATTTGAAATGTAATTTTAAGTATGCACCACCATTTTAGATTCGTTTCTTTATTGGAATTTGGAACGGCTTATATATTTTTTTTAAATTACTGTATCACATTTATATCAAACTACCCACATGAAAATTTTTATTGACAGCCGCACACTTGGCTCTGAAGTAAAACTTCTTTAGGCGCGTTGAGAGTAATATTTCAAGGTCGCGTCATGGCAATACCGTCACGTCATCTTGCCAAAGAAGTTTCACTTCTGAACACGTATGCTCGGCAAACACACTTTTTATAAATAAACACATATCGTAAAAAAATCCAAAGGGGCCGTCCATTAATCACGTGATGTTTTTTTTGGCATTTTTTGACCCCCCCTCCCCATTGGTGATACGTGGTGAGGTTTAAGACAACCCTCCCCCCTCCCCCCTATATCACGTGTATTTTTTCGTACCTGCAAAGAATCTATTTTTTATTTATAAAAAAATACTGGTATAAGTATCATCTAATTTTATTATAGAAAATTAAAGGCTACTACTATAATAAACGTTCAGAGGTAGACAGAAAGATTGCAGTTTGTTTTTGAATGACATAAAAATAATGAAAGAAATGCGAAAAAGTTGTACGCGTTTGACTAAAAATAAATACATAATCTGTAACGCCGCTTTTCGGTTGAGTATCGCGCGCTTGCCGAAAAAATAAATACACGTGATATATTACTTTACCCCCCCTCCCCCTGGTGATATTTCGTGATTTGATGCACCCCCTCCCCCCTTTTGAGCCTCACGTGATTAATGGACAGCCCCAAACTACCCACACTCAACTTATTATTGGCAGCCGCACACTTGGCTCTGACATCGGCCACTTCTGACCGGAGACTGCAGTTCGCTCTTCCAAAAAGCAAAAAATATCTCGATTTTTTGGTCTACTTTTAATTGAAATAAAAAATAGCGCGTATACCGAAAACACGTATCAGAAGTGAAACTTTTTAGCAAGATAAAAAGATACCCAAAATCGTCGCCTTATTTATGACGTAACGATATAGTACGAGATCCGGCTGCAGGATCAATGCGTTCATCGCTTTTTTGCTGAAAACCGAATTTTTATGTATATTTATAATTAGGAGAATATATTATATCGACTAGGTTGCCAGTCAAAATTTGGCCGCAAGCATGTTTAATTAAAATTTTTCTAATCGATTTTTGGGAAAAAAAATCGTTCACTTGTTTTTTGAATAAAATGATCACGTCAAATGATATAAAAATTCTAAAAAATCACGGTTGCCGCTTTTCACCTGGCCGCAACATCTTGGCAGCCTGGTGCAAACAGGTATGATTTCGATTTATTTTTACGTTCATAACGCACATTTATGAATCATATATCAAATTAAAGCTAATTTTTTTCTATTTATTATCATATATGGTTGCCTAATTAAATCCGGCCGCAAATAAGGGTTGCCGCATAGAAATCTAAATAACAAGGCAATAGAAGTCGTAAGCGCGCGTGACATTGTCGCCGCTCAGGTGGTTACCATGCCACAAGTCTGTTCGTCGCTTGGTGGTCGCTTGTTCAGTTGTTCCTGACACGTGCGTGAGTAAACATGGTGTGTTACAGCATTTCCAATAGATTTTCTATTGTGTCTGTGATTCCGGGGGCTGAGGCATTAAAAACTTGCTCTATCTATCAGGTAGCTACCCTGAAAATTTCATTTTATTATTCAGAAGGCTTCAATCGAAAAATTTAAATCTAAATGTGGTAAGTGCAAAAATTGAATTAACATGATGATCAATAAAAACAAATTAAAAACAATAACAAGGTGTTTAATTACCAGAAATTTTTAAAATGACCCCGCTGTTGCTCAGTGCAAGTGCGACATCACCGTAAAAAGTTCTCTTTTAAATGTCTGAATGCCCTTTTATCATTTTTAATGGTTTCTTCTGCTACTATGAATTTTCGGGTTATTTCGTTCAACAAACGGAAAACTTTTTTTATGTGATTTTATTTTTTTACGGGCCCTTGAAGTGGTGATGTTCACCACTGGGTAAGTTTATCTTTCTTGGCATTTAATTATTTTTTTTATTACATTCGAAGATCTAACGATAGTAAATGTTACCATACTGAATTGGCCTATCTTTCAGCTTAGCAAACCTGCATGAAAATCTCCGTGTGAAAATCTCTGTGTGAAAATCTCCGTGTGAAAATCTCTGTGTGAAAATCTCTGTGTGAAAATCTCTATGTGAAAATCTCCGTGAGAAGATCTCCGTGTGAAAATCTCCGTGTGAAAATATCTGTGTGAAAATCTCTGTGTGAAAATCTCTGTGTGAAAATCTCTGTGTGAAAATCCGTGTGAAAATTTCTGTGTGAAAATCTCTGTGTGAAAATCTCTGTGTGAAAATCTGTGTGAAAATCTGTGTTCCAATCTCGGTGTTCCAATCTCTGTGTGAAAATCTCTGTGAAAATCTCTGTGAAAATCTCTGTGTGAAAATCTCTGTGTGAAAATCTCTGTGTGAAAATCTCTGTGTTAAAATCTCTGAAAATCTCCGTGTGAAAATCTGTGTGAAAATCTCTGTGTGAAAATCTCCATGTGAAAATCTCCGTGTGAAAATCTCCGTGTGACAATCTCCGTGTGAAAATCTCTGTGTGAAAATCTCTGTGTGAAAATCTCTGTGTGAAAATCTCTGTGTGAAAATCTCTGTGTGAAAATCTGTGTGTAAATCTCTGTGTGAAAATCTCTGTGTGAAAATCTCTGTGTGAAAATCTCTTTGTGAAAATCTCCATGTGAAAATCTCCGTGTGAAAATCTCCGTGTGACAATCTCCGTGTGAAAATCTCCGTGTGAAAATCTCTGTGTGAAAATCTGTGTTTAAATCTCGGTGTGAAAATCTCTGTGTGAAAATGTCTGTGTGAAAATCTCTGTGTGAAAATTTGTGTGAAAATCTGTTTAAATCTCGGTGTGAAAATCTCTGTGTGAAAATCTCTTCGTGTAAATCTCTGTGTGAAAATCTCTGTGTGAAAATCTCTGTGTGAAAATCTCTGTGTGAAAATCTCTGTGACATTATCCGTGTGAAAATCTCTGTGTGAAAATCTGTGTGAAAATCTCTGTGTGAAAATCTGTGAAAATTTGTGTGAAAATCTGTGTTTAAACCTCGGTGTGAAAATCTGTGTGAAAATCTCTGTGTGAAAATCTCTGTGTGAAAATATCTGTGTGAAAATCTCTGTGTGAAAATCTGTGTGAAAATCTGTGTGAAAATCTCTGTGTGAAAATCTGTGTGAAAATCTTTGTGTGAAAATCTCTGTGTGAAAATCTGTTTGAAAATCTCTATGTGAAAATCTATGTGAAAATCTCTGTGTGAAAATCTGTGTGAAAATCTCTGTGTGAAAATCCGTGTGAAAATTTCTGTGTGAAAATCTCTGTGTGAAAATCTCTGTGAAAATCTCTGTGCGAAAATCTCTGTGTGAAAATCTCTGTGTGAAAATCTGTGTGAAAATCTCTGTGTGAAAATCTCTGTGTGAAAATCTCTGTGTGAAAATCTCTGTGTGAAAATCTCTGTGTGAAAATCTCTGTGTGAAAATCTCTGTGTGACAATCTCTGTGTGAAAATCTCTGTGTGAAAATCTCTGTGTGAAAATCTCTGTGTGAAAATCTCTGTGTGAAAATCTCTGTGTGAAAATCTGTGGCTGTGCACAGATTTTCAATAAGTGACATTTGGCTTACAGTTGTGCGTAGCAGAGTTATATTACGTGATGGTCATATTTTACTAAACTATATGCTTATTTATAATGTCCAAACTCAAGTAGGTATATGAATTCATTCAGAAGTATCGTGAAAGGCCATAAGCACAGATGTAACGCTATGAAATATCATGTAGCTGTAGGAACGCTTGCATTGATTTTTTTAAAGTATAGATACGTCACCCGGGCACGTTTTTTTATGTGATTTTATTTTTTACGGGCCCTTGAAGTGGTGAACATACTGGGTAATTTTTATCTTTCTTGGCATTTAATTCTTTTTTTTATTCCATTCGAAGATCTAACGATAGTAAATGTTACCATACTGAATTGGCCTATCTTTCAGCTTAGCACACAAAAAAAAATCAAGCATCTAGCGCAACAATTGACGTCACCATGAGTGAAAATATCATCGTACTCGGCGATAGGTGAAAAATTGAAAAAAAAGTCATAACTCCGAAAATACGAAAAATCGCATAACATACATGGGGGTGATTCGGATAGCCCTCTAGGTCCTCTACCTCCCAGCTTCCGTTCATCACTACTTTTTGGGACACCCTGTATATTCTCCTAATTATAAATATACATAAAAATTCGGTTTTCAGCAAAAAAACCGATGAACGCACTGATCCTGCGGTGGGATCTTAGACTAATATAAGTATATAACCATGACGAGACAAGTAACACAATTTTTAAACGTTGTCATACATTAGTAAAAAAAAACAAACTACCCACACTCAACTTATTATTGACAGCCGCACACTTGGCTCTGACATCGGCCACTTCTGACCGGAGACTGTTCGCTCTGTTCACAAGCGACAGTCTCTCGCTTTCCATACCGGCTAATTGGCCCATGTGGGCTTCGCATTGTTTAGCCTGAAAGTATAAAAAAATAGTAATGTACGACAGAATTCAACATTTACATTAATACTAAGTAATCTAGTGCAGTTTCTAGTTTCTAGTTTCTTCACGGCACGATCTGATCCCATACTAAGCTTTCGCTTGTGTTATGGAAACCAGATGGCTGATAAACATACATAATATATAATTTTAAATAAATACTTATACAGGGTTACAGGAAAAGTCGATGTAGATCCGTTAAGGGCATATAGTACCTACACATCCTTTCTGAATGATTTCACTATGGAACCCCCCATCCTAAACTTAACCGTTTTCGAGATATTCGAGTTTTAATTTTTTTTATGAAAATGCCCAATTTTTCGGCTATTCAATTGAATATTTTGAATTTTTTTGACTCTTATGATTATTTTTTTGGTTTTTTACATGAAGAATGAGATGCTTAATTACCTCAATGACTAAAATTGCACGTAAGTTAACTAAATAGGTCATTGTAGACGATCGATACTTTAGAAAATAAGTACAAATTATAAAAAAATATTTTTCTTTTCTGGATATCTCAAAAAATTATTATGGCACTTGCTCTGCAGATGTGCTTAAAAACATCTACATTTTATCAGCTATCCAACGAGGTATAACACTCTAGGGTATTTATTAACCTCAAAGGTGAAACTTAGTTTCTAAGGCTACATGGCAGTCAGAATAAATAGCCCTTATTTAATCTAATTAATTTGACTTAAGTTCAGCATCATCATTTCAGCCTACTGGCTTCCACTATTGAACATAGGCCTCCCTCGGCTAGGTACAACCTTCATGCATCCATCGATATCCCGCTATCCTGACCTAGGAGATCATTCAGTTTTATAGCATTTCTTTCTTTGAAAACTTCCACTGACGATATGGGGTTGGGCTCACTGTAAACGAGGCTCTTCATGTGCCCCCATACATAAAAATCAATGGGGGTCAGGTCGGGACATCTGGGTGGCCAGGGTAAGGGCCCACCTCGTCCAATCCATTTGTTAGGATAGTTAGTGTTTTTAAGCACATCTGCAGAGCAAGTGCCATAATAATTTTTTGAGATATTCAGAAAAGAAAAATATTTTTTTATAATTTGTACTTATTTTCTAAAGTTTCGATCGTCTACCATGACCTATTTAGTAAACTTACGTGCAATTTTAGTCATTGAGGTAATTAAGCATCTCATTCTTCATGTAAAAAACCAAAAAAATAATCATAAGAGTCAAAAAAATTCAAAATATTCAATTGAATAGCCGAAAAATTGGGCATTTTCATAAAAAAAATTAAAACTCGAATATCTCGAAAACGGTTAAGCTTAGGATGGGGGTTTCCGTAGTGAAATCATTCAGAAATGATGTGTACTACATGCCCTTTACGGATCTACATCGACTTTTCCTGTAACCCTGTATTGATAATTAACACCCAGACACAGAGCAAACATCTATGTTCATCACACAAATATTTGCCCCGGTGGGAATCGAACCCACGACCTCTGGCTTGGAAGGCAGGGCCACTACCAACCAAGCCAACTGTCAGTCAATCAAATTTTATTTTCATGTTGGGGTATTATTACTACGTATAGAGAGGACACCACGAACAAAATCTGATGGCGGCGCGCGGCGGCTAGTGAGTCATACACTTTGTAGATATTCTGACTCTTATTACTTATAAATTAAAACCAATCATGTAACAAATAAATATTGTTTATCTTATTAAAAAAATATGAATAAAATTATCAATTAAAATCAATCAATGTAACAAAAAAAATTGGTTTGAGACGATTGACTCTAACTCGTGTTACAAATAGTGTAGTAGCGATGTCCATACAAATTTCAATTCTTACCATTTTATCTATAGTAGCTTGTATTTTGTCTATTTGTTCTTGCATAAGTTTCACTTTCGCCGATAGAAATTTGCATACACTCTCCACTGTGACTCGATCTGAAAGTGATAAAAAATATATTCTCTATCTATATACTTATATTATAAAGCTGAAGAGTTTGTTAGTTTGAACGCGCTAATCTCAGGAACTACTGGTCCGATTTGAAAGATTATTTTCATGTATTACCATAAAAATTATTACTAACAGGAGCAGAGCAATGCGGGTAAAACCGCGAGGCAAAGCAAGTATTTTATACATAAACAAATGGACAGAAAAAACGTTTTATTTTCAGTTTTCTAACCCATATTAGATTTTCTTGAATATCTATACATACACATAATTTCTATACAATTATTTAAATAAGTATAGATACAACTTTTACATCATTAAAATCTAAATTAAAAACACATATTTTACATACAAAATAAGCAACCTTTAACAAACGACTGCGGCAATACATTCTCCTTAACATTTACAGAAACAAACGCATATAAAAACTCCATATGATCACTTTCTTTACTTCTCAAGTGACACCACTCACACACATTCGATATACACTTTTTTATTTCATTATCTGTGCCCGTTAAATAATCTGTATTAGAATTTTTGGCGCCTTTTTCTTTTTTTTTAGTCTGTACTTTGGTGGGTGTTCTTTCCGGGGTAGGGGGTGTGTCACAATGTTTTCTTATATGCCTGTTTGGTGTTTTTGTTAATCTCTTTGAAAACTCGGAGAATATGTCTTGTTTTTGCTGAAAAATCAATAGAATTGAATAGAATTACATTTTAATACATTGATATGTATCATAATGTTAAGTAAACAAATGCAATTATTGAAAAGACAATTTTTTTTATTTGCAACCTTTCTATTATAATACATAATTCAGGGCCTCCTCTCAGCATTTCTTGCTGACAAGTAGATCTTTAATCACATATTATTACCTATTTAAGACATTTTTGTAAAAATAAGAAAGAAATGATTTGAATTTAAGGATGTTAAGAACATTTTCTTGTTAACTAACATAATCAATAGTCATCCATTCAACATTTAATTATGAGGATAATAAATAAATAAATGATGTCTCCCATATTGCATAAACCTAATCTATAAGGAATGGTTACGTAGGTATCTAATAATAATTATTCCTTCCTTATTTATAAAAAAATATTTAATATGACGAAAAATAAAAAGTACCTTCTTATTGGGTTTATCTTCAAAAGAGTTTATCGATTGACCTAATTAATATTTGTTATACATATTAACACTACTTTCCAAGAAGTAGAATACAGTACTGTTAACGACATTGTCAAAATATGATTTCACGAAAGTGATTTTTACTTACCATAACTTGTTCTATTTCCTTCATTAACGTCTCCGTTTTTTTCTCCAGTTGCTTATTGAGTTTCTTAAATTCATTTTCTCGAGCTAATAAGTCTATAGATTCCATTTATAATATCGTTAAACGATTTTTTACCAAATGAGTAACACTAGCAACAGCTTTTCACTTATTAATTATAACGCAACTAAATTAAATAGAAATTAGGTAGCCCAATCCAACAAGAATACACGACTTTTTAAAATCTGCCGGATAGTAATCAAACAATAAACAAAGCAGTTGCTATGGTAACGTTCAATTTTAAGTCAAAACAATCACCGTACTCATTTATCAAATTCATTACTTTAATTTGTATTCAGATTATCAATTTGGTATTCCACATATTTTTTATTTATAAATACATGGAAAAAACTTTTAATTAATTGTAGTTCTAAAATAAAAATCACTTAGAGCATTTACAACTTGTTGTTTCAGTTTACTTAGCGCCATCTAGTAGTAACAGTATGAAACTTAGAAGTATACTAGCAAGCGTCAAAAACAGCTGTGCAGGGACCAATCAAAACAGATTTCCTAATTGTCAATAAACATTGCTCATTCGATGACAGGTCGCATTGTTTTCCATATGATTCTAAACAGAAAATTCGCGAACTATAAACATTCGTTATTGTTGCATAATGTTAATGCATGTTTAAAAACTTATCAATATGAAGTTTATATTGCGAAATAAACACGCTATGTTGCTTTAATTCCAATTTTAAAATCGCAAGTGACAGGGACGGGATATGTGCGAGCGAGACGAACGTAAAGTTTATTTCATTTCTAGAGATTTTCAATCGATTTACCAATGAGAACGGACTTGGCCCAGCTGACATTTTTTTAGTTCATTATTATAGCGGGCGGTATACGGACGCTCGCTTGTTGCGAAAGCTTGTAAAAATACCTTAAATACTAGTTGGACAGCGTTCCGCGTCCCGACATATTGTTAAAAGTGCATAATGTATTTGAAGAGAAAAAGAAACGACTATCAGAGTGTTATATTATAGCGTTGGTATTGTGTGTGGAGTAAGGCGTTCCAGCTTGCTTTGTAAAAGGTAAGTCTTGATATTTAACAGCACAACATATGTTTAAATTTCACCGTGCTATAGTATGTTAGTATCTCACGGTTTTATCAAGTCGCATAGAAATAGAAAGTTTTGACAGGTTCTTGTGTATAATGCGAGCGTGTTCAGCGATTTCTTGGAAAAAATAATTAAATTGTTTCGCTACATGTATACCGTTAATCATGCCATCGAGTTGAGTTCAAAATGGTGTGCTGTGAATCAGCTGATTGTAAAAACAAGCGGACATTTTGTTTATTCTGGCAAGTAGCAGGTAGCCCTTTTTTAGTAAAGGATATTGACAGGCAGCGTTCAGCTGTTTTAGTTTTATTAACGCAAACGGTAATCACCTTAAAGTGTATGTAGTTAAGGGCGTAGTTTGTGTTCGCTAATTTTACATTGCATTATACATAGCCACATAGGTATATTTTCATGGCTGGTTTTTCAAAAGCATTCAATGACCTTTGTGTAATTATTATAACTGTTTCTCTAGAAGTGTGCGCTTTGTATTTGATACGCAATATGAACACACGTGTGTGAAATAGATATCTAGATAATACTATGTACTTATATTCTAGAATCTAGATAGATAAACGACGGTCGACTTTGTACCTAAGTTATAGTAGGTATATTTTATCCCATTGAGCCCCAAGCGGCCCGATCGGTCCACGACACAATAGATTTTCTATTGTCTGTGATTCCGGGGCCTGAATTAGTAAGGAACGTATTGGTGTTCTGTAATAATTGCATGATTAATAGATTTTGACCCTGAAATATTATGGCGAAAAAGCCGTCAGTAATTTTGAGTTCCACTCAACAAAGTAGTTAGGTAGATGCACGAAGTAGGACAATATTTTTTATGCTTTGAGCATGTCATAACATGTTTTAAAAGAGAATGTTGGGTTTCATCAATAATTGTAGTAATTGAAGTTAATTAAATAATGTCCTTTAATGAGTCTGTTTGTTTCTTATACTAAAAAAAAACCGGCCAAGTGCGAGTCGGACTCGCCCACGAAGGGTTTGTACTATCTATAATAGAAAATCACGTTTATTGGGTTTAGTAGGTAATCGTTTGTTAAAGCGGCAGCGGAAAAACATATTTTGGGAAAATTTCAGCTTTCTAGCTACATATTTACAATTTATGAGATACAGCCTAGAGACAGACACACAGACAACGAAGTCGTAATAGGGTCCCGTTTTACCCGTTCGGTGCGGAATCCTAAAAAATGATCATGAATGTCGAGTTTTTATTCCATATTATCGGAAAAACTACTAAATCGTTCGAGGAAATTGCAAAGAATTGTAGGAAGTGATTTAATTTGAATGTTACGAGTGTGATGGGAATTGTATTCATATGAAGACGAAATGAACAAAGGTTTTAAATTTAAAGTAACAAAATAGGATAGCTATATTTTCATCGTTTTTAAGCTATTGCATAGCTTCTATCGCGGGCCTTGAGCGCGGGGACCGAATCGAGAAATTCCGTAACGAAAAAACCTCACCGTCTTTTTTTTGTAAGAGGTTGTTAATTGTTATAATAGCAGGTTTTTATTGCGTTGCTGTTTTGTATTGTAAGTGGGTCCTATTTGTCCTAAACCCTATATTTATCCGAATCCCACAAACCTGAACCATGATGGGATTCCATAATTATCAGTTTTGGTTGTCCTTTGTAATCTTACACATAACACGTTTGAATATCAATGCAATGTTTAAGATTTTCTTTCCACCACAATTTAATGCGAATCCCATACATCGTAGGTATTTAATACTAACACAACATTCTGTTATCCCATCCCAATAATTTGTGATTACATCATTCAATCCCATCCATGTACATCATAATATTTTGTGATTACGGTCATATTAGCTATGTCTGTTTTCAGCAATCTCCCATACAGACTACAGAGTCGAAAATGCAATCCCATCTTAATCCCATATCCCATTAGTGAAGTCCGGTGAGCATGCTTGCATGCAGGCATGCTACACGCTCTCTGCTCTGTGTCATAATTATTATAATATGACGCAAGTTTTAAGTTACTTATGTCGCAGCCAATTGGTTAAATCAGCCGTTTCATTAATAGCCTAGGCTGTTTATTAAATCGCGCTGTTTAATTGCCTTTATTTAGCGATATGCTGTTGTCGTATTAAATGATACTACTATCTACTAGATATGAAAGAGGTAGGTAGTTAATTACGGTCCGTTTAATAAAGAGCCTAGGCTATGAATAAATCGAAATATAGACATTTACATTAGTAAATCTCAAACAGCTGTACCGATTTTAATAATTTTGCCATACCTACCTACATAGTAATTATTTTCCGTAGTACAAGGACATTTACGTAATCTTATTATATGATATTATAATTATTTCTAGTTTCTACATAAGTTATGCAACATTGATTTGTTGTCAAGCAGATATAAATTATTTATATTTTATACTATACTAGTCGTACGCTGCAGCTCAGCTCGGGCTGGCCCGGTATAGCTATAAAAATACTAGCGGTCCGGCCCGGCTTCGCCCGTGGTACATATGAAAAATAGATGTTGGCCGATTCTCAGACTTACCCGATATGCACAGAAAATTTCATGAGAATCGGTCCAGCCGTTTCGGAGGAGTATGGCAACGAAAACTGTGACACGAGAATTTTATATATGTACTAGCGGTCCGCCCCGGCTTCGCCCGTGGTACATATGAAAAATAGATGTTGGCCGATTCTCAGACTTACCCGATATGCACAGAAAATTTCATGAGAATCGGTCCACCCGTTTCGGAGGAGTATGCAGACTAACATTGTGACACGAGAATTTTATGTATAAGAAGATTAGATATAGGTTATGGGCTATGGCGCACGGAAATAGAAGAGATAGGTAGACAGACGGACACTATTTTTTTCAGTTTCACATACCTACATTGATATTTAAAAAAAATAACATACAGTGCTTTTGCCAGAGTTGGCTTCAATATAGTAACATAATTGGTTAAAATTAAACCTCGTTTATAAAAGTCGGATAAAAGTGCTTCCTACAAGGAATATTAATTAAAATATTAACAAAGAAACAATGTTTTGCTGCCGAGGCCTCGGCCCTCTTTCTTTTTATTTCCTCATAATGTAATTAAAGGATGTACAAATTACAATTACACGGTTATTACTTTAATAATTATAAATTAATATACAATCACGCGAATCTATACTGTACACCTACATACGAATCTACTAATATTATAAAGCTAAAGAGCTTGTCTGTTTGAACGCGCGAATCTCAGGAATTGCTTATCCGATTTGAAAAATTATTTCACTGTTAGATAGTCCATTTATCGAGGAAAGCTATAGGCTGTATATCATCACGCTATGACCAATAGGAGCGGAGCAATCTGTGTAAAATAGCGGGGTACAATATTAGTACATTTATATGTCGCAGTCATCTGGTTGAATTTGTTATTTTATTGAATGACTAGCGCACAACACGTTGTTGAATATAAACATAAATTCCACCTCTATAATACTCTTTATTAAATGGCAATTCCCCATCCCAGTATAATACTTTTAATATGACGTCACGCTAAATTAAAAATGGCGTCCTGTAGATAACACCATTTCATATTTTTTACAACACGTACTATTTTTAGTACTATGTTTGTGTTTCTTCTTATGGTAGGTATTATAGGTATTAACTGTTAAGCCTTTGTATTTTCTTTGCTTGAGTTAAATTTAATTTATTATCTCGGTCTTAAAATAATCATTAATTGTTTTTGTATGTAAGTTTGTTAAATGTAGAGTTAAAATAGCCAATTCATGGTAAAACTAGCTGTGTCCCGCGGTTTTACCCGCATTGCTCCGCGCCTATTGGCCGTAGCGAGATGGTATATAAATATAATATAGATGGTATATATAGATTATAGATGGTATGTAGATGGTATATATAAAGGCTTAATAGCCTTCCTAAAACATGGACTATCTAATACAACACTGAATAATTTTTCAAATCGGACCAGTAGTTCCTGAGATTCGCGCTTCCAAGCATACAAAGTACAAACAAACACTTCAGCTTTTTAATATAAGTAAAGATTAGTTAGATAAGCTACTTTTTTACTGTATATTTTACTATCCTATGTGTTAATCCAAGTTACCCTCTATATATTGTATGCTAAATTTCATTGTAATCGGTTCCGTAGTATTTGTGTGAAAGAGTAACAAACATACACACATACACAATATACATCCATCCTCACAAACTTTCGCATTTACCTATAATATTAGCACAGAATATAAAATATCACGAACAATAATTATAATATTATTATCGCGTTTTAGAAATGAATTCTACACCTAAGTGTTTATCAAACAAAACTATTATAAATATAGAATTTTACGAAAAACCAGACAGCAGTTTTATCGTTATCGAGTTACTAAAATCCAAAACAAATAACTTCCTCATTATATTATTTATATTTAAATATTATTCTCTATTTTGGGATGTGGAATTGATAAAATAAGAACCGGCATAAAAAAACAATTACAGTTGTAATTTTGACTTTTTTAGCTTATTATAAAAATGCATTTAGATAATACTAGCGACCCGCCCCGGCTTCGCACGGGTGCAATGCTGATACTAAATAACTACAGAAAAACTGTGAACGTTCGCGTTGTATATAAAACCATAGCGGCCCGCTCCGGCTTCGCACGGGTATAAAATATATAGCCGGGCGGTCGGCCGGTACCGCCGCAAACGGTACGTCCCGCAATTTTTAAATCTGTAATATCTTCGAAAATATTCACTTAAATCATATGGTGTAAAGGGCCATAGATCTAAATTAAATGAACAATGTATTCAACGTATTTAATTGGTTAAGGATTAATGCTGTATTGGTTAAAATCGCTTCGAAAATAGCCATTATTTGTCGTAAAAAGTAAAGGACAAAAAAAAGTTATTGTGGGTTATCCATAAGAGATAGACATATACCATCGCGGACTTTTCTGTAGACCTTTTTAATGTGTATAATACTTAGTACATTATTTTGATAAAACTCGAAGGGTTCAGCCTGCGTTTGCAATGTAAGCGGAAAAAATGTAATTTTTTACGACATCACATTAGAAACCTCAAAAATAACAGTACTTCTCCACTATTTAATGGATGTTGTTATACATATAAACCTTCCTCTTGAATCACTCTATCTATTAAAAAAAACCGCATCAAAATCCGTTGCGTAGTTTCAAAGATTTAAGCGTACAAAGGGACATAGGGACAGTGAAAGCGACTTTGTTTTATACTATGTAGTGATAGTCTATAACTCTATAGCCTAATATACTAATATTATAAAGCTGAAGAGTTTGTTTGTTTGTTTGAACGCGCTAATCTCAGGAACTACTGGTCCGATTTGAAAAATTATTTCGGTGTAAGATAGCCTATTTATTGAGGAAGGCTATAGGATCACGCTAAGACCAACGCTAAGATCACGCGAAGCGCAGCTAGTTTAAAATATTTAGCGTTTCTCTATGAAAGATAGGTAAAGTGAAAGACGTAGGTTCGAATCCCGTCAGGTGATTAAATTATTACTACTTATAAAAATGTTAAAAGATTGTATTGACATCCTTACTTTCTTTAGCGTTTGTTAGGATCTCTATACAGTATACACTCTTAATTTTGCATATTAAAATTTATACGCGCAAATTATCTTCCTCTTTCGCCACCCTGAAGTCCGAAGACCAATACGCAACATTTCTTGGTCCTTCGAGCGGGACTACACAACAAGTTTTTAATTTCGCAAACCAAACGTTCTTGTTTGTTTTCTAAATAAACCGGGCTTTGTCCTAATTACATTAATTGAAATGGCTTACTAAAAATACGATGAAAAACAAGGTCATGCTTAAAATAGACGTTATCATTAGTTATTGAACTCGAGTAGTAGTTTGTTGATTTTGAAAATGTGTCACATGTTACTGACCAGATTGATAAACTACATATTATATGTAGGTATAGTGTTCGCTTCGCTTCGCTTTCGCAAATCGAAAGCGATATTTGTTGATATTTTTTTTTTCAGATTGTAGTTAATATACAATATAGATTATAGATTGCTTTGTAATTAAAATTTTAGTTGTTTTTTTACGTTATTCGCAATTAAATTATGAATAGAATTAATTTAAATATTAGGTTACTTATAATTAGTGATCTTTGATCTAAATTACATTTAAATCTGTTTAGCCATTTTACTCCACCAGGATTGTAAATCGGTTTTTTTTTTAATTTCCGGTTTAAAAGTAATTTTCAGGATTTTCTTTAGAAATATTATAGGTATAGTTTGAAATCTAACTGATTCTACCGATGATCTAATATAATATGTTCTTGGCAACGGTGTTTTGGCTGGGATCCCTAACTTCTATCACTGACTGAAAACTATTGTTTAGTACTAATTTTGTATATGTATTTCCCAAAAGACAGTATCTTTAAATTCGAATGTTAAAGATCACAATAAAAATATATACTATAATTTTCTTCAAATGTAGTAACAACTATAATACAATGCATGTCTTATTTTTTGTCAATTCATCGTTACAAACATGAATGCAAGGAAACTCCTAAAACACAAATTACGACCTCACAAGGTATTTTTAGACTATGGTCGCCATTTTGGATTTAGCGTGACGTCACAAGACCTAAAACAAGTAGTCTAATTAGTATAATTTACTTACTTAATGAGTTGAATAAAGAAAACTTAGTAACTAATTTTTAAAATTAACAAATTATAGTATTAGGAATACATAGTCACTTTGTATGTAAAGTGTTCAATTTTGATTTCCATACAAACATTAAAATATTTCCTGTTTTGTTTATAATACATATTATAGTCGTGCCAATTTAATAGGCAACATTTGACGTCTATCAATTTTATCTTCGAAGAGAGGTAACCTGCTTAAAAACATCGATTAAAGTAAATTAATCGATACCTTGATCGATACGGACTTGAAACATTTGTCAATCGAACTTGAAACACATGTCAATTTTAAAATTCATCAGGCCAATCCATGTCCCAGTAATATACTTTCTTTCGTAAATTTAGGGAGCAAAATAAGACAAGTAAGTATAATACATTATTAAAAAAACACAACGCCTTTATTAAGTTATGGTGATTTTTATTCACAAGTAATCAATGCATTCGATTCTAGATGTCAGATTTAGATTTTTAGAGTAACGTCTCTGGTATTTAAAAAGAAAAAAGGTTTATTGACACAAAATTGTAGCGACGTCAGTTTTTTAAATCAGAAATTGTTTATTAATTATTATGTTGAGAATGGTTTATCAGTAAAATCAAATCTTAAAATTACTTGTATTGGTCATTACTCATTATTATTATAAACTAGCAGTCCGCCCCGGCTTCGCCCGTGGTACATATTTACGTTTTCTCTACATAAGAACCATCCTCGTAGTTCAAGGAATATAATAAAAAAAGAATTAACGAAATCGGTTCAGCCGTTCTCAAGTTATGCGCTTACCAACACATTTTGGGATTCATTTTTATTTTATAGAAGATATGTAATCGTAATTGAAAAAAGTTAAGCAAATGTGCAGTTCTAACAAAAAACAAAACGAAATATCATGTTATTCTATGTCGTCGTTACTAGGTTACGTTGTTGAATTTTGTTGAACTGTAAAATGTTGCCAATTAAAATGGCTCTACTATAGTTTAGATATGAAATTATTAAATTTGCGGGCAAAACTACGTGCATATTTCTATAGCACCTATGTTATCCTGGTACATAATCTACATCACTGCCACATATCATTAGAATCCGTTCAGATCTGCGTAGAAGGGATACATACATACATCCATAATTTATAATCTTTAGCGTTTATAATATTACTTGGTATTATGATATTTGCAATGGCAGATGACGCATCGCACGTGTAAATGTATGAGTCAATTGAACTCATTAGCCCTTTGTTTGAGTTAACGAGACAATAATATGCTTCCGGTAACTTGGGAGTTACTTGAGTTTATGTGATCCTGGTAAGTAGTTAGTAGTTGGCATTACTTTATTTAATTTATTTATTAATTATTAACCGTTTGACAACAATGAAATATTTTTTTTTGTATTAGCATTTATATTTACAATTATTTATAAATAACAATAATCAACTACTAAAAAAAAAACTACTAGTAATAAAATATTCAATAATTTTCACAAACAAAACAAAAAGAAAATTTCTGTAGTATGTACATACAGTATAATATAAGTGGATTAGGTGTGACGTCACACTAAATTCAATATGGCGATGCCCTCGTACCACGATGTCTTAAAGCAGTATTATTGACAACGGACCACTTTGGTCACGACACCTGGTGTTCAAAAAAAGAACTAGTTTTAGTGTGCACTTAAGTACACAAGTATATTACCGAATCTATTAAAATTTTTTTTTTTTAAATTAATAAAAATTCTTTAAAATTTCGTACTAAAAATAAAAGTAGAGTTTATTGTGCGGTGAACGGTTGTGGTAGTAAATCTCATACGAATTTAGAAGTTAGTTTTCATGCTATACCTAAACCTGGTAGCAGTTTTGTTTATGTTGAAAATTATTTCGGAAAAAAAGAAAAAGTAGATCGATGTAAAGCCTGGCAGCGTGCTTTAAAATTGAAAAATATAAATCCGCATATGAGAGTGTGTTCATTACATTTTCAAAGGAATGATTTTATTGTACCAAGTAAGTTGACAATGTTTAACCTCAAATATAAATGTAAATATAAATCTAAAACTAATTGAAAAATTTGTTTTTCAGGTGTTATTACTAAAAAGATGACCTTAAAAAAAACATGTGTTCCATCGTGTAATCTACCAAGCTCTGCTAGAGAATCAAATAAAGCTAAAAAAAATATAGAGGCACGACATCAGCGTCTAGTAAATCGGAGTTTAAAGAAGGATACTGTGAAAAAACATAATGATATTAATGAGGATTCATTAATCCATTCATGATCCAACAAATTGAAAAAAATCATTTATAGAAAACATAAATAATTAAAATTGATGACACTAATTCAATGTAAACTTATGGTTAATTCTTTTGTTGCACACAATACGTAGCCATGTTTTTTAAGCCCCGCCCACTGGTCCGTTGTCAATATCCAGCGTGGAAAAGTGACAGCACTATATATGTAGGTCGTCTAACGTCATCTCCTTCCCACACTGGAATTAATACTGCTATAAGATGGCATGGTAACCTGTATAACTTTTTTAATACGAATATAACGTATTTATAATATTTGTAATTTTGTATTAATTATTTAAGATTAATTAAATAAATAAAGGTCTTATAATCTGCACAAAACTTTATTCGATAGTATTCGTAGTACATATATATTGCGTAAAAAGTGGGGTAATGTCAAGGTTCTTATATTGTAGCATTTATATTTACCCGACTGCTTCAGATTTTGTTTTTTGAATTATGTATGTACGTAAGCCTGATTCCCACGGCATGTTTGCTTCACAAGCATTGGCAGACGACAAGCGCTTGTCGCCATCCGTCGCGATTTGAACTGAGCGTTCCCACGGCATGTGTGCGTATGGCAAGCACTGGCGAGCGACAAGCGCGCCGATTCCCATGGCATGTGGTGTGGTGTGGCGCGGTCGGATTTGTGAAGCAAACATGTCGTGGGAATCAGGCTTATTTTGGCACGGTTTTTCGTACAGCTACGTATTTGACCTTAGAGCATGAACATGTAAAACATTTTTTGTTCTTATTTAAGGATATTTTTGGCATATTTTAAGATCTAAAACACAGGTGTTTTGGCTCTGAATTTATCAACGGATATAATAATAATTTAAATATGATACACATTCTCTGAACAGTTCCTGTGATTTGCGAGTTCAAACATACAATCTCTTCAGCTTAATGCATGCAGCTTAATATTTTTAATATTGATAATATGAAGAGTTTGTTTGTTTTAACGCGCTTAACGCGGGAACTACTGGTCCGATTTGAAAAATTATTTCGGTATTAGATAGCTTATCTCATGAAGAAAGCTATATATCATCACGCTAAGACCAACTGGAGCGGAGTAATGCGGGTAAAACCGCGGGGCACAGCTAGTGGTAAATGTAAGTCATGAATACTTATTTCCCTTGGTCATGGTATTACGCGTGAACGGCTGGGCCGATTTCTATATTATTTTTTATCGTGTTTGTTATAGTCAGGTGAAGGTTCTTATGTAACTAAAGGAGTTCAGAGAGTTGCACAGAAAGAAAGACTGATTTTATCGCCTTTCTTTTCATTTTGTAGGGCTGTTTATTTTTTGTTGAAAAAGTTTTTTTTTTTTGTCTATTTGAATACATTTTCAGTGTTTTTTTCGTAACTAGAGCGATTAAAACGAAGACGGGACGTCTGTCGGTATCTTTATATGTCGTATAGGTAACTATAAATCGTAAACAATCGAAACTATCGATGTCGATGCATTATTAATCGCTTCATTCACTGTTCCAATTTTAGCATGTGCGGCCCTATCGAGGGGGTCGGTGACCTCGCCGTGTGTTTTTTGTCCTTTAAGATATATCGTAGGTATTGTATGATACATTGTAAGGAGATGCTGTGTCGGTTTAAATTGTGTTTTCAGGTTAGGTAGGTGTGGAAATGTTTGTTGTTAATTGTTATTATATTGATGTAATATTTTAAAGTGGTGAAGTTGTTTTATCGAATATTGTCAAGCCGTTTAGGCGGGTTTAAAAAAAAGAAAAACGCAGTTTTATTTTGATTAATGATATTTTGAATGTAGATATCTTATCTCCATATATTCTTTAAAATATCTATACTATTTTTCTTCCATAATATTTATTATTTACACACAACAAGAAAGCAACAAAAATAACTTGATAATTTTAATTTCGCATAAACTGGTATATCGATACATGTACGTTTATCGATAGCCCGCACATCACTATCGCAGCCCCAAAGGTCTGTAACCTCGCAGGGGTTTTTAAACCAAACCAGGTGCGTGCTGCGTAGTGTGCTTTTGTTTTTCTCATGGAGAGAGCCAATTTTACGTCGTGAGTCGGGAAAAATAAATAAATACGCGTGGGTTAAGCGCGAGTCGGGAGGGAAAGGGTTCCGTAGCTAAAGATGTTGATGTTTTCATTTTGTTTTGTTTATATTAGTTCAGTTTGTAGTCATGTACTATCCCAAGTCTGGTTTTATTGAGTTTCGAAAGAAATCAAACTGTCACTTTTTAAGTTATTTATTTACCACACTTTTTATCCCAATAATAAACTTTTTACCATACACATTGTGCAGATTTCAATGGCCTATTTACTATAACAAAGTATAAATTTTTTATCATTGTATCAATAAGAAGCTTTTGTTCTTCTGTTATGTTTAATCTTTGTTTTCGATGACACTTATTAAAAACCGTTTAGCCGTTTTGGTGTTAAAGCTTCAAACGTACAGTTTATTATGTTGAAATGTCGATGAAATTATCACGCATGCGTAACCTATTTAGTAAACGACGCAACAGTTTTCACCTACTTTTTAAATAGAGCTTCGAAGTGGGCGACTAAAACCGCATTTATCGATATTTGATATTATCGTGTAATTATATCGATACGCGGGCATCACTAAAGCAATTCCTCGTCTGCAAGGGTCCCCAACCTCTTATAGGTTTTCAAACTGGCCAAGTGTTTTAATTTTGAATATGCGTACATGCAATTTTGACTCTTATTATCTTTATAAGTATTGGTTGTTAAAGCGAGAATCGCGTGCATGGTTTTTTATTGTATGTTGCGATTTTTTTTTGTCAAATTAGTTTAAATTGTTAATTGGTATGATTGAATACGTAATAGATATGTAATGGTACTCATATTTTCTGTATTATTAATTATTTATTATGAGCTACTAAGTACTAAGTAGTTTAAATTCTAAATGATATTGTTATTGCGACAAAAGCTGTTCAATGTTCTTGTCCAACGATTCGTCTACCGATAGGTACATATAAGAATTTAACCAAATCTGTTTAGCAGTTTAGTAGTTTACTTCCGTTAAAAGATAAATAATACAAGTTGGCCTACTATTGAATTTCTCTTCGTGAACACTTTAAAAGTTAATATCGATTCAGAAATCTGACTGAAACACGCTAAAATGGCTGCAACAAATATGATAAAACTAGGGATGTAACGATACATGATTTTGCCGATACGATACCGATACCGATATTTGTAATCAAATATCGGCGATACCGATACCGATACCGATATCGATGGCTTGGTAGAAAAATAAATAGTGAATTATGCAAAAAACGGTGTTTCTAGTACTTTCTGCCCAAGTCTATCCCGTACTAATTTAAAAAAAGAATAGTCCATTTAATAGGTTAATGAAAACGTACAATAGTGTTACCAATAAAAGAAATAGCTTACAACATAGTAATAACGTTGACATTGACATCTTTCACGATAATTTTTATAGTTTTAAAAATAAATTATTAAATTTTTTTCTGTGACTGTGTTGTATTTTTGATGTATTTGACATATTTTATTTTATGTGTTTTTATCTCTCTCTCGTTATACCTGCGATCGCGCTCGTGAGGTTTTGGTGTGTCACACGGACCGATCTCCCGTCTCATCTCGAGCGCTGCCACCAATAAGACGTTATCACGTAAACATCTCGATCGTAAACCTACTTTACAAACAACCAATTTTTTTAGTATTATTATTTTGCAAAGTCAGTTAAACTTTAAGTTATACACATACAATCAGTTCCTAATAAAAGTTTACTATTGGTAGAGATTTTTCAAAAAACAAAGTGCGCACGCGCGGGCGGCCTCCCGCATCGTTCATTGGGCGCGGTTTTTTGAATTGTTTGATATCGGTTTCGGTTGTTTTATAATCGGCGATACCGATATATCGGCTTGCCGATTATATCGGCCGATATATCGGTATCGGTATCGGTATCGTTACATCCCTAGATAAAACCTACTTCGCCTACAGATAGTTAATAACCTTCAATTAACAAATGACATTGTTTAACCTGTCCGATAGATTTGCACAAAAAATATACACATGATTATTCAGTTTAATTTTTTAGTATCAAAAATAAGATATTTTGAGCTAGTAACAAGCGCAAAAAGAAGTACCTATACAAGTTTTTTGTACTGTTGTTTGACCTTACGTTGTTAAGGTTATAGACCTCTACAGGACCTAGGTACCTAATATATTACTTGAGTTGTTTTAACTGAAGTTAGTAGAATCTTATGTTAATGGATCTATTTCTTACTATTGCTACAGCCCTAGTACCTATCCTAGTAGTGTAACATCTGGGATTAGAAAAATAAAAAAAATATTGACGGATTTAGCTAAATATTATATATAACATTAGAAAGTAAAAAATAAATAAATTAGTTGTTGATTAATAGACTTATGAAGTCGAGATTGTTTTTCTAACATAAAAATCAGTCTACAAAATTGTTTCATCCAATAAACAGATGAACCCTCATATTTTTCTAATCCCGGATCTTAGATTATAGTTATAGGTCTATTTCCTACAAGCGCTACAGTCCTAGTACCCGAGTATTATTAAGGCTTATACATGCGCTAATAACCTTGACCATACTTGACGGATCTCAAACCTCTCCCGCTGCACCTTCTTTTTTCCTTGCATTTTGTATTTAAAAAGATACCAATCAGTGAAACAAAAAATCCTCGTCAGGGATTGTTGTGTAACTGATAATTTATTAAACATAAAATTTTCAGAGCTCTAAGTCAGCAGGTTACGAAGTTTATAGAGTATTTGCGGAAAAATCGATGACCACGGCACATTTTTTTTCTAGAAATCTATTAACTTTGGAAAAAAGTCCTCGCGAGCAATTAAAGATCAAAGACCATCCTATTTTATATATTTTTTTCGGTATTGTGCTTTATGTTGTACCAGACTTTATAGAGGTTGAACATAGTCGAAATTGCCGGGTAACGCCTTAACGTGAATATTTGTCAGGATGGATTAATGTTTGTTAGTTTGTTACTCTATCACGCAGAAACAGCTGATCCATTCCATTCGCATAATTCTTACAGCCGTACAAATAAACGAGTTATAACATTTTATGAAAAGAATAAACTAAGAATAAGGAAAAATCATACAAATAAACACGTAATAAATGAAACCTAGTATAACTTCGTAATAAGTATTCATACTAATGCTATTTCGTCCTTATTCCGGCTACCACCCTAGTATAAGTCTGACATAACCGAGTTAAAACCTATCTTTTAGTACATTGTGCTGTGTTTTACAAGTTTTAGAAGCAATTTTCAATCTAAATTTGAGATAATAGCAATGAGAGTAATACAAGAAGTAGAAAAAGTTGAGCAAATTAATAATTTCATTAAGTATTGAAATGGAAAATTTTGTATGAAATGTCAAAACATACGAAATTATGAAAAACCCTTTTGATATTTATAATGATTTATTTATTTACGGCATGCGCCAAACCATATATATCTATATAAAACTTATTTCTAAACTTATCACAATAATATAAACTTTCGTTGAAAATATAAATCTTCTAAGCCTGGAGTTGTATGTTTTGTAATATATATAATTGTGTAACTCTCTATCTCAAGGTGGGTTTATCTTCTGTTCTCCAGATATTGGATAGCGTTCTCTTTCATTTGCTTGCATATTTAATGATATACATATTTAAATTATTTCCAATAAATATTTAAAAAATAAATAAACAGAACATCGTATGATGAAACTTCACAACAAATTCGACGAAGTCAAACGAGCGTCAAAATGACAGCACCAAGGCTTAACCGTAGACAATTTCAATGTTTTTTCATAATTTTATGAATGAATTGCTACGTTGCCGCTTCGCGCCTATTGCATAGCGTGAGCATAGTTACATCGACGTTATTCTAAATTTATTTGTAAGAAATTATGACATCCTTATTCTTTATTTATTCTTATCATATCTATTCATTGCATAAGGTTTGAATAAGCAAGTTTTTATTTGTACGGCTGTATGTCTTATATTCTGAAATTTGGCACACAGAGATAGATTTTTATTTTTTATAATCTGCAATATGTAGTGACTAAATTTTTTATTATTATTTAATGACCTATTTATTAAAAAATGTTGTGTGGTTTTATGAAACCACGGTAAAAGTGAAACTTACGATAATTATCGTATTTGTACGATAATTATCGTACGTCACGCGACATGCGCTACACAGACCAAAAAGTTTGAGACGATGTAATAAAAGTTTCACTTTAATAATAATAAAAAATCTTAGAGGAGTATAAGATTAACTTTAATATCATTCCGAAAGTATGTATGGATGTGGTGATGTTTGCTGCTCTGACACGCAAGAACTACTCAACCGGTTTTAGTGAAATTTACTGCGTAAATAGATTGTGGAGGATGAGTGTGTGGATATTATAGGCTTTTTATCACGGAACGAGGGTACCGCCGCGTGATAACTGATATAGTTAGTGAAATTTATTAATTTACTGTATACTATAGCGGTCCGACCCGGCTTCGTACATGTTTAAACTTTAAACTATCTTATCTCTCAAGTTGGATCGAACTGCACATGGTGTCCGAATTTTATTACAATCGGTTAAGTGGTTTAGGAGTCCATTGAGGACAAACATTGTGACACGAGATTTATATATACAATATACATATTAAGATATGTATATAATAATGTAATACTACCATACGCCCATGGCTTTGCTCTAGATCTAGAACTTAAACAAATTATTTAAACCAGTCTCGTAAACCACGCTATCTATTGGTGAAAACAGAATGAAAATCGGTGCAGTACTTTATGAGTATATATGTATATCGCGAACAGACAGACGCGGAAGAGGACTTTGTTTTATAATATACTAGTTTTGCCCCGCGGTTCTACCCGCAATGCTCTCATCCTATTGGTCTTAGCATGATGATGTATACATCAGACCAATAGTATGCCTTATAGCCTTCCATGATAAATGGCCTATCCAACAGTAAAATATTTATTCAAATCGGACCCGTAGTTCCTGAGATTAACGCCTTCAAACAATCAAACTCTTCAAGTGTATAATTTAAATTTTAAGTACAGATTTAGTGAAAGACCGTATGCATTGTATAAAACAATATGTTATTTCAACAGTACAAGCAAACAGACACAATTATATTTATATGTATACATATTACATACACACACGAAGTCATTCATACGACGGGAAGTGTGAAATAAAAATGAGTGCATTGCACCGTACAATAAATATACTTATTTGAAACGACGCCAACAAGGAAACCCGTCGCAAGAGCTTGTATCAATGACTTGTAGTATACAGTATACACCTACATTGACTTATTTTGAATGAATAAACTAAAACAATCGCTGGCTGTTCACTACATAGTATAAAACAAAGTCGCTTTCTCTGTCCCTATGTCCCTATGTATGCTTAAATCTTTAAATCTACGCAACGGATTATGATTCGTTTTTTTTTAATAGATAGAGAGATTCAAGAGGAAGGTTTTAGTATATAGGTATATATAATTTATTAGGTTTTAGACAAAGTGGGCGAAGTCGCAGGCGGAAAGCTAGTCATAGGTAAACGCATGCAATTGTTGTGATTTGTATTGTCACAGATAACACGTGTGCTCTTTTTGACGTGACAACGTCTTATTATTCGATACAGCCGGCTGCACGCACGAAAAAACATGACTCATGCGGCGTTACCTCGCTTTGAGGCGTTCCATGTGCTTGAAGTGCAAGCGAGAGCGCGGAACGAGCGACAAAGAAGCACAATCGGAAGTTGTCACGTTCAACTATCGTCATTAAACCGACTTTACAGATAACCATTTTTTTTCTCAAAATAGAAATACATATAAATATTTTGTGCTCACAATAAGTGATCAACTAAGCAAAAAAAGTATTTTTTAAACATTTCGCTTACAAGTTGGTTTTGTTCCACTACCGGGAATCGAACTGACGAGCCCAAATGGTTGATGAATCATTTTGGTATTTCTCGGAAGATAGCTATTACTGTGGCTAATCCGTTTTGTGATTTATATTTGAAGACTAGATTCTATTTCTAAAACAAAGCATTTTTTCTAATAAAATAATTTATTATTTTCTTAACTCTATAGAAATTAAATGCAATTTATTGACTACTATTTGTGCCCGCAGTTTTACCCGCAGTGCTCCGCTCCTATTGGAATTTTTCAAATCGGACTGGTAGTTCCTGAGATTAGCGCGTTCAAACAGACAAAAAAATATTGATATAGATTTTTTTCTGATACGAGCAAAAAGTTAGGGAAAATCTAGTTGAAATAATAATTAAATACTAAGATAAATTTTACTATCGCATATTGATAATTAGAATAAACAAGAATTATTCATTAACAAATGCAACAGACTTTGACCCTGTTTTAGATTCACACTGTATCATATTATGGATACTATCGTAAATCTGTACTTCACTACATATATTGTTGTAGTATAAAACAAAGTCGCTTTCTCTGTCCCTATGTCCCTATGTATGCTTAAATCTTTAAAACTACGCAACGGATTTTGATGCGGTTTTTTTAAATAGATAGCGTGATTCAAGAGGAAGGTTTTAGTATATAATTTATTATGTTTTAGACAAAACGGGCGAAGCCGCGGGCGGAAAGCTAATAATATTATAAAGCTGAAGAGTTTTTTTGTTTGAACGCGCTAATCTCAGGTACTGTTGGTCCGATTTGAAAAATTCTTTCAGTGTTAGATAGTCCATTTATCGAGGCAGGCTATAGGCTATATATCATCACGCTAAGACCAACAGCAGTGGAGCACTGCGGGTAAAACAACAGGGCAAAGCTAGTGTGATGATAAAATTGATTTGTCCGATAATAAGCATGAATGACTAAACATAATATAGTTATAGGTAACGATTAAGTTTGTCAGGAAAGACCTGGGGACATTGGAACTTGGAAGTATAAAATCTAAGACTTTTATTAATTTAAATATTAAAATACAAGTAATCAATGGCTGCAGGAAACCGCTATATAGCAATAAGACTGCCAATTGTTTTAATTTATAATAAATAAGGTTCTATTTACAATATTTTAAAACAATCTAATATATATTATAAAGGCGAAAGTTTGTAAGGATGTATGGATGTATGGATGTTTGTTACTCTTTCACGTAAAAACTACTGAACCGATTACAATGAAATTTAGCACACATATAGAGGGTAACTTGGATTAACACATAGGATAGTTTTTATCCCGGAAATCCCACGGGAACGGGAACTATGCGGGTTTTCCTTTGCAAACGCGGGCGAAGCCGCGGGCGGAAATCTAGTAAACTATAAAGTAAAGTAAATCCGCATCCTAACTCTACTTTCCATACAAAAAGTATCCCTAAAACTAAACAATACTAAAAACTCGGATACAAAGTTCAACGTATTCCATTCAACGCTCCCCCCACCCCTGTCTAGACGTACGGGAACAGCTGACTTTTGTTTTGATTCCCTCAGTGTGGCGTCGCGTCTCGCGCGGGGCGGACGTGTTCGCGCACAGCGGTGACAATAATACGTGGTGTGTGTAGGGATATGGATAAGGGTTTATTGTTGTTTTGTGGTTGTTGTAAATAAAAATAGTTTGTTGATTTTGTAGGGGTTTAAAAATAAACTCGTTTTTGTTATTTTATCAAAATAACTGATAGTCTGAACTCTCTTGATATTGAAGTCAGATCATAAACACAAAATCATTTTATTTTTTCAATAACTTGTTTAATTACTTATTAAAAAGTACAGCTGTACTAAACAAGCGGTTGTTTAAAATCATAACAATTAATTACTCTTCGTTTGTTTTAAAGTTCGATCAATCTTGTCTAGTCTAGACGGTTATGAAATTTAAATATAATAATTATAATAATGTAGGTAGTTGAAAGGAAGCAGCGGTCCTTTTGTTTTTCATCAGTCGCTTCTCGACGCTCGTGCTGTGCGGACGTGCGATAGTTTCTGAACAAAGATATAATCAAGAGATAATAATATTACAGTTTTATTAATTTTAAATATTTTAATTATTTAAATTAATATTTTACTTAAATAAAAAAATAATGCGGTTGTTTTACTATGTTGATATAAAAATAAAAAAAGCTTGCTTTTCTATATTTTTAATTTACTTGATACTAAATCAAATGTTTTCCTAACATTTAACAGATTTAATTATTATTATTTTTTTAGTTTTTGTTAATCTTTTACTGTTTTTTATTTTCAGCCATCATAAAATGACGTTAAGACCTAGTTTTATTTAAATATAGACTGATAATTGTGATATAACTTGTGATAATAGTGATAATGTTTTGTTTATTTGGACGGAGTGAGTATGGGAATGATTATGCTAGATAAGATTAGATTTTTATTTCGTGTAGTTTGATTCAGTATTGTATTTGTAAACATGTAGTATATTCTTATCGGGATTTATTATACACAGAGAGCTTATTATATTTTAAGTTTTTTAAATAAATCCGTCACTTCATGGATTTTTTCAGTTTCACTTCTGAGACGTGTGCTCGGTACACACGCTCTTTTTTAAGTTTTTAAAATTCTTACTTAAAAATTTAAAATGATGCGTGACATCAGGAATATTTTGGTGAATTATAAAAAAGCGAAACGTTAACAAGCTAATCGGTATATTAGATGATGACTTCCTTCAACACTATTAACACTTTAATTAATAAATTTTAAAGTGAAACTTTTATAACATCGTCTCAAACTTTTTGGTCTGTGTAGCGCTTGTCGCGTGACGGTCGAACCGTACGATAATTATCGTACAAATACGATAATTTTGTGCCTAAGTTTCACTTTTACCGTGGTTTCATAAAACCACACAACATTTTTTTTTAGCTTTTAGAATGACTTTTTTTTAATATAATATTATAAATTTTTGTAGCTTACATTATTAATAAGTAATTACACATCTTTTCCAAACCAATTTTTTTTAGATATTATAATTATTCCTTCTTGTTTCATGAAATACAATACATTTTCTGCTATTAAAAAAAAACAGTAGTTACCTAAGAAAATCTATCCTTTGTATGATAACGTTAAAATTGCCAGAGACCAAGTTAAGTTCTGCATGTTAAACATATATTTATTTTAATTCAATCAACTATAATAAAAGTAGCCTATGTCTTATTTTGGGTCTTCAGCTACAAACATACCAAAATTTCATTGTTATCGGTTCAGTAAGTAGTATTTGCGTGAAAGATTAACAAATACATCCGTACAAAATTTCGCGTTTATAATATTAGAAGGATTTTATGCTTACTAGACTTTTATTTATTTATTTTAATTAAAATATGGAATTGGACATGCTTCGAAAAAATATCACGTAAAAAATTGCGTGTGTCAAACACAGATAAAAATTAAAAAAAAAATAAACATAACAATCTGGGAAATTCATTGGTTTGAGAGTTAAAAAAAATTTAAAATCAGCTCAAATATTAAATTGACAAACTTATTTCGAGATTTATTTCCCAGTAGGAAACTGCATTATTCTTGAATTGCATAGTTGTAGTTATAATTTTTCGCCTCTTTTACCCGTAGTATTAAAATTAGATTATATTTTAGTAAAAACTAGCTTTTCGCCCGTGTTTTCAAAGGAAAACCCGCATAGTTCCCGTTCCCGTGGGATTTCCGGGATAAAACCTATCCTATGTTAACACATAGGATAGGTTTTATCCCTTATTACTAATTATTATTTATGGTTAAAACTTGGATTAACTCCAAGTTACCCTCTATATGTGTGCTAAATTTCATTATAATCGGTTCAGTAGTTTATGCGTGAAAACCATACATACATACAAACCTTTCCTCTTTATAATATTAGTATAGATATACATATATAAGTTTAATTTAAATTGGAAGGAAACAAAGCAGATATATTAATTCATTAGGTATAGGATAGGTAAACGACATCTAAAACGTAAACCTATAAAAAAAATGTTGTGTGGTTTTATGAAACCACGGTAAAAGTGGAACTTTCCGAACACTGCTTTATACCTACTCGGCAGCCGACCGTCACGCGACATGCGCTACACAGACCAAAAAGTTTGAGACGATGTAATAAAAGTTTCACTTTAAAAATATGATTTTTCATGCAAAAATAGGAAGGAAATAAAAACAGATGGTACCTGTCAATTCAAACGTATATGTACTTAGGTATAGGAAAAGGGACGTCTAGACCGCGTCTAGTTGAACCTAGGTCAATGTTCAGACAACAAAGGTTTTCAGGAGGGTTCATTGAATTTCATGGTACAGTTTACCCGATTGCGCAGGGAGGGTTAGGTTTTTCGTATACGTATGTTTCTTTGGCACACCCTACAGTTTAAAACGCCGGACGGATTTCGACTTATGAGGTGTTTTTGTAATCCTCTGAAGTTATCTTCAGGGAAAATTAAAATTTACTGTATATTTGTATATGTATGCTAATAATATAAAGCTGAGGACGTTTTTTGTTTGAACGCGCTAATCTCAGGATTTAATGGAACTACTGGTTCGAAATGAAAATTTATTTTTGTGTTGGATAGGTAGTCCATTTCTGGATTTTTTATACGTTTGTCATTGAAAATCGCGGGCTGTTACTAAAATATTATGTTAATATATTTGGAATAAATATAATCATTTATATACATACTTAAGTAAATTATTAATGAAAATAGCTTTCCGCCCGCGGCTTCGCCCGCTTTGTCTAAAACATAATAAATTATATACTAAAACCTTCCTTTTGAATCACTCTATCTATTTAAAAAAACCGCATCAAAATCCGTTGCGTAGTTTTAAAGATTTAAGCATACATAAGGGACATAGGGACAGAGAAAGCGACTTTGTTTTATACTATGTAGTGATAATTAGATGACATGTAATGCGTTCCCTATTTTTTTAGGCCTATGACTGTATATGATCATTTTTTTCGCTTTTAAACATAATTTATTTGTATTTAACGTTCACATTATAAAATTTTCTTGCTTTTACAATGTCTATAATACTACCGTAGAAACAGGGAACCCTCTAATCTTGACTGTTATTTGAGACATTAAAGTCTAGACTACAGCCGGGACCCTAGGTTGAGAGGCAAATTTTAGTTCCTAACATTTTAATATTTACCGTTCCTATTCTTTTGGTGTTAAAGTTATTGTTATGTCTTTTTGTGTATTTTAAAATTATTGTGAATTGACATTGTAATTAAATAATGATATCCTTTGATTAATTAAGGAAATATAGTTTTGAGTTTTATTATTTATTATTAACTAGCTTCCGCCCGCGGCTTCGCCCGCGTGGTGTTTTTTCGCAATAAAAGGTAGCCTTTGTTCTTTCTCAGGATCTAAAGATTGTCTGTGCCAAATTTCATCAAATTCGGTCCAGTAGTTTATGCGTGAAAACCATACATACATACAAACAAACCTTTCCTCTTTATAATATTAGTATAGAAATACTCTTATTACAAGATATTTTTTTAAACACGAACAACAATTATTTAAACAAATAAAAATATTTATCAGCTTTTCTTTACATTTTTCAAAATATTACTAGGATAGCAGGCTTACTAAGATATTCGAGTATAGAAAGTTTAAATAGTTAACAAATGATTTCATTTTGTTCCAGGTGAGTGTACGAAATTATTTCAAGACTGTGAAGATGAAAAGGAGATTGAAGCAGAGGTAAGGGGAGGTCTAAAGGAATTTATATAAGGTTTGATGTTGTCTTGTAGTATCGATAGTTTTTCTTTCATCTAGATTCAAGCGAATTTCAACTCGTTTTATTTATGACTAGTATACTTGAGAAAGTTAATGATAATATTTTCTTTATTACGAGGGCCTAAAGATCTGTAGGTTTCACAGTGATCAATACTTATTTTATTATTGTTTGTATCATATTGCGTATGTAATGGTTCATATTGCGTTTTTTTGCGACATAAATACAATGTGCATACTCGCTACTTGCAACTTTTAAATTTATTTTTCTTTCATATACCTATATACCTATATGAAAGAAAAATAAATTTAAAAGTTGCAAGTAGCGAGTCAGGGAGACTTTATAAATCAAGCAGAGCTAGATCTAAATTTTAATTCCTAGGGGGAAAAACACGTATTTTTTATGTATTGTCGTTACCAGGAGAGTGTAATTACCACCTAGCATACTAGGAGGGGCGGGTTTTAAGGAGTTCACTTATATTGATTGCAGATACAAGTAACGTTCACCTATCCAATGTGTGTGAGTGATTTATTATGTGAGTGTGTGTAGCGTCCGCGAATGCGTATTGATGAAAATATACTTTCACTGCGCTGTCGACCTGGATACGTAAACTGCGCTGCGTTTATGCAATCCTGGTACGTTTCATTTCCATTTTTATAAGAAAACTAGGTATTATTTCGAGTTTATTTAATTTGATTGAATCCCAGCTTATTCAGAAATGAGGATACATACAAATGGAAAACCTATATAATTCTGTGTATAAGTTACAAGTACATAATTTCAACCACGGTTTCTTCACAAGTTATTCGCATACATTTTTTGTTAGGTACATATTTAATACATACAATATGTTAATTATTATAACAATATCACATTTCGTGGTTAGAAGCTTCAAGCTGTGGTTGTTGACACCTTCCGGTAAAATCTTATCTCTTATAATATAGTTACACAGGAATTGTAATGAAACACCACCACAAAATATTTCTTTACTGGGTTCTATTGAAATTCTCCTACTTTGTTCATTTTCAAACATTGCAGTTATCCCTTTCGCTCATGATAGTTGATGCGTTGATGCCATCTTTGACGTCTAGTCGTGTGTGCGTTGGTTTGCCGTGTTGGAAGATCGAATGTTGTGTTGGTAACATAATATCTACACCTTTTTATTTAAACTGAGATTTAAACAGATAGAATTGTATTATCTGTGCTGATAATATCATCATTTCATTATTTATATTCAAACTATTATTTATATTTAATATTATTAAATCTACATATTACGTATTTCAAACGACATACTTGAGTTTCTCGTATAACAATCGTAATTATTAATTTTTTCTTTCCCTCTCAATTATGTATTTCCTTTTCACGCATGATTCATTGGTTAATGATAAAAACATGAGCGTGTATTTCATCATTAGTCGACGTGTCTAAGACTTTCCTGTTAAACAAAGCATTACAATCTTTAATATGGTAAAAACTAAAAAGTAACAATTTATTAAGTATACAGGCATATCCTTCAACTTTTAAAATCATATAAAGGCCAAAAAAATTTGCAGTTTCCGTTATTAGGTAAAATTTATTGAGAAACGAATTTAAATGTTATACTTCCGTATGACTTGTACAATATAATATTGTGAGATAGTATCTCACAATATTATGAATATTTATTAATAGGAAAGTTAATAGGTAAGTATACATTTTTAAACTTTTTAAAAGTTATGTTTTATTTAAGTTTAAACTTTTTTGGTAGCAAAAACAAAACAATCCGTCCGTAAACGGACTGGATACTGCGCAGTTAGTTGGAAGCAAAAAAAATCTACTGATTCACGGGTCAAGTACCAGGCGTTCATAATTACTATGGAAGTGAGATCATCGACTATGAAATATTATGTATATTGTACCTAACCTACGTTTCGGGAGTCCCTTCCAAGGTAATCTAATCTCTATATCGAGCGCGGTTGGTACCGTTATCACGTGAGATAAACGTGCTGTTAAAATAAAAGTGGCCGATGGCAAATTCGTGCCAAGGTTCATTATGCTGTTGCGTCAACTCATTACACTCGCTCAGACCACTCGACGCCCATTTCAATACGACATCGATTTATTTTTCAATCCTTCATTAGACGCTGTATTCCTTCAAGCGCTGCACTTTGTTTGAAAATAGAACGCGATTACAGTTAAGCGTTTTAAGCGCCCGATATATATTATGGAATAGTTTGAAGCACTTTAAGCTTGAAACGTGTATTTTCAGCACGGCAACAGCGTATCTATGTCAGAAGGGCTCGGGGGAAGCTGTGACGTAAAAGTGCATTCGAATTTCGAGTTATTTTAAAAAGTCATATGTCGAAAATTTATAAGATCGAACGTAGCTTTTATATTTACATGATAAGGTTCAAAATCAATTGCACTTCCGAGTCACCTTGATATTTTTCAATACGACAAGGTCGATTGTGCTATGATTCTACATTTAGAACTGTGTTTAGCAGGAATAAGGTCGGTTTTTGAATGGCTGTTTTTGTTTAGTGGTGACACGAGGCGATTACCATACAAAGGCCGATTGGATTTGAACGTGGATTCGACGACTGCTAACTACGGATTGTTAATTTCATCATTAATTCGATAATTAATAATTAACTTAATTCCTACGATGACGAATTGAAAACACCAATTCTAGATCAATTGTGACAATCTTTATTACAAGACGCTTGATTAGAAATTATCTCAGTTAACGTACATATTTCAGTATTATTATTAGAGACTAGTCGGCGACTAGTCGGTAAAGCCGACTATCCGGCCACTGTTGTAGTCGTCGATTAGTCGGCGACTAATCGGCAAAGAGCGCCGACTATCCGGCTTTTTACGTAGTATGTATTTCTCAATGAAAAATAACTACATGAAATAAAAACCTTGATTATATATTATTTTATTTTTATTTTATAATCAGTCTTATACATTAAAAAATGTAAAGCAATCTTTCCTTTGATAATCAGTTTTTAAAATTACTTGCTTGTAAAAAAAAACATAATTATGACATTTATTGAACAAAATAGTTAGTTCCAATCCTAATTAAAAACATTTATTTCTAGAAAAAGGTACACACACAAGAAGAAAACACAAAATAGAAGAAGAAAGAAAGTACGATACATAAAATTAGACATAAATTAGACGCCATGTTTGTTGAGAATCTGGTACTGTGTGTGCACTGCATTTCCAGAAAAGGGTCTTGACTCAGCTTTCTGCCATAATCGCAGCAAGCTGCGACTACAGCGCTGGTATTCTGTCAAGACCGAATGGAGGGTGTGCTTTCGACTTTCCACTGATTTGCTACAGAAAAATAATAATATAAATAATAAATAGATAACTAATACAAATAATAGATATTAATAAATAAATAAATATGAATATGAATTTAAATGATAAGAGATGCGGTGTTGATTGGTTGATTGGTGCTTTAAATACTATGCAGTAACTACTGTTCTGCCAGAAGTAGATGTTTTAACTTTTGTTTAAAAGTGATTTTGGATCGAAGTTGACGCAGAGGCGGCGGTATATTATTCCAGCATTTTGTGGCACAGTATTTAAAGCAACCACGAAAAGCCATGCTATGATGCTTCGGTACTGAGAGTACATCAACATTAGATCTTAAAGGATTCCGGCTTGTGTCCTTACGCCAGACAAGCTTCTCAAATAGATACAATGGGCGTTTAGTTTTCACAAGATCAAACAGGAAGCATGCCATGAAGAGCTTGTGTCTATTCCTCATGTTAAGCATCTTTGAAGAGTTCAGAAAAGGTGTTATGTGGGACCTGGCAGGAATATTAAAGCAGAATCTGGCACAGGCGTTCTGAACTCTTTGCAAAAGCCTCCGTGACCGTTCCAGTAGACAAGACCCGAATACGTTAATGCAGTAATTGAGTCTAGAAAGGACAAGGGACTCTCACAACACAATTCGGAGATCCGTATTAATAAAGGGACGCAACTTATACATTACTTTTAGACGATAGAAGCACCCTTTAACAATCTCAAGAATATGGCTTTCGAATTTGAGATTACTGTCAAAGATCACTCCCAAATTACGAGCCTCTTCCTCTTCTTGAATCGGGAAGCCATCAATGGATATTGACAAATTCAGATTTTTTGCTTTATGAACCTGCCCCTTTGTCCCGATAATCATATATTTGGACTTGACGGGGTTTAATAGCAGAGAGTTGTTAGATGCCCAGGTTGCAATACGACTCAAATCCGCTGAGAAACCAGACATAGTCGCCGCGACGTTATCGTATTCTATTCGAGAGTATATTTGCAGGTCGTCCGCATATAGATGGTACAGGTAAATTAGCTTGGAGAAATTTTTGCATATGTAGTGGTATGTATATTACTCAGATCTTAGAGCGCGTTTCCACTATATCGTTCTGGCCTATACAAAAATGTTTCGATATCCTAACATTACTATTTAATTTTATACTTATTCCTAGCAACACTTTTGTTTTCAATAAAAACAAGTTTTAATTTGAAAGAAAATGGTTTTGACTTTATAAAAAAAAATATATCATTCAATTTTACGTCCTTGAGCAAACGACAAGGCGACTACCGTGAAACAATAAAATGTCGTGTCCATAATAATTTGTTTCATAATTAATATTTGACCATACTAATTACGAAACAAAACAAATAAATAAATCGTCACTTGATAGTGGAAAGTGGAAACACGCACAAAACCAGAATAAACCAGTTTACGCTGTCCGCAGGTGCCACGTGCAGTCGTTTGGTACCGTTAGAACATAAAGCACACATTTCATTCAAAAATTATAATTATTATGTACGTAGTTTAATTGATAAATTATGTATTTGTTGATTGTTGTTATTATTTGTTATTATTGTTATAATATTTGTTGAAGTGAATTACATGTCCCGCAGCCGGAGGCCCCAAATGAAAACTCAGATGTACTTAAAAACTACATTTAATAGCTAAAATGAGACTTTTACACCCATGTCTGCACGATGCAGACCGGAGTTAAAGAATGAATTTATACAGTTTAATAATTATAAAGACGTAAGCTTGGATGCTAAGGGAAATCGCATCCACATTCTATTCCCGTGCGAACGGCGTATTCAGCAGTTTTGTATGAAGGCAGGGCCATAACTAGTGTTTAATTTGTGTGTAAGTGTTGTAACTTTATATTGTTAATTCAAAATGGCTCCAGTGTTAAAACATGGTCGAGGCAAGCCTTTGACTTCTCAAACTAAAGAATTAAACTTTAAATGTCGTTTCTTTTTCAGGTTAGTAAATTTTTCATTTTAGTAACATTGTTAATGTAAAAGTTATATGTATGTTAAATGTGCAAATATTAAAATAAAGTCTCATCTTTTTCAGAGGAGAAACACATATAGTTTAATTTAAAATCCCTTATATATATAAAATAAAAACTAAAAATAAAATGTTGTTTTATTTTATTTGCTGACCATACACTACTACAAACGCAAAAATTTCTCCAAGCTAATTTACCTGTAGTTGGAGTTGATAAGGCACCGCGTAATGTCTGCTGAATAAATTATGAACAAAAGGGGGCCCAATATCGAGCCCTGGGGAACACCACGTGTCAACAAGAGCTCCGAAGAGACGTTAGAAGAGCCATCGTTGTTGTTCAGAATTACCCTCTGTACACGGTCTCGCAAGTAACTATCAAACCATTTGCAAGCGCCGTCATCAAATCCATAAAAGCGAAGCTTACTGATCATGAGTTCAAAATTGATCGAGTCAAAAGCTCTCGAAAAGTCCAACAGTGCGAGCAAAGACGCGCTGCCCATATCTTCATTAGATAAGAGATCGTCTACGACATTCAGCAAGGCCGAGCAGGTGCTATGGCTCTTCCGGAAACCTGATTGGTATTTCGGTAAGATATTATTCTCTTCACAATAAATAACTATTTGATTGTACACGATTCTTTCCAATAATTTTGAAAAATATGGAAGCAAACTAATTGGCCTTAGGTCTTTAAATTCTGAAGGTTCATTGTTTTTAGGTAGTGGTCGGACTAAAGCTATCTTCCAAGCAGATGGAAAAATTAAAGTTTCAAGCGAACGATTTAGAATAGCGGTCATGGCTTTTAATGTGGTTGGCAATGTAAGCAAAATCATCTCTCTCGATATTTTATCGTGGCCTTGCGCATTCGACTTTATCGCAAGTATTAGCTTCCCCACGGTTTCCTCGTCGACAGGTTTCAAAGAAAAATATCCCGTTGTGAATTTATGATTGTTAAAGTAATCTAAGGTAGGTTTATGAGTCGTATTTGGAGCTGGGATATTTAGAAAATGGGAATTTATTGCATCTGGATCCCGTAAATGGTCAGGTATATCAGTACTGTCGCGAAAATTGGGCAGTACGTATTTTTTCAAATTCTTCCAAAGTAGCTTTGAATTATGGGAATGTGATTGGATCTGAGACTGATAAAAAGCCAACTTTTCTTGTTGCATACATATATTGGTAAAATTTTTCAAAGATTTGTAGTATGACTTATCACTCTCGCACTTGGACGCCCGATATTTATCGTGAGCTTCATTTCGAGTTTTCATAATTTCAAAAACAACATAATATCTTCTTATCTTCAATGAACATTTATAAGTATTTCTTATTATTTAAATAAAAAGTAGATTTTTTAAATTAACAAACTCAGTTATATGTATTAAAGCAAGAAAATATTTTTTTACACTAAAACAACGCTCTCGACCACACAAGCAAAAATGAAGGAACAATGCGAAGTAAACAAAACATGTTCCGACACGCTCGTAGGCGGTGTATGCGATTGCGCGCGAATCAGCCGACGAAGCGATACGGAAATCCCTGAAACCGTAATCGGCTTAGCCGACTAGTCGGTCTTATTACAACCGACTAATCGGCTAGTCTTATTACAACCGACTAATCGGCTAGTTGGTTTACAACTAGGTTGGGCGGCTTTCAGTAAACTTGCCGATATCCTTAAAAACCAGAAGATCCCACTATTTCTCAGGCGGCGAATGTTCGATCAATGCGTCACACCTTCGATCACATACGGTGCAGAAACGTGGACATTGACTAAAAAAGTTACTCACAAACTGCAAGTAGCTCAACGTTCAATGGAACGTGCCATGCTCGGAATCTCCCTTTTAGACCACATACCAAATAGAACTATCAGAAAACGTACAAAGGTTACTGATATTGTTCTCAAAGTATGCCAACTCAAGTGGAGATGGGCAGGCCACATGTGCCGAAGGAGCGACGGACGGTGGGCGTTGAAAGTGGCGGAATGGAGACCATGGAGTGGTAGACGTAAGCTAGGCAAACCGAAAGCACGGTGGTCCGACGATATTTCTAAAACAGCGGGTAAATCTTGGATGCGTCTGGCCAAAGACCGAAAAGAATGGAAAAAACATGAGGAGGCCTATACCCGACTATGGGTGAATTAAGGCTTGAAAGAAGAAGAAAGAAGAAGAATCGGCTAGTCGGCTAGTCGGCGAAAGTCATAATCGGCACATCACTAATTATTATGGTTTAAAAAAATTAAGAAAGAAGAAGATGAATTTTATAACTATAAATAATATGTAAAATAAGTTATTTATTTAGCTCAATATAAATCAGGGGTTCCCAACCTTTTTTTGTCTACTGCCCACTTTAAGAATAAATTATTTTTTAACGCCCCCCTTTTTAAACATACTTAAAAAACGCTAAGTACTTATAACTGATTATTGAAACGCAACTTTATAGAAGAGTATCTTTTATTGAAAATAAAACAAACATAATCAATTCTTATATAAAAACTAATGTGAAGGTTGAATCTGATGCTGTTCAATAAGTTTGTTGATATCAGGTTCCAATTTACTCAAAAACAGCCGCAAGTCGCCACGTTCGGTAACACGCAAACGATTTCTCTTTTTAGTAAGCAGCGTTGCCACAGCACTAAATCCACGTTCACACAAATATGACGATGGGAATGCTATCAAGAATCGTTGAACAATTGACCACAATCCAGGGTACAATTGTGGGATCGGTTTTTGTAGCCAAAATTCTTGATATCCATTTTTAAACTTGATTTTTGTTTCTTCGTTTGTTGTCAATTCTATAAGTTCTTCTTCCAGCTGAGGTGACATTGCTGTGTTGACATTTGAAAACGGATCCAACACCCAGTCTGGTATTTCCAAGTTTAAAATGTCCTGGTATCGTTCGGTGAAGTCAATGTGGAGGTTTTCCAAATGTTGGCAGTAGGCAAACAAGTCGTCGTTACTGCAAAATACTGATAAATTCGGAAAATTGTGAAACTGACGTCTGCCCATATTCTTTTTGTGCAGAAGCAGTTTGGCTGCGAAAGCAGCAACGACATTTTTTGTTTTAATTAAATTTAGTTCATCGCCTTGCAGTTGGAGGTTCATGTCGTTGAACAGTTTATACAGGTCTGTCATGTAAGCTATATCATTCTTTGATGTTATGAGATTGTTGCGCAGTTCTGTATCTTTAGTTTCCAAGAACTCTATCACAGAGTCAAACAGGTTGTAAAATCGAATCAGACAATTGCCTCTTGACAGCCAACGAACTTCAGTATGAAGCAACAAACGGTTGAAATCTTCGTCATTAGTAGCACAAAGCTGATGAAATAATCTATCATTCAAAGAGCTGCTACGGATTTTATTGACTGCTTTGATGACATATTGCAGTGATTGAAATAGTCGTTCACTTAAGTTTCTAGCAACCAAATGTTGTCTATGAATAACGCAATGTATAGCAAGGACATCTGGAATTTTATTCTTTAAGTACGCTATGAAGCCTTTATGGCGCCCTGTCATAGCCGGAGCGCCATCCGTAGCAACTGATATAATATTTTTCAAAGGAATCTCTTTCTCTTCACAAAACTTTTCCAATGTATTGAATATGGTTTCGCCTTTTGTATCTGTCTCCAAATTTCTGGCAAACAATAGTTCTTCACGTATTTTCTCATCTTTAATAAACCTCCCGTAAGATAGCAACAACGCTTCATTAGTTGGTAAAGTGGACTCATCGAGCTGAATTGAGAATTGACTAGTCCTCAGATGATTGCACAATGATTCTTCAATGTTTTCAGCCATTTCATCAATTCGTCTTTGCACAGAATTATTACTCAAAGGAATTTTTCGGATAATATCTGCGGCCGGTTTATGAAGCACAGTAGTTATTACTTCCTTTATTGCTGGCAAAATTAACTCTTCTCCGATGTTGTGTGGTTTGCCTTTTTGAGCAATTAACAAAGAGAAACGAGGTACGAAGCTCGAAGTCCGTCGTCATCTTGCTTAGCAGCCGCCGAAAATAGTTTTGATACACTTGGCTGAGTATTATGCTTCTTCTCTAGGTCTTGAAAATATGCTACATTCTTGTCTTTCTTATCTGGATGCATTTTATTCAAATGATCTTGCAGTCTTGAAGGCTTCATTGCTTCGTTCGAAAATGTTTTTAGACATAGAAGACACAAAGGCGACGACGGGTTTGTGGGATTTTCAATAAATCCGAATTTAATATATTCCGCAGAGTATTGCCGTCTCTTCTTTTTTACTTCCGACATTGTTTTGTTTTGAGAAATACGTAAGTGTTGAAATCAAGTACTGCTTATCTATTATGCGCGAAACCGCAAATGAAAATAAAATAAATTTACTTCGTTTATATAGGATTGCATAAGCAGCACGCACCAACAGGAATAAGACATCAAACGTGCATAAACTCGTTTATCTCATTCGACGCCCAATCGTACTCGACAAGCAAGAACAAGTATTATAGAACCAGCCGATTGATACAGGAATGTACAAATCGGATTATTTAACAAAAACTTGTTAAAACATGATTGCCCGCGGTCTATTATATCGAACCGATTTTGAGCTATATCTTAATTAATATTAGTTGATGTTCACAAGATGTCGACTCTCGAAGTCGAGAGCTCAGTCGGTTTCTAAGAGTCTTCCTAGCTAGGTAGATGAAATTATAAATCGACCCCAAAGCCCTACACAACGCCCCCTTTTTTTTCTGGGTCTCTTACCGCCCCCCTTTAGGCCTGCAGCGCCCACAAGGGGGCGTTATCGCCCACGTTGGGAAAGACTGATATAAATGGAAGGAAAGTTGGTAACGGCACAACGGTTAATAAAACTGTATAAAAAACACATTTATCCATTTTATGTACATTGAACTCTATTTTATTGGCAATAGAGTTCGTTTACACTTAAATAAAATTGTTTTGTTTTGATTTTTTTTAATTAGTATGCTTATCATTTATGTATGCCTAGTACTTATGCGCGAATTATGTTAGATATATTGTTAGTTTTGTTATCCTTTCATTGTTTTTATGAAATATCTTGTATGGAAAAGTTTTTTTAATATTATTATACCTATATTTTTTCCTCGGTTTGTAATGCGTTTTTACCTGAATTTAGACTTAGCTACTTACCTATATGTATTTTTTTATTTTGGAATAACATCAGCTGTTACGGTCTGATTTTTAATATTATTGGGTTCAAAGGAAAAGGGTCTATAACGTTTTAAATAGGTTTTAAATATAAAACGTAGTTTGTGCTACGCCCACCGGCAAGAACGGCTAATTATATTAACCGACCGGCGAAGGCGCAAAAAAAACCGAAATTTACTTATTAATAATTTATTGTAAGAAAATTACATTATAATTTATTCCTAACTTAAACTACGTCCCTCCCGTTCAATGTTGGAACCAAGAGTGCACGTCGTCCTCGGCGGGGCAGCTGCAGCGTCGCGGTGGTGGTGATTGCCGCAACACTCTCTGGAATCGCAGGTGTGCGCGATGTCGCAATCGCTATCAAGTACAAGTCCTTCTTGGGTGGCCCAATGCATCCTCTAATAATTAAGGCGTGTTATATGTAGGTACATAACAGGCTCATAAATAAAACATAAATATTTTAAATACGCTTAAATACGTAGAAACAAGCGTTTAACAAAAAGTTCACCTCTTACATTTTTGCACTATGCCATACACATGTTACTAGGATATATGTATTATGAAAACAAGTAGATTAGATAAAAATTTGCGCGAACATTGTTTGAAAATTGAACAACGTCTCATCTAGGCCACTTCAGACGAGAGCGAGATAGAGGATACAATATAGCGCACGCGTGAAAAGGATAGATATATAGATGTTTGTCAACATCGCGCAATTATATATTTAGAATCTACTTCCCGCTTCCGCGATATAGTGTTGCCACGTTTGTGGAATATTAAGATTAACGGCCGCTTGATTTGTGTGTTATTTTAAGATTATATAAATGTACTAACTCATTATTAATTATTTATTTTGAATACATTAAAGATTTAGTTTTTTTTCTAAAGATGATATCGAAAAATACACAAATATTTGTCTTTTCGTTTTCATAAATTAGAATAATACGTATGTTTACAAACTTTTTACAAACAAAGAATTAAATATTATTACGCACAAAGAATTTTCTGTATAGTAGGTACTTATACATACTATTATATATATATGTCGGAGTATTGATTTATTCAGTTGGTATTAACGTCATCTATTGGTAAAGTTATGAGTATTTTTAATATTGACATGGTAAGACTTGAAGTTTTAACGAATGAATTTATGACAATGACAAGTGACAATGACATTTTCCTTGAGTCAGTAGTTTGGCAGGTTGGGGGGTGTCAGTTCGAACGACACTTGCCGCCCGACAGCCAACCGCGCTAGTTGAGCGCACTGATTCTTTTTATTATTTACGATCATGGCGGACGTTGAAATTAATCGCGAGGAATCTCCGAAATATATAATACATGTATATTTTTACATTTTCTTAGTTAGTTTTTTAAACATGGATTATAATTATAAATTCATTACTGAAGCTATTTAAATTTTTAAGTTTTATTCGAGAAAAAACGTGTGGCGTTGCTACTTGCTAGTCTAATAATTAAAAAACATTGTTTGTTTTAAATTGTGTATTTTTTATACTATTGGTTTACTTTAGTGGTAAGAAATAATAAATTGATTAACTATGTACATAATAATATAATATAGTACCTATAGATAAAAGTCGCATATAAAGATAAGCCGTAATCAGTGTTTTTAGGTCACTTTCAGTTATTATGTAACAATATGAAATCCTAACAATATAAAATGTGCAAATTCGTAGATAACAAAGAATAAGTACCATCAGGTAGTAACGGCTAAATCAATGTTGATAAATTTTCGCACATTTCTCACCTACTTAAAATAAATATCTGGAATCTGGATGTTTGATTTTATCTCATCATGAGTTTAAGCGTGATTTTTTTAAACTAGGTATTTTTATTATTTTAGTACCTTCGCGTTTTGTCTATAATTAATTAATCTAAGTATACTAATATTCTAAAGCTGGATAGAGTTTGTTTGTTTGAACGCGCTAATCTCAGGAAAAACGGGTCCGATTTGAAAATATATTTTACTGGCAGTCTATTTATGGAGGAAGACTGCTATATATATTTTATTATCAATCGCATCATGCTAAGACAAATAGGAGCGGAGCGGGTAAAACCGCGGGGCACAGCTACTATTACAATGATATAAGTATAAATAGAGAAGATGAAATTGTTTGTTTCTTACTATTTAAGTTAACTTGAAACCTTTTCGACTCATTATAAAAATTATCTTACCTTTATTCTATTTCTATCCTTGAGAGTAATATTACGAACACAAAAATAATAACACAAAAATTAAGTTTTTTTCCGTAGTTACCTAGACAATTTTTGTAGATAGGTATGTATTACAAAACATGTTTTTATTTACTTACCACACAGTGTAAATACAATAACATATTAAATGTTGTACAAGTCATTCCGGATGTAGGTATGTACTTTACATATTTTTAAGTCGGTAAAAAATTAGTAAAAGTATTTTTTTTGTAATTTCACAAGTGACCTAGATGCTGAGGTTGTATTTAGTCTATGAGCATTATAATTTATAATTAGGTTTTATAATTTACTAGCGGTCCGCCCCGGCTTCGCCCGTGGTACATATTTCGCAATAAAAGGTAGCCTATGTTCTTTCTCAGGGTCTAAAGATTGTCTGTGCCAAATTTCATCAAAATCGGTCCAGTAGTTTATGCGTGAAAACCATACATACATACATACATACATACATACAAAACTTTCCTCTTTATAATATTAGTATAGATTTGTACTTAAGTAGGTAATAATTATCTTTAGTTTTTTTGTATTTATTTTAGGGCCGATTTTTCAATGCTTGGATAATACTTATTACTTATTCGTCGAATAATGTATAAAACTACCATTTTAAAAACGTATTCTAATTGCCCGTATTTGACAGTTTACGTGACATTTTAATATTATCGTGTAATACTTTATTGGACGGATAAGTTTTATCCAAGCATTGAAAAATCGGCCCTTAGAAAAATATTTTACTAGAAGCGTGTTTTTGATTGAAACAGGTCTTTTGTCGGTTTAAAAATATTTCATGTTTAAACTGTGAATAAACCATCTGATAGCCAAATATAATTCAGGTATGAAGAGCCTTTTTGCTTGTGCTTTTTTCGTTAAATTAAAAAAAAAAAGTAGTTTTACCACAGCACAGATTAGTAGTTTATGTTTATGTAGAGTAGGTAAGTAAAATTAATTCTAATGAAAAAGGAATTGTTTTTAAAATTATGTAATGACGATTCAAAGGTGCTTCTAGAAGTCTAATTGAATAAATAAATGTTTGAGTTTGAGTTTATTAATAAATACCTGTATTTTACGTTATTTTAACTAATAACTAGGTAACTATACTAATAAAATTAGCATAAAAAAGATATTTTTTAAAATTCAGTCAGATAACTCATACAACTTACATAATATTAGGTACATATAGTACAATCGGTTTAATAATAGCAGGAAATTTATATAAACATGGCATGGATATTTTTTTATTAAACTAAGCATTCATTCATTGTCTTATGCAATACTTTGCAATATTTAATGTAAAATTAACGCTTTAGTGAAAAATATATATGCAAACATGGTTCGTTTCATTATTTTTCGCTACTTCCCGCCAAAAATACAACTTTTTCTAAATTCTAATACATAGTAAAAAACAAAGGCATTTACGTAACCTCTTTGTTCTTATCTAGAACGCGGCTATGTCAGTGCCGGGGTGTGGCTTGCAGCGCCCTTGACACACATCCAATGCAACCCCTTGGAAAATCTCCAATCGCTTCAAGCGCACACCGTCTAGTTATACTATGAACTATGAAGCGCTCGAACCGCTGAGAGCCGCTGTACTTTCAAGCGCTTGAAGAACAGTGCCGTTTAGAAGGGCCGGGGAAGTAGGTCGCTGCAGCGCTGAATTTGAAATGTACGTTCTATTTTTAGAAGTAGGACGTTAGCAACAGGGCCTACCGAATTGGGCCGAATACGTAAAGGCGGGAATTTAATCTGTGGCAGAGTTTATGGTTCATAGTCTCTATGTTCATAGTCTATAATCTATTGCTTTGAATATTTTCGAAGTCTATTATTCAGTGTTGCCAGTTTGGTGATTTTGTCGCTAGATTTAGTGATTTTTAGAGGCTACATGGTGAAATTTTGGAAAAATATCACTAAAAAATTATCTGGTGATTTTTAATGATATTTTCAAAATCTGCCATATTTTTCTTTTTTCTCTATTATACGCCAAATACAACGCATATATGATCGTTTTATTTCTTTCTTTTTGGAATAAATAATTAATGTACCTATTATTTATTTAACATATTTAAATAAATAAATACGTTTACAATTAATTTATTAATAAGGTTTTTTATATGTTTTAGGTTAAATAAGAGGTAAATACGAGAAATTAGTCAACAAACTTTTTGATATCTAGATACAGCTACATATATTAATGATTTTGTGAGGTAAATAATCACTCATAAAATGTTACTAAATGCCCACGCGCCCTTGAAGACGGGAATCCCCACGCCAGAGTGTAGACCTACTCTACTCGTAATGAAATAAATAGTGCTATCCTTTTTTTTAAATATTGGTGATGCTCGGGGAATTCCCATAAGACACGTTTGCATTGTTTTGTTTGTGTAAGTGTAGTCAGTTGTTCTCTTCGGTAACGAATGTATCAGAATTATTAATTATTAATTTATTATAAAGTTATATTGAAGTTCTAATTTGTGAAATAGTTACTATGGATGTGCCGGTGAAAAAAAAGACTGTTTATCCTCAAAAATATCGAAAAGAATGGGAAACCCAAGAAGAATTTAAAATGTGGTTACGGCCTGTGTCAAACGATCCTACGAAAGCTTTTTGTAAGTTTTGTCATGCTGAAGTTTATGCTAGAATTGGTGACATTAAGAAACACAAAGAAACGAAGAAACATAAGGTAAAATCAGACTTGATAAATAAAAACAAACAACTTGAATTTCTCCCCGCTTCCAAAGACAATACAAACTCACAGAAAATAGAAGGAACTTTGGCTTTATTTATTGTTGAACACACGTCCATACAGCAAATTGACCATTTAACTGAGGCTTTAAAAAAATGTATTTCCGATTCAAAGAGTGTTATGGATATAAAAATGCACAGGTCAAAGTGTAGTGCAGTAATAAAAAATGTGTTGGCTCCACATTTTAAACAGAAGTTATTGGATGATATTGACTTACAAAAGTATAGTTTACTGTTGGATGAATCCACTGACCTCAGTGTGTCAAAATTGTTGGGTGTAGTAATCAGATACTTCAGTTCCACACACAAAAAAGTGGTTTCATCATTTCTCGCTAAGGCGAGAGCATCCGCGGTTTTAAGTGGTTGTAAGCAACCACTTAAAACCGCGGATGCTCGAGGAATTGTTACTGCCTTAGTCAGCTGTTTAGAAGAACATAGTTTGCCTATAAACAATTTAATTGGAATTGGGGTGGATAATGCCTCTGTCATGACGGGTATCCATAATAGCGTACATACTATATTAAAAACGGAGCATGGCTTGCCCAACTTAATTCTAGTTAGATGTGTTTGCCATTCACTTCAACTAGCTGTGTCACATGCATCAGAGCACACGTTGCCGCGGAATATAGAGTTTCTTATTAGAGAAACATATAATTGGTTCTCACATTCACCTAAACGCTATGACGAGTACAAAGATATATACAGGTAAATTAGCTTGGAGAAATTTTTGCGTTTGTAGTAGTGTATGGTCAGCAAATAAAATAAAACAACATTTTATTTTTAGTTTTTATTTTATATATATAAGGGATTTTAAATTAAACTATATGTGTTTCTCCTCTGAAAAAGATGAGACTTTATTTTAATATTTGCACATTTAACATACGTATAACTTTTACATTAACAATGTTACTAAAATGAAAAATTTACTAACCTGAAAAAGAAACGACATTTAAAGTTTAATTCTTTAGTTTGAGAAGTCAAAGGCTTGCCTCGACCATGTTTTAACACTGGAGCCATTTTGAATTAACAATATAAAGTTACAACACTTACACACATATTAAACACTTCAACAAATATTATAACAATACAAATAATAACAACAATCAACAAATACAAAATTTAACAATTAAACTACTAGACCGGGAGATATTGACACAAAATTTCGAGTCATTTGTAACAGGATGGCGGTTCTACAGGGGTCTAAGTACGCAATGACAAAAAGAAAAACGATGGTGTGAACGCTGGTACCGGCGGCTTAGTCGCGTGGGCGTTAGTCGAACTCGTCGGAAAAATAGCGAAGTCAAACAATTTGTAACACAAAAATTTTAGAATTTACCGATAGCCCATAAAAAAGAAGTAGGCGGTAGTGTCATGCCATACTTTTCCGGTGTGACTTACAGCCCGCCATACCGACGCGAATGTGTTAATTTAAAAAAAAACAATTCAACCATTTGTACCAGGCTAACTTTTGCACAGGTAACCATCGTCGTGCAGCCATTTACGAAAATCGCCATGCCATACTTTTCGGACGATTCCAAATGGTCGCCATACCGCCGAAAATCTGCAAATTTTTTTTTTTCGCCGAACCATTTACCACCCTAAATTTTTTTTTCAACAACTCCTGAATGATTATAAATAGAAGTGTGATAATGTCATACCTGTGGGAGGTGGCGAATGTGTATAAGATTTTTTTTTATTGTAAGATTTTATTCGTATTTTGAACGATTAGTAACAGTATGGCACTAATTTTTCCTGTAAGTTTGAGGTTCAACGAATATAAATACAAAATTTCAAAGATCTAGGTGGTGGAAATCTTCACTTATATAAATTAATACTAAATTAATTTTTCAAGTATGGCAGCACTTTTTCCCCCTACTAGAAGTATGGTAAATATAATAATGGTCACATTTTATCAAATACTCTCCAAAAATCCAAATGCAATACTGGTACAAAAAGTTTGGCGAAAAAAAAAATTTTTGCAGTTTTTCGGCGGTATGGCGACCATTTGGAATCGTCCGAAAAGTATGGCATGGCGATTTTCGTAAATGGCTGCACGACGATGGTTACCTGTGCAAAAGTTAGCCTGGTACAAATGGTTGAATTGTTTTTTTTAAATCAACACATTCGCGTCGGTATGGCGGGCTGTAAGTCACACCGGAAAAGTATGGCATGACACTACCGCCTACTTCTTTTTTATGGGCTATCGGTAAATTCTAAAATTTTTGTGTTACAAATTGTTTGACTTCGCTATTTTTCCGACGAGTTCGACTAACGCCCACGCGACTAAGCCGCCGGTACCAGTGTTCACACCATCGTTTTTCTTTTTGTCATTGCGTACTAAGACCCCTGTAGAACCGCCATCCTGTTACAAATGACTCGAAATTTTGTGTCAATATCTCCCGGTCTATACGTAATAATTATAATTTTTGAATGAAATGTGTGCTTTATGTTCTAACGGTACCAAACGACTGCACGTGGCACCTGCGGACAGCGTAAACTGGTTTATTCTGTTTTTGTGCGTGTTTCCACTTTCCACTATCAAGTGACGATTTATTTATTTGTTTTGTTTCGTAATTATTATGGTCAAATATTAATTATGAAACAAATTATTATGGACACGATATTTTATTGTTTCACGGTAGTCGTCTTGTCGTTTGCTCTAGGACGTGAAATTGAATGATATATTTTTTTTATAAAGTCAAAACCATATTCTTTCAAATAAAAACTTGTTTTTATTGAAAACAAAAGTGTTGCTAGGAATAAGTATAAAATTAAATAGTAATGTTAGGATATCGAAACATTTTTGTATAGGCCAGAACGATATAGTGGAAACGCGCTCTAAGATCTGAGTAATATACACACCACTACATATGCAAAAATTTCTCCAAGCTAATTTACCTGTATGAGACTATAAATTGTGGCGAGAAGCCTTTAAAAATATTACGCTCTTGTGATACTCGGTGGCTCTCCATTGAAGAAACAGTGACTCGGATATTGTCTCAATGGGAAGAACTTAAATTGCTTTTTTCTTTGCATAAAGATAAATGTTACACAGCAGACCAACTTCATTCCATGTATGCCGATGAGATAAATTTACTTTACATGAACTTTTTAAGGAGCATTCTAAATGACGTACAAATTGGAGTAAAGACTTTTGAGAGTGAGAACTCAAATCCTGTTGCCCTACTAAATACATTGATGACTTTGCTTCGTTCTGTTTGCAGTAGAGTATTGATGCCGTCGGCTGCAACAACTGACAATGATTATTTAACCATTAAAATAGAAGCCCACTTAAATCCAGTTCCGTATTTAGGATATCTTTTTGAAACTCATGCACAAAAGACCTCTTTAACCGATGATGTCGTTAAAGCAGTCAGAAAACGCTGCATTGATTTCACAGTGAAATTAGCGAAAGAGATTCAGCAGAGACTTCCTTCTAATTATATAATTTTGGAAAAAATGTGTCTATTGAGCGTGGACAATACTCTTCGTCAGGGCAAAGACAACCGAATAGCAGATCTAGCCAAAGAACTCGGATTTGATGACGAGACAATAGACAAATTGCTGCAACAGTGGCATGGAGTAAATTTTGTGCAATGGACAGCTACACATGACGTTATTGACTTTTGGATTGAAGTTCGAAATTACAGAAACGCTGCAGGAATTAATACCTTTCAAGAGTTATCTGATCTCGCTTTATCTGCAATGTCCCTTCCTCATTCAAATGCTGAAGTGGAAAGAGCATTTAGTGCTATGAATATTGTTAAAAATAAACTAAGAAACAAAATGGCTGTAAATACTTTAAATAGTATTCTCTTCATAAGAAACCAACTAAAAATAATGAAGAAAACCTGTTATAGCTATGAGCTCCCGAGCGATGTGATCTCTGCTGTTGGCAGAAATTTGAAATACTCAAAAATTGATCCATCTCAACCGTCTACATCAGTGGATCCGTCACCGTGTCAAGATGACGAAGAAATACCAAACGAAGTATTTAATGTGGATTTCTAACCTAACGTTTTGATTTACTTAAGTGAAATTGTTTTTTAAATACTTATGTTGCTTTTTAACTTGTAACTAAGATTAATAATTATTATTGTTATGATTAAAATTATGTTCCTTAACAAATAACTTGTAATTTTATTTAATACTTAACCCTTGATAAAATTAATTAGTTAGTGAATTTTGGAGATTTTTTTAGGTTAAAATATGAAGAAATCTAGAGATTTTTTTTTATTAAGCTGGAGATTTTTTTTTCTGTGTGCTGGCAACACTGCTATTATTGTAGGCTCTAATTTCAAAATTATATGTTGCAAACTAGATTTTGTTTCAAGGATTTTTGTAATTGCTTATATTAATAGATTCCAATTACTATTTTATAGATCACAGTTATTTAGTTTTTAATGGACTAGATTCAAAAATAAATATTTTAATTGATATCTGAATCGATTTATAAATCCTTTGTTTTTTTTGAAGTGGAACTCTTCATTCAATGTTGGTATCAAATGTTTTTTTTTAAATGACATCTAGATGTGATAACCAAAATTTTCCATCAACATAATACACATAATATTTAATTTTTTCCACATATTATTACTCAGTATGTTTTTATCTCTTTATATGTTCTGTGGTTTTTATTTAAGCAAAAGATAATTTTTATGTCACTAATAACAACTTTCATATTCTGATAGTATTATTTTTCCCTTAGATTTTTCCATATAACTAGGGTTTCCGGAACCGGTCTCTTTTTTGAGAACCGGGAATTTCGGTACTTTTCCTTAAAGGAACCGGGATTTCCCGGTTCTTTCGGTATTTTCGGGACTTGGGAGTTTTTTGTATTATAAAATTTTAAACAAGTTTTATGTGTGTTAACAACAAGTCAAAAGTAAACTACAATCAAATATTCAAGTATTTTTATTGTAAATTCAAATAAATCTAAAAAAATAACATTAGCATTAATCAGACTTTAATCATCAGTCTTATTAAGTAATTAAATAAAAATCACCATCAATCAGCCTTTCTACTTGTCATTTATATGTAAGTAAATAAGTATTTAGGTACCTACTATCAATGAAATGGCAAAAAATAGGCAGCTACTTATCTTAAAATCCTTGGGGCACACTTTTCAATCCTCAAATAAAAGTTATTAGACTAATAAATTAATAACTAGCAAAAATAAATGTCATCCAACAAGTGGTGAGCATGAAACTTTGCCTTGTGTCGGGCAGAACGATGGTGGAATTCTGCGGCAGGTAACAGTTCAAACAACTCATCAGAACACTCCCCATTGTACAGACGATAGAATACACATAAAGATGCCACGTCTCGTCGTAAAGCTAGTGAATCCAGCCGATCGGTAAGTGCTCGGTTGCCGATAACTCTGACGGCTCTTCGTTGCACGCTATCGAGTGGAAGGAGTTGATATTGTGGGGCGCCGGCCCAGAGATGAGAGCAGTATTCCATATGAGGCCGTATTTGCGCTTTATAAAGTAACAAGAGATGACCTGGCCTGAAATACTGCTTCGCTCTATTAAGGACGCCTATTTTTTTAGAAGCTAAAGTAGCTTTGCCTTTCAAATGATAGCGGAACTGAACGTCATCAGATATATCGACACCAAGAATTCCGATACTAGGCTTTATGCTTAGGGGAGTGTTCTCAAATAAGGGAGCTGTGAGAAATGGGGTTTTCTTGGCTGTGAATGTACATACTTGCGTCTTGTCAGGGTTAAATCGGACAAGATTTTGTCGACCCCACTCAGAGACTTCACCAAGGAGAGCCTCAATATTGGACACAAGTATGTTTCGGTTTGTATTGACGTGTTCTCGAGAAATATTTGGGCGGCCGGTATATATAGCATCTCCAGTACTGTCATCTGCATAGCAATGAATTTTACTGATTTGTAACATGTCATTGATATGCAGTAAGAACAGTGTGGGTGAAAGGACGCAGCCTTGAGGGACGCCAGCGTTCACGGGCAGTAGTACAGAGCTCGTACCGTCAACCAACACCCGGATACTACGAGATGTAAGAAAGCTGGCAATCCACTTACATAATTTCTCTGGGAGTCCATAGGCTGGAAGTTTCGAGAGAAGAGCCCGATGCCACACCCGATCGAAGGCTTTTGCAACGTCCAGACTAACCGCTAAGGCCTCCCCTTTACTCTCGATCGCCGTAGCCCAACGATGGGTTAAGAGAAGTAGGAGATCACCAGCTGACCGTCCATGGCGAAAGCCATACTGTCGGTCACTGATCAACTGGTTTTCCTCCAAATAACCCAAGAGTTGGCCGTTAATGATGCTTTCCATCACTTTTGAGAGTAAAGAGGTAATCGCGATAGGTCTGTAGTTGGATGGATCAGAACGATCGCCTTTTTTAGGGATCGGGTGTACAGAGGCAGTCTTCCACGAAGCAGGGACAGAGCGACCATGTATTTCGCGCGTTTTTTCTATAAGCTCGGAGCTATTTACATAAAAGTTTTGAACTTTTGAACAGTAGAAAGTGTGGAAAAGTAAAATAACAGTGAATAAGAGTTTTACAGTGAAGAAAAATAATGAATTAGATAGTAGGAATAGAAGTTTGAAAGAGTAATAGATAAACTAGTAGTATTAAATAATATTCCCGAAAGAACCGAAAGAACCGGGAATCAAAATTTATTTCCCGGTTCCATTTTACTAACAAAAGAACCGGGAATTCCCGGGATTTTCGGTTCCGGGATTTCCCGGTTCTGAACCCTACATATAACGTAGCGTAGGTATGTAGTTCCGAAGATTTGAGAATCTATTTTTTTTTCTTAAGCTACCTTAATTTTAAATGCAGATAACAATAAAATATGTGTCATGCTAAATTCAACGAAGACCTTTCTCTCAATTATAACTTACATAAATAAAAAGGAAAGATTCAGTCTCAAAAAAAAAAAAAACTGCAGAGAACAAAGATAATTATTATTATATTATAAAGCACTACAAATAGAATAATTAAGTTTACGTGATTAACAAATAATGATAGGAATTTTTCGATGCGAAACAAGAACAATATTGTTAACAAATTTACTATGATCATCTAATTGTGGTGTATTTAATTATATTATCATCATCAAGGCATAGTTAAATTCGAACTTAAACTTTAAAATGTATTTAGGGCCGATTTTTCAATCCTTGGTTAAAATTTATCCGTCCAATAAAGACTAAAGTATTACACGAACATTTTAAATGTCACCTGTAAACTGTCAAATACGGACAATTAGAATACATTTTTGAAATGGTAGTTTAATACGTTATTCGATGAATAAGTTTTAACCAACGATTGAAAAATTACTCACACACACACATTATTCAACTAGAGAAGAAGATAAGAATAAGAAGCGCTTTTGATCAGTCGTAATAAATAGATTAAAATTTAAAATTAACTATCGGTTCGGAAAGCAGTATATTAGGTAAAACTAAGTAAATTATTACTAGGTAAGCTTGATAAAAATAAATATTAGCCTATATTGAAACTCACTCGTGTGGCTTACAAGTTACAATTTTTCTGATCTCGACTAAAAATGGATATAAAATTTGCCTTTCAGAAATTGAATTTTCAAAAATCCTGAAATAGTTTGTTCTTTACATTCTATCATGGACATTCATTATTTAAAGGAAGTTATGCAAGTGGCGTGTAATAGAGTAGTTTGTAATTAAAAAAAAAAAAACGTCTAGACAAGACCTATTTAGGTCTTATTTTCAGTAATTGTTTGTATAGAAAATATGCTTGTGAATATTATAAACACGAAAGTCTATGTCGTTGTTTGTTTGTCATTTCAACACACCGCAACGGAGCGATTTTATGGTGCGAGTTTGTGTTCTGGAGATAGTTAGGAGGCTTATTTTGTAAATGTATGCTTTCACACAGAATTCTTGGATCGATTTTAAGTATTCTTTTACCAGCACAAAGCTAGATTTTCCTTAGTCAGGCTGTTTAGCCTAGTTATTAAGAAGTATATATGTACTACATACATACACACTATTATAAGACATACTTATATAATATATATCGTATATATTCACTTTAGTATAGGATCTGTGACGAGCGACTAGGAGACAAAAAAATATATCTTTATTTATTGTAAATTCCAGATGCACAGTAACGAAGCAGCGCCCGCCGGCGGGCCGGCGCTGCTGCAGCAGCTCGGGCGGCTGATCGTGCGCTCGCGCAGCAGCAGCCCCGCGCGTGCTGCACAGCCGCATAGGCACAAGCTGCCGTCCACCAGCAAACAGGTTTGTAGATTAACCTGTTCATATTGCAGCAGTTCTGGAGACCAGCTGTTAAGCAGCGCAACAGTGCAGCAGTGTAAATATAGTAGTAGTACAGAAGATATAGGTAAAAGGTGCTGTCCACCAGCAAACAGGTCTGTGTGATTAGGCCAGCTTTCCAGCAGTGCAGTAGGTAGTGATGTAGTTCAGAAGTTTAGCAGTTTAGTACACCAGGAGTACAGCATTATTAGGAGGTATAGGCAGAAGCTGCTGCAGCAGCTCGGGCGGCTGATCTAGCGTTCGCGGAGCAGCAGCCGTAGTGCCGCACAGGCACAAGCTGCCGTCCACCAGCAAACAAGTTTGTGTGATAATTGTGCTATAGGTAACCAGATTTTAAATTGCAGTTAATAAATGCAGAGTTCAGCTGTCTAGCAAACCAACATTTTTTTGAGAAACAGGAACCGTCTACCAGCAAACAGTAGTAGACCATCTGGCTATGTCTAGCAGTGGACTTGTAGCTCAGCCAAATATTGTTAGGAGATACAGGGAATAAGCACAGGCTGCCGTCCACCAGCAAACATGACGGTTGTCTAGCTAGTTCAAGCAGTCAGAAATTTATAAATCTAACAATTTAACAATCCAAAAATCTCGCAGTTTTAAAAAACATGATTACTTTACATTTGGGTTACCATAACTGAAGATAACTTGAAGAGAAAATTAGAGAAGCACTTCATAGAAAAATATAAATTTGTATTGATTTTTAAAACATTTTGTTAACAATTTCAGATAATAACCCAACCGAAATACGACTCGGAGGAGCCCAGGCCGGGCATCGAAGCGGCACTCGACAACCACGTACAATCCTTGTGGAATGAGCAGATACCCATTTGTATAGAGGTGTGTACAGTACTCCAAAATTAATAATGCGCATGCAGATCTTCGCTAATTATCGTATTTCCAGAAACACCCGAATCACCCCGAATTATTGAATCGTAAGGGCCCTAAACAATGCACTTGCATCTTGCACCTTGTTCGAAAGAAATAGGAGTCAATTCAGAGTCATACACAATCGAAAACAATTCGGGCGATAGGTGACGGTAGCCTGTCAGTCAAAAAATTCAAAAATCCGTCAGTCGTCTTTATATACTGGTGGTGACCGCACGTATTATCTCTGTATGGAATTATATAGAGCTGCTGTTACATACCCTTCTTAGTTTTGTTTCAAAGTTGAATTTTCCGGTAAAATGATTATTTACACAGGTAGCAGATAGCAGTGGGGAAAGTGAAAATTTATAAGAGCATAATGAAAGTTCTGATCATTCTACGATATCAGAAATAGAGATAATCCCTGATTCTGTAAATCCTTTGGACTGAGATTTTAATGATTAGATTTCACAATTTAAATGTAAACCAGTGTTTGAAAATCATTTTTTTAAATATAAACTTTGTCATTTTAACCTTCCATACATCCATCATTACGCCAGCTTCAGTAAGACACTTTAATAGTTCTAAGTATAGAATTTTCCAAGTAAATCAATGCAACAAATATATATTCGCAATCGTGTGGCTTATCCTCGCTATTAACTTACATTGAATTATCGAAACAAATTTCGTTACTTATCTCTTTTACCATAAAATCACAATAAAAGTCATAATTCTAATAAACTATGCATGAAGAAAATATATTTAACCACTCTATATACATATCGTCTTCGGAGGCTCGGGGAATATGACAGTTGCCGAACAGTGACGAATTTTTCTATGCGCATTATCAGTTTGGGAGTACTGTACTTTTCACTACTTATTTTTTTCTTCGTTTTTTTTCTCCTGTATTCTTCAAAAGTTTGATGGCATGTGCAAACAGCCTTAGTATTGATCCAGCGTTCTGGATTATGGCCTAATCTTTTATGGGATACGTCTGTGTCCTTGAATTGTGAATAATAATTAATTTAGGCGTACAAAAAAATGTCAGTTTTTTTGTTTCAAATATTTTTGATGATGTGCTTCTTCTTACTGCCTTGCATAAGATAAACATTTATTTATTTAATTAGACTTTTTTAAAGAGCGATATAAAATCCTTTATTGATAAAATACATAACCTAAAACCCAAATCCACGCATTCCAGGTGCTCCTAGCGCCCTCCTGCCAAGACTGCTACATGTCCATGTGTCGGCTGGAAGAAACCGCCGCGTACGACAAGTTGCACTCTACACGCGGGTTGCTGCTCGAACGGTGGACCATGAACGCTGTTAGCAAGTGAGTTTACAATACAATACAATGTAATACAATACAAAACAATACAGTGCAATACAATACAATACATACAGTGCAATACAATACAATACATACAGTGCAATACAATACAATAGAAATATAAGTTGTTTTTACATTTACATACAATTATTTCTACCATTACAGTTTACCTGATACGATAGGGAGGATTATTTACAATACAATGCAATATAATACAATACAATACACGTAAGAAAAGCACACTTTACATGATAAATTATTTATTACAAAATATAATTTAAAGATCAGACAACTGACATCTTTTAAAATAGACAAAGTATTGTAAGTATTCTAATTATTATCATACTAGCTGCTCCGCGCGGTTTCACCCCCGTGGCTCCACCCCTGTTGGTCATAGCGTGGTGATAGCCTATAACCTTCCTCGATAAATGAGCTATCTAACACCGAAAGAATTTTTCAAATCGAACCAGTAGTTCCCGAGATTAGCGCGTTCAAACTAGTCGATGATTTAAGAGGTTTTTGAGTTATTACAAACATACAAATGGACTGAAATATACAACTAATATTTTCCTGTTTTCAAATGTATTTTGTTCTATACTAAAGATCATGTATATTAATTTATTTAATAAATCAAATGGTAATTAACATAGTTTCTTAATTACCTACTTATGTAATGATATATATATTTCTAGAATAATTATATAATTTATTTATATCTATACTAATATTATAAAGCTGAAGAGTTTGTTTGTTTGTTTGAACAAGCTAATCTCAGGAACTACTGGTCCGATTTGAAAAATTCTTTCGGTGTTAGATAGCCCATTTATCGAGGAAGGCTATATATCATCAGCTACGGCCAACAGAAGCGGAGCAATGCGGGTGAAACCTCGGGGAACAGCTAGTAGTTTATATAAAACTAACTAAACTATATAAAAATGGTTTGAACTATGCCTAAAACTTAACAAATTAAATACTAAAACTTTTCTCGAGAACCAATCTATCTATTTAACAAAACGAAACCGCATCAAAATTCATTGCATAGTTTTAAAGACTTAAGCATACATGAGACAGGCAGACAGCGGGAAGCGACTGTGTTTTATACTATGTAGTTAGTGATCATGAAATAAATTGTCAACACAATAATTTATGCATATAATTCTGTGAATTTTAATTAAATTCAAAGATAGTTTGTTGTTTTTTTTGAGAAGTTTAACAACTAATGTATATTATGTGTGTATGTGTGAGTAGATATGTATGCATGTGTGAAGGTATTTAAATAATTGTTTTTTTCAGGTGTACTCGTTTATGTCTATACTAATATTATAAAGAGGAAAGGTTTGTACTTATGTATGTATGTATGTATGGTTTTCACGCATAAACTACTGGACCGATTTTGATGAAATGTGGCACAGACAATCTTGACCCTCAGAAAGAACATAGGCTACCTTTTATTGCGAAATATGTACCACGGGCGAAGCCGGGGCGGACCGCTAGTATGAAATAATACCAAATATATCAACTGTATTGTTTTGTATTAATATCAATGTTTCACAATTTTACAGGAACACCGACAGCCCGCCAGCTATTTCGCCACTTTGGTTGATGAATGCTATCCGCTCGCAGCTGCATTTCTCCCAGCTATCAGCTTGGAGAGCCACATTGAAACGGGCCCAGCCGGAGCGGAGGTATAGATGGACAGATATATTTTTATTTGGTTCGCAATTCGTTGGCAGTGTGTTTTTGTTATTTTTCATTTGTAAGTGGGTAGTTTATACAAATTCAATTATTTATGGATTTAACTACATTTTGTTAATTAACTTTTGAATCGACAAAGTACAGAATAAATACTATTTATCATTACACTGGCTCCAGCAAACTGACATGAATATTTTTTTTATACAGTGTACATTAGTTTATATTATTTGTATTTTAATGATGATTGTTCATTTATCAAATAAGGTATCTTTAGAAAAATGTTTCTCATTTCTTACTGCCTTTGCTAATAAAATCAATTATGTTTGCATCAATTAAGTACTAATTATTGCCTTTTACCATTTACAGAAGGAAACTCAGCCGCGAGACATGCAACATAAAGAAGATAGAAGCGAACTGTGACGTCACCGACCTAGAAGAATGCAAGCTGAACATCGTCTACTCCATCAAAATGGCCGCCGAGTACAACATGGCCGAATTCCCGCGCCCCCCCACCGACCACACCTTCCCCTTAGCCAATATCGGCAATAATATCTACCTCAAAGTGGTCCTTAACAGCCTCCCGCGTCTAGATGACATACCACACGTTAAATGTTTCTGCAAGCGACGGACCAGCAAGGAAATTCCACAGAATATACATGAGGAAATCATCGGGAAGCTCAACGATCTCAGTATTGGCAGGAAATATCCAAGCGATGCCATCAATTCCAATGTTGGCAATACCAGCCGGAGACTGTCCATCATATCCAACCCTAGCTCCACGGAATATCTATACTCGAGCTGTGATAAGAAAATTCTGGACGACAGAATGCTAACACCGTGCAGTGAAAGTGGAAAACACAAGTGCAGTTGTGATGATGAGTCCGATGAAAAGAAAACGCCCAAAAAACTAGACGAGAGACGGATAAAAGAGATAGCTAAATACAAACGTCGGTTGCGGAAAGAGTGCAAAATTAAACGGCTCTGCGACAGTACATCGTCTGATGGGGAAATAAAGAAGGAAACGCATACGTCCATACCGATATTACAAGCGGCTAGATTTGACAGATTCAGAGCAATCGGTTGCTATAGAAACCAGACATATCTAACTCTTCCCGCTAGTAGGATAGAGAGCAAATCTCCATTTATAGAATCTATAAATATACAACCGCCTGAATTCAAAAAGACTAACACAGTTGGGACGCAGACAGACGATATATCCTGTATATGTGGTAACAAAATGCTCATGAAATGCTCTACCTGTTTTGATACTATCAAAACGGGTATGGTCAGATCGGAAGGCAGCTACAACTTGGCAGAGAACGGAGCGAGGCGAAAGCGAAGCGATGACGAGCGGTCGTTGAAAAAGCTAAAATGTGATATAAGTAGTGATAGTGATAATACACAGTGTGATATAAGTTTAGGTAGTGATAAGTGCGATGTGGTTAAACGGCCGAAATTGCGACGATTATTTCCCATTAACGACAGGATTGAGAAGATAGTGAGCGATAGGCAGAATAATGACATACAAGAGTTGAAACTGCGGGACGATGATTCTGTACTGCAGAAACCGGAGCCAAAACGGCAGAAGACATACTCTATAAACGAGGACTATGTTTTATATGAGAAATGTGACTACGGATCTATAGATTGTGATCTCGATTCACCAAAGGATGAGGAAATTAAGTTTGTTGAAGCGGGGAAAGATCAAGCACTAAAGGATGAAAAGTTTTCTGAACCGCGGAAGGATCAGATACCGTCTCCAAGTGAAATGGACAGGTTCAGGTGGAGGTTCGACTCCGCAGCATCCATGGTGTTCCACACGAAGACTGGTCTGCCGTTGACTTCGAGTCCGGCCCCGTTGAGACGAGGCAATAATTGCTTTGACTTTGACGACTCCATTAATGGTGTGTCTGGGATTAAGAGGTTGGTGTTTTTTGTTTGTTTGTTTGTTTGTGTTAAGTGCTGGTAGAGGTGGTATAACCTTAATTTTCTACACTAATATTGTAAAGAGGAAAACTTTGTTTGTTTGATTGTAATGAATAGGCTCATAAACTACTGGACGGATTTTAAAAATTCTTTCACTATTCGAAAGCTACATTATCCACGAGTAATATAGGCTATAATATATCATCATGCTAGGACCAACAGGAGCGGAGTAATGCGGGTGAAACCGCGCGGCACTGCTAGTTTTATATATTTTCTATAGGAGAGCCGACGCGTCGCTTATAAGTACTCCACTAGGAAGTGGATCTATTGCTTAGTATTAAATTTATAGTAATTTAACTAGTTGAAATATACTAAGATTACGGATTAAGGTTTTGTGAAATTTTAATATTTTCTAAAGTCATGTAAACAGTTAAAATGGAATTAACAATTTAAGTTAAGGTTAAGAAAAGTGCAATTTTTTTCAATATTTTCTAAATAATTTTTTTGCTCAAATAAATTTTAAGTTGACGATGTGTGAAATTTTGAGTTTTACTATGACATTTTATGGTAAAAATGAATCGCCAAATGTGTTGGTAAACGCAAATCTCGAGAACGGCTGAAAAGATTTCGTTTATTCTTTTTTTTATAACAATTGAACAACAATTTTTTTTATAACAAGAGTAAAAGTATACATCATTACATGTATCTCGGGCGAAACCGGTGTTGACCGCTAGTTTTCAATAAATACTTGTCAAGTTTACACGAAAACTTTTTGAGTTCGAGTTAACGTTTAAGTTGGTGTTAGATTTTAAGTTTGACTTTGAGTTTGAGTTAAGAGTTTAAGTTTGAGTAAGTTTAACTTTGAGTTTGAGTTTAAGTTTGAGTACAACATTCCAGCGCGCTATTCCACCCGATATCGCCGCCGTCCCCCGCGCCCCCGTCCCCCGACTCGCCCCCCCCCGCGCCCGCCATCACACACACACCGCACAGGAGGAAGAAAACGCCCGTCAGCAAACTGCGCGTTGGCTCTAGCACGGGGCTTTTGGGTGAGTGGTGGAAAAAAATAAATAAAAAAAAACATATACATAGATAATATACCCAATACATTCATATGAAACAAATACACACACACACAAACACACGCAAAGGTATATAAATACACACATGTACAAATTAAAGCATAAAGACACACTCACTGATACTTGCACAGAGACTTACAAAGAAAGAAATACACACACACAGTTAATACACACAAACAGTTATTATATTTATCTATACTAATTTATAAAGCTGAAGAGTTTATTTGTTTGTATGTTTGTTTGAACGCGCTAATCTCGGGAACGACTGGTCCGATTTGAAAAATTCTTTCGGTGTTAGATAGCCCATTTATCGAGGAAGGCTATAGGCTATATATCATCACGCTAAGACCAACAGGAGCGGAGCCACGGGGGTGAAACCGCGCGGCACAGCTAGTTATTAATAAAAACGTGTTAATTTTAATGTTATTTAATGTATGTATATTTATATAATATGTAATGTAAACGTTTATTTGTATGCCAATTGTTTGGCGAATTGTGTGGACTATTTTATTAATTAAATCATGTTATCTTTTGTATTACCACAATTCTCAAGTAAATGATTTGAATTTGAATTTGAAAAAAACGTATAAACAAGCACAATAAATAAACACATTCTACATAATATTCCAGGCACGTTCGAAGAGTCCGCTCTCAAAGGGCGTCTCGAACCCGTGGCCACCGTGCACGGTTTCACCGCAGAACTGGGCGCGTCGGGTGCGTTCTGCCCGCCGCACCGCCGCCTGCCCGTCACTGTGTTCTTTTATGCACCTGGAGGGACTAATGCACCGTATATGGTGAGTGTGGGTTAAATCTATATTCTTATATATAAAATTCTCGTGTCACAATGTTAGTCTGCATACTCCTCCGAAACGGGTGGACCGATTCTCATGAAATTTTCTGTGCATATCGGGTAAGTCTGAGAATCGGCCAACATCTATTTTTCATATGTACCACGGGCGAAGCCGGGGCGGACCGCTAGTATATATATATAAAACTCAAAGGTGACTGATATAGTGATCTATCAACGCACAGCCCAAACCACTGGACGTATCGGGCTGAAATTTGGCATGCAGGTAGATGATAGGACGTAGGCATCCGCTAAGAAAGGATTTCCCGAAATTCTTGCGGGAACGGGGAAAAACGGGGGTGCACGTACAAAGTCGTGGGTGGAAGCTAGTAAATAATAAAATAAAAATAAAATAAAAATCATTTATTGATCAATTTGTGGGTTAGGTACAAACATGTAACATTTGGACCCCAAACTAGGACAGCCTGTATTTTGAGGTCCACCTTCCTTAATGACACAATAATAACAAAACTATAGCATAATATTAACTTAAATAATGATTTAGGTAATTTAGCTATTTTTTATACAAAATTATACAAAATAAAATTTAAATTATACATTTTAAATGGGGGGTTATACAGGGTGTGTGACACCCGTGGTTAGAGTGAGTTGTAAGTGCGGGATAGAATGGGGGTTAGGTAATGTAAGTATAGGTAAAATTCGATCAAAATATGTTAGAGTTAGAATTATTCTCATTTAGTAAAAGGGAGTACACGCTTTTAATTTTTACACATATTTGGACAAATTAATTGAACATAACTTTTTGTACTTATTAAGCTATTGCATAGCTTCTATCGCGGGCCTTAAGCGCGGGGACCGAATCCAGAAATTTAGTAACGAAAAACCTCACGCTCCCCACTCCGACGGGCGCGGAGGTGTGGCTTGAAGGCATAGCATGTAATAGCTTTACCGCGGCAGTCCCCGAATGTCACACGTCTTTTATATTTGCATTGCTATACGTTTCTTATGAACTAAGGGACGCTAAAGTCCTGTACACAGCTAGCATATTGTACTGTATCGATTATTTACACTAAAATTTAATTTTGTTATTGTGTTGAATGTTTGTGTGTGTGAAGATTATAATAATGTTTGTGTGTATCAATAAATTACATTTCCCGCAGCCGGAGGCCCCAAAAGAAAACTCAGATGTACTAAAAACTACATTTAATAGCTAAATTGAGACTTTTACATCCATGTCTGCACGATGCAGACCGGAGTTAAAGAATGAATTTATACATTTTAATAATTATAAAGACGTAAACTTGGATGCTAACTCAGGGAAATCGGACCCACATTCTATTCCCGTGCGAATGGCGTATTCAGCAGTTTCGTATGAAGGCAGGGCCGTAACTAATATTACAATAATGTGCTGGTATGTTTAAAAAACATACGTAACTCGTATCCAAACACAATATAACACTTGTGGGCGCACATTGCAGGGGCACATAAACCTGGGCGCGGGCGGGTACCGCGTGCCGCGCGCGGGCACCGTGCAGGTGTCGCTGCTGAACCCGCACGGCACGCTCGTCAAGATGTTCGTGGTGCTGTACGACCTGAGCGCCATGCCCAACAGAGCCCGCACGTTCCTGCGCCAGCGCACGCTGTACCTGCCCGCCGGCCTGCCGCCCCCCGCCCGCCCGCTGCACCAGGCGCTGCGCTACCTGATCCACCTGCGGTGAGTGCCCGCCGGCCTGCCGCCCCCCGCCCGCCCGCTGCACCAGGCGCTGCGCTACCTGATCCACCTGCGGTGAGTGCCCGCCGGCCTGCCGCCCCCCGCCCGCCCGCTGCACCAGGCGCTGCGCTACCTGATCCACCTGCGGTGAGTGCCCGCCGGCCTGCCGCCCCCCGCCCGCCCGCTGCACCAGGCGCTGCGCTACCTGATCCACCTGCGGTGAGTGCCCGCCGGCCTGCCGCCCCCCGCCCGCCCGCTGCACCAGGCGCTGCGCTACCTGATCCACCTGCGGTGAGTGCCCGCCGGCCTGCCGCCCCCCGCCCGCCCGCTGCACCAGGCGCTGCGCTACCTGATCCACCTGCGGTGAGTGCCCGCCGGCCTGCCGCCCCCCGCCCGCCCGCTGCACCAGGCGCTGCGCTACCTGATCCACCTGCGGTGAGTGCCCGCCGGCCTGCCGCCCCCCGCCCGCCCGCTGCACCAGGCGCTGCGCTACCTGATCCACCTGCGGTGAGTGCCCGCCGGCCTGCCGCCCCCCGCCCGCCCGCTGCACCAGGCGCTGCGCTACCTGATCCACCTGCGGTGAGTGCCCGCCGGCCTGCCGCCCCCCGCCCGCCCGCTGCACCAGGCGCTGCGCTACCTGATCCACCTGCGGTGAGTGCCCGCCGGCCTGCCGCCCCCCGCCCGCCCGCTGCACCAGGCGCTGCGCTACCTGATCCACCTGCGGTGAGTGCCCGCCGGCCTGCCGCCCCCCGCCCGCCCGCTGCACCAGGCGCTGCGCTACCTGATCCACCTGCGGTGAGTGCCCGCCGGCCTGCCGCCCCCCGCCCGCCCGCTGCACCAGGCGCTGCGCTACCTGATCCACCTGCGGTGAGTGCCCGCCGGCCTGCCGCCCCCCGCCCGCCCGCTGCACCAGGCGCTGCGCTACCTGATCCACCTGCGGTGAGTGCCCGCCGGCCTGCCGCCCCCCGCCCGCCCGCTGCACCAGGCGCTGCGCTACCTGATCCACCTGCGGTGAGTGCCCGCCGGCCTGCCGCCCCCCGCCCGCCCGCTGCACCAGGCGCTGCGCTACCTGATCCACCTGCGGTGAGTGCCCGCCGGCCTGCCGCCCCCCGCCCGCCCGCTGCACCAGGCGCTGCGCTACCTGATCCACCTGCGGTGAGTGCCCGCCGGCCTGCCGCCCCCCGCCCGCCCGCTGCACCAGGCGCTGCGCTACCTGATCCACCTGCGGTGAGTGCCCGCCGGCCTGCCGCCCCCCGCCCGCCCGCTGCACCAGGCGCTGCGCTACCTGATCCACCTGCGGTGAGTGCCCGCCGGCCTGCCGCCCCCCGCCCGCCCGCTGCACCAGGCGCTGCGCTACCTGATCCACCTGCGGTGAGTGCCCGCCGGCCTGCCGCCCCCCGCCCGCCCGCTGCACCAGGCGCTGCGCTACCTGATCCACCTGCGGTGAGTGCCCGCCGGCCTGCCGCCCCCCGCCCGCCCGCTGCACCAGGCGCTGCGCTACCTGATCCACCTGCGGTGAGTGCCCGCCGGCCTGCCGCCCCCCGCCCGCCCGCTGCACCAGGCGCTGCGCTACCTGATCCACCTGCGGTGAGTGCCCGCCGGCCTGCCGCCCCCCGCCCGCCCGCTGCACCAGGCGCTGCGCTACCTGATCCACCTGCGGTGAGTGCCCGCCGGCCTGCCGCCCCCCGCCCGCCCGCTGCACCAGGCGCTGCGCTACCTGATCCACCTGCGGTGAGTGCCCGCCGGCCTGCCGCCCCCCGCCCGCCCGCTGCACCAGGCGCTGCGCTACCTGATCCACCTGCGGTGAGTGCCCGCCGGCCTGCCGCCCCCCGCCCGCCCGCTGCACCAGGCGCTGCGCTACCTGATCCACCTGCGGTGAGTGCCCGCCGGCCTGCCGCCCCCCGCCCGCCCGCTGCACCAGGCGCTGCGCTACCTGATCCACCTGCGGTGAGTGCCCGCCGGCCTGCCGCCCCCCGCCCGCCCGCTGCACCAGGCGCTGCGCTACCTGATCCACCTGCGGTGAGTGCCCGCCGGCCCGCCGGCCCGCCGTCATACGTGTAATAGTTGGTACAGTTAGTGTTACAGCTACAACAATAACTAAGATACGTGTAACATCTGCTCCACTAAGTGTTATAGTTGCTACAGTAAGTTAGATACGTGCTACAGCTGCTACAGTAAGTAAGTTACGTGCTATAGCTGCTACAGTAAGTAATATACGTGCTACAGCTGCTACAGTAAGTAATATACGTGCTACAGCTGCTACAGTAAGTAATATACGTGCTACAGCTGCTACAGTAAGTAATATACGTGCTACAGCTGCTACAGTAAGTAATATACGTGCTACAGCTGCTACAGTAAGTAATATACGTGCTACAGCTGCTACAGTAAGTAATATACGTGCTACAGCTGCTACAGTAAGTAATATACGTGCTACAGCTGCTACAGTAAGTAATATACGTGCTACAGCTGCTACAGTAAGTAATATACGTGCTACAGCTGCTACAGTAAGTAATATACGTGCTACAGCTGCTACAGTAAGTAATATACGTGCTACAGCTGCTACAGTAAGTAATATACGTGCTACAGCTGCTACAGTAAGTAATATACGTGCTACAGCTGCTACAGTAAGTAATATACGTGCTACAGCTGCTACAGTAAGTAATATACGTGCTACAGCTGCTACAGTAAGTAATATACGTGCTACAGCTGCTACAGTAAGTAATATACGTGCTACAGCTGCTACAGTAAGTAATATACGTGCTACAGCTGCTACAGTAAGTAATATACGTGCTACAGCTGCTACAGTAAGTAATATACGTGCTACAGCTGCTACAGTAAGTAATATACGTGCTACAGCTGCTACAGTAAGTAATATACGTGCTACAGCTGCTACAGTAAGTAATATACGTGCTACAGCTGCTACAGTAAGTAATATACGTGCTACAGCTGCTACAGTAAGTAATATACGTGCTACAGCTGCTACAGTAAGTAATATACGTGCTACAGCTGCTACAGTAAGTAATATACGTGCTACAGCTGCTACAGTAAGTAATATACGTGCTACAGCTGCTACAGTAAGTAATATACGTGCTACAGCTGCTACAGTAAGTAATATACGTGCTACAGCTGCTACAGTAAGTAATATACGTGCTACAGCTGCTACAGTAAGTAATATACGTGCTACAGCTGCTACAGTAAGTAATATACGTGCTACAGCTGCTACAGTAAGTAATATACGTGCTACAGCTGCTACAGTAAGTAATATACGTGCTACAGCTGCTACAGTAAGTAATATACGTGCTACAGCTGCTACAGTAAGTAATATACGTGCTACAGCTGCTACAGTAAGTAATATACGTGCTACAGCTGCTACAGTAAGTAATATACGTGCTACAGCTGCTACAGTAAGTAATATACGTGCTACAGCTGCTACAGTAAGTAATATACGTGCTACAGCTGCTACAGTAAGTAATATACGTGCTACAGCTGCTACAGTAAGTAATATACGTGCTACAGCTGCTACAGTAAGTAATATACGTGCTACAGCTGCTACAGTAAGTAATATACGTGCTACAGCTGCTACAGTAAGTAATATACGTGCTACAGCTGCTACAGTAAGTAATATACGTGCTACAGCTGCTACAGTAAGTAATATACGTGCTACAGCTGCTACAGTAAGTAATATACGTGCTACAGCTGCTACAGTAAGTAATATACGTGCTACAGCTGCTACAGTAAGTAATATACGTGCTACAGCTGCTACAGTAAGTAATATACGTGCTACAGCTGCTACAGTAAGTAATATACGTGCTACAGCTGCTACAGTAAGTAATATACGTGCTACAGCTGCTACAGTAAGTAATATACGTGCTACAGCTGCTACAGTAAGTAATATACGTGCTACAGCTGCTACAGTAAGTAATATACGTGCTACAGCTGCTACAGTAAGTAATATACGTGCTACAGCTGCTACAGTAAGTAATATACGTGCTACAGCTGCTACAGTAAGTAATATACGTGCTACAGCTGCTACAGTAAGTAATATACGTGCTACAGCTGCTACAGTAAGTAATATACGTGCTACAGCTGCTACAGTAAGTAATATACGTGCTACAGCTGCTACAGTAAGTAATATACGTGCTACAGCTGCTACAGTAAGTAATATACGTGCTACAGCTGCTACAGTAAGTAATATACGTGCTACAGCTGCTACAGTAAGTAATATACGTGCTACAGCTGCTACAGTAAGTAATATACGTGCTACAGCTGCTACAGTAAGTAATATACGTGCTACAGCTGCTACAGTAAGTAATATACGTGCTACAGCTGCTACAGTAAGTAATATACGTGCTACAGCTGCTACAGTAAGTAATATACGTGCTACAGCTGCTACAGTAAGTAATATACGTGCTACAGCTGCTACAGTAAGTAATATACGTGCTACAGCTGCTACAGTAAGTAATATACGTGCTACAGCTGCTACAGTAAGTAATATACGTGCTACAGCTGCTACAGTAAGTAATATACGTGCTACAGCTGCTACAGTAAGTAATATACGTGCTACAGCTGCTACAGTAAGTAATATACGTGCTACAGCTGCTACAGTAAGTAATATACGTGCTACAGCTGCTACAGTAAGTAATATACGTGCTACAGCTGCTACAGTAAGTAATATACGTGCTACAGCTGCTACAGTAAGTAATATACGTGCTACAGCTGCTACAGTAAGTAATATACGTGCTACAGCTGCTACAGTAAGTAATATACGTGCTACAGCTGCTACAGTAAGTAATATACGTGCTACAGCTGCTACAGTAAGTAATATACGTGCTACAGCTGCTACAGTAAGTAATATACGTGCTACAGCTGCTACAGTAAGTAATATACGTGCTACAGCTGCTACAGTAAGTAATATACGTGCTACAGCTGCTACAGTAAGTAATATACGTGCTACAGCTGCTACAGTAAGTAATATACGTGCTACAGCTGCTACAGTAAGTAATATACGTGCTACAGCTGCTACAGTAAGTAATATACGTGCTACAGCTGCTACAGTAAGTAATATACGTGCTACAGCTGCTACAGTAAGTAATATACGTGCTACAGCTGCTACAGTAAGTAATATACGTGCTACAGCTGCTACAGTAAGTAATATACGTGCTACAGCTGCTACAGTAAGTAATATACGTGCTACAGCTGCTACAGTAAGTAATATACGTGCTACAGCTGCTACAGTAAGTAATATACGTGCTACAGCTGCTACAGTAAGTAATATACGTGCTACAGCTGCTACAGTAAGTAATATACGTGCTACAGCTGCTACAGTAAGTAATATACGTGCTACAGCTGCTACAGTAAGTAATATACGTGCTACAGCTGCTACAGTAAGTAATATACGTGCTACAGCTGCTACAGTAAGTAATATACGTGCTACAGCTGCTACAGTAAGTAATATACGTGCTACAGCTGCTACAGTAAGTAATATACGTGCTACAGCTGCTACAGTAAGTAATATACGTGCTACAGCTGCTACAGTAAGTAATATACGTGCTACAGCTGCTACAGTAAGTAATATACGTGCTACAGCTGCTACAGTAAGTAATATACGTGCTACAGCTGCTACAGTAAGTAATATACGTGCTACAGCTGCTACAGTAAGTAATATACGTGCTTCAGTATGTTACATACATGCTACAGCTGCTCCACTGATTGGGACAAGTAACAATTGCAACTTATTTTCTTTTTGTTACAAAAATAGCTTATTCCCTCCTTTTCCAATTAAAAATCTTTCTCATAAAATTATATATTATTCAAAATCCCAACACGTTTTCTGTTTGTCCGAATACAATACTAAATATGTGTATTTCTTTGCAGATTCATGACTTCAAAGTCCGGGAAGCTTTACCTCCACACGGATATAAGAATATTGGTGTCTCGAAAAGCAGATGTGGATACAGCGACCGCGTATTCCGCGATCTACCGGCCGTTATCCAACCAGAGCAAAGAAGACGCAAAACTGACCAATCAGAGCAAAGATGATGCAAAACCGACCAATCAGAGCGAAGTATCAACAAATAGGACGCCGAATCGAGTTTTTGGCGGTTGTGGAGAATTCGATTCGAATAGAGAGATCGGTTATGAAAATCAAAATGGCGTCGCGTACGAGTTGAGAAGTTTTACGTACGCGCCGGACAATCCGAAATATTCGCCGCGATAGTTTAGTGCCTGTTTATGTATGTTGTATGTAATGAAAGAATATATTTTTGGTTTGTATATACTTGCGTGTTTTATTTATTCCTCTTTGGCCAATCATATTAAACCTATACAAATAAAAAAAATAATATTAAAATAACCGCTTTATACGAAATGCATACAGATCCATACACGGTATACGTACCAAATCAGTAATTTTAATAATTTTTGTCTGTTAGTTTAATAAATATTAAAAAATATCTGAAACGGCTGTACCGATTTTGATGGGACTTTCACTGACAAGTATCTGATGTTATAAGGAGTAACTAAGGCTATTTTTTACTTATATTCCCACAACATTTAGATAAAAAGAAAAAACGCGAAATTTACGCGAGAGAAACTGCGGGACGCAGCTAGTCTTATCATATAGGACCGATATTTTTTTAACTAAAAAAACACTTCGAGTAATTAATGGACGCGCCCCCCCATGAATAAGTTTTTAAAATCATCTCTAAATCAGGCATATAAAAAAATGGAAAAATCTACATAATCACATAAAAAAAATGAAAAAATCCCATTCATAAGTTCAATCACACACACTTAATCGTAGCTAACGCTAGTTCCATATAGACAATAAAATTAGCTACACTAATGGCTACACTAGTAAATAAAAAAATACTGAATCAATTACAGAATCTTTAATCCAGAATTGTTAAAACACCTGAAGCACAGACTAATAATAATATACTACGTATCCTGAAGCAAACAACTTCATTAAATCTATTGCAATTTTTATAAAGCGCCATCTATCGGTATTTTTAAAATAAATTCAAGCGCTAAAAGTTTAAAACTGAATGCAATCTGGCGACTAAAAGCGAAAAGCGCCATCTATTGGAATTTATTAATTTCGCACTGAGTTAAAATATGTGATGAACATAATATCAGTGTAATGTATCTTCACAATATCCATGAAATTGAGATTTTTTACAGAGGTAAAAAGTAGCAGTAATTATCCCCAGACACAAAAAACCTATCATAAAATAACTCCTTTTTAAACTGAGAGAAAGACAAACTACTCTCGCATTGACAATTTTAGTAAGGCTTAAAACTTTAATATGTTCTTGGGATATAATTCAAAGTAATTCTAATTTCTTGTTTCTTGCACAAAGAAAGATATGAATTGGAAGGATGAAAAACATTGGATCTTCGTGGAGTGAAATTATGAACATTTTATTGATTAAATAATTTTTGTAGTATAATCTGTGTTTCATTTATGATTAAATTTACTTTGTACTAAAATTGTTTTGTTAAATATCATGTAAGATATTATAATATGTTACTGTTGGTTGGCTACATAGATTTTATTATAAGTATTTTGCAAATGAGGTCTGATGATGATTATAATAGTAAATGAAAAACTAAAGTACATATGTTTACTCATTGCTATGGATTTAAAATTTATGGTAAATCTAAAAATGGTTTGAGTGGAATTAATATATTTTTTTGGATTTGTCTCAGCTTGGATTTTAAACAGCTGTTAAAAATTAAAAAAAAAAACTTGCAAAAAAGTGTATCTACCTAGATTTAATTTGGTTAAGGTTTAAGAAGTTGGGATTTTTATGTAAGTATGTACTGGGTAATAAATTTAAAGAAATGAAAAAAACATATTATTCAAATAATTTATTTCACACCACACAATAAATTAATACAATCACGCCGCAATTTTAATAAATAATGCTTAAATTACAATAAATAAAATAATATATTTTCTTAATTGTTATAAATAACTTAAATATAATAGGTTTCTTAGCGATTACGGTAATTTCGAAAATATTGATACAAAAAATAAAAACTTATTTACAAAATAAGCTAGTTATTTACAAAATTAAATATATAAAATAATAATGCGTTGAACGGTAACCCTTAAGGTTAAATGAATTAAAAATAAATAAGTACATATATAATATATTTTGCCAGGCAGAGACATATTGTTATTTTAGAAGTAAGTAATATATTTCTTACATAATTCACTGGTCCATTTTTAATATCAAATTAAAATTTATTTAATAAAATAAAAAATGCTTTTCTACAATGGCAAAGTAAAAAAAATTGTAAATTCCTGTCAAAATAAAAAATTTAACAATTCTTTTTTCGACATATTTCGTTAGTCTGTCCACAGTAATATCAAAAACAGATTTTTTTAATATTATAAATTAACTTTATTTTTATATTTATTTGACTATTTATTGTTATTTATTTAAGATAATGTTAATAATGGCTTTGTAGGATACATTTGTGTTCTTTCTTGCGCTCTGTAGGGAGATACTTCGGAGTCGATTTCTTCTTTGTCCTGAAAATATATAAAAATATAATCACTACATAGTATAAAACAAAGTCGCTTTCTCTGTCCCTATGTCCCTTTGTATGCTTAAATCTTTAAAACTACGCAACGGATTTTGATGCGGTTTTTTTTAATAGATAGAGTGATTCAAGAGGAAGGTTTTAGTATACATATAATTTATTAGGTTTTAGACAAAGCGGGCGAAGCCGCGGGTGGTAAGCTAGTTAAAATATATTTTGATGATTTTTTAATACTAATAGCTGATTATTATCAGCTATTAGTAATCATATATCATATAGATATTATCAGCTATTAGTATCAGCTATCAGCGTTTTATTAAACGAAGAAAGTTTTTAATGCTTGTTGAAGATGGACTAAATGGTTATGAAACAGATTTTGAAATAAATAGCTAAGCTCAATATGTAAAATTACTAAACCGATTTTGATGATTTTTGAAGTAAAACTTCTTATACGCGTTGGGAGTAAAAATTCAAAGTGGCGTCACGTCATGGAGTAAGGCGACGTTTTTGGTATATTTGAATCTGGCCTAAGAAGTTTCACTTCTGACACGGGTGCTCGGCACAACGCTCTTTTTTACAGGATGAAGTGAAATTAATAAATTATGTGATTTTGAGAATTCTTTCGCACGTAGGTACATAAATTGTTTAGATGAAAAAGTAAATTGGTGATAATTGATATCCAAAATTACTTAACCGATTTTGATGAAATTTTGTATCACTAGTAGTTAGTAAAGATTTTACCTTAAATGCAATTATATGCATTTAGATCTTTAGATTATCAATATCTAAAATTACTAAACCTGTTTTGATATCTCCCATATAAGATAAAATTGTGGGTAGAAAAGCAAGCAAGGTCAGGTTACAAAGTTATGTAGTTTAAACTCCATATTTATACGATGTCAAGGTTTTAAAATTAAGAGCATTAGAATGTATGCATTTTACTATTTGTTGATACCCTTGATTTAAATGTATAGAAATTTTAATGTCCTTGTTTAGGCTCGTTGAGAGTAAAATTTCAAGGTCGCGTCATGGCAATACCGTCACGTCATGGAGTAAGGCGACGATTTTGGTATCTTTGAATCTTGCCAACGAAGTTTCACTTCTGACACAAAATTTTATCAGCTTCACCTGTATGTTTGTATGTAACCGACTTCTTTAGACTCGATTTTGAATCGCCAAAATCGTCACCTTACTCCATGACGTGACGGTATTGCCGTGACGCGACCTTGAAATTATACTCTCAACGCGCCTCAAGAAGTTTCACTTCATAAATCTATTATTGCACATGATAATTAAGTATTTTTTGGACATTAATAAATCTATACTAATATTATAAAGCGTTTGTTTGTTTGTTTGTTTGAACGCGCTAATCTCAGGAACTACTGGTCCAATTTGAAAAATTCTTTCAGTTTTAGATAGCCCATTTATCGAGGAAGGCTATAATAATAATAATCTTTATTTAATAATAATAATCTTTATTTTGCCAAAAACATAAACTTTACAAAAATATGTACGCTGGCTATAGGCTATATATCAACACGCTAAGACCAACAGGAGCGGAGCACTGCGGGTAAAACCGCGAGGCACAGCTAGTAAACAAACAAATAAAAATAATTAAAAATGACTTACTTCAGGTATAATACTTCTAGACCAGGGTCCCCAGCCTGGTTCCTCTTCGTGTTCATAGTGGTGTTGGTGTTGAGCGTGTTCGTAGTAAATTACCTGCAAACATACAAACAAAATAAAATATCGAAAATTGTATAAAATATAGATTTTCACGATTTTTAACGAAACGGTGAGTTTTGTCATGTAGCACTACATAGAGAGTAACTTGGATTAACACATAGGATAGGTTCTATCCCGGAAATCCCACGGGAAAGAGAACTATGCGGGTTTTTCTTAAAACGCGGGCGGAAATCTAGTTTCTAATAATTCTATACATTTTAATGATAAAACCTATAATTTCGGCGAAAATCATTTTTTTACCTTCGACCTTCAATATTTTCAACCGACTTCACAAAAAAGGTTTTTTTCGTAATGAAGGTTTTAATCCATGATTCTATCTGCAGAGGTTTTTATTTATTTATTTTTATTAAAATAAAAGTTAAAATGAGTAAAAAAATTCAAACTTTTACTTTTAAGGAATCTAGACGTCGAGGTCAATGCAAGGTCAGTGAAAGTTGCTTTGGGTGATTCCGTCTGATTGTTGTTTTTAACCGATTCCAAAATAAGTGATTTTTGCTGTAGTAAGTTAAGTGTAATTAAAAATATTTGTTGTGTTTTTAAACTGATGACTGAATTATGATGTTGTTTTAAAAATTTGGGTTTGGGTTAATTGATATAAATATATATTTTATTGCGATTTCAATCTGTAAAATAAGTTTTACTGTGAAAAAAGAGAATATCTCTACCTACGAATTTTGTTTATTAAATATATATTTTATCTAGGTATTAAAAAACAAATTTTTTATAGACGTATAAAAAAAAACAGATTTTTTCGATGATTTTTTTTTCTGTCTATATATTATTTTTATTCCGGGATGAAGGTTTTGCATAAAAGGTTGCTTGTGAAAGCTTACCTTTATGGTTAATAATAACATGTTTGAGCGGAAGAGAAATGAGAATATAATAATTTTTCCCTTATTTATTATAGTAATACCACAGACTAATACCACAGTATTACAATATTATTTTCCTACTAATACCTAGTAAAGGTATATGTATATCCATACTAATATTATAAATGCGAAAGTAACTCTGTCTGTTACTCAATCACGCCTTAACTACTGAACCAATTTGCATGAAATTTGGTATAGAGATATTTTGATACCCGAGACAAGACATAGGATAGGTCTTATCCCGGAAATCCCACGGGAACTATAAGGGTTTTTCTTTGACTGCGCGGTTGATGCCGCGGGCGGAAAGCTAGTAAATATATAAATAATTATTCGTTCTATCTTTTTCATTTATTTTTATTAAACTTTTTAATGCATTTTTTATTAAAAACTATAAGGTTTGAGTTAGATCAATAGCGAACGAAGTCGCGGTAAAAGCTAGTTGTCTATATTTCAAAAGATTCCATAACAGATTATAATAGGCAAAAGAAAGTTACGACCCAATTTAAAAAGATAATCGTGTTATTATATAAAAAGATAAAAGATTACTTTGAATAGATAACAGTAAGAGGCCTACTGTTGAATCTTTTGTTAGTTAAGATTATGTTTTATATCTTTCTTTTGTTGTTAATTAATTTAATATGAAGGTACTTAATTATAAGACTGATTAATTGAAGTGAAAATTTAGTGTAACATTTTTTCGTTACGCGTGACATTTTTCCGTTACGCGCCATCTTGTTCTTATCTCTACCACGCGTGATTCGACGTATTTCTGTAAAGTTGCATATAGTAAATTATTTTTTGAAAATTAAGGTCATAAAGAAGTTTCACTTCTTACGTGTGTACACTAGTACACGCACACATTTTTTTTTATAAGTAGGTACTGTCTTTTACTTTTAAATTTTCTATACTTAAATAATATAGAGAAAATATTAGAGAAAGTATGTTGTCATATATGGTAGGTATACTAGCTTTCCGCCCGCGGCTACGCCCGTGTTTTCAAAGAAAAACTCGCATAGTTCCCGTTCCCGTGGGATTTCTGGGATAAACGTACTCTATGTGTTAATCCAAATTACCCTCTATATGTGTGCTAAATTTCATTGTAATAGCTATATGTTAATGAAAACTGCATTAGATTCAACGCAGTAGTTTTTGTGTGAATCTATCTAATGTTATAAAGCTGAAGAGTTTGTTTGTTTCAACGCGCTAATCTCAGGAACTACTGGTCAGATTTGAAAAATTCTTTCGGTGTTAGATAGCTCATTTATCGAGGAAGGCTATAGGCTATAATATATCATCACGCTAAGACCAACAGAAGTGGAGCACTGCGGGTAAAACCGCGGGGCACAGCTAGTATTTTTATTAAAATATCTTACCTTTTGTGGTTGTTGATGTTTATGTTTCAGTTCAATCAAAAATCGGGCTAAGTTGATAGCAAGACCGATGAGCGCTATTATGAAGAATTTTACCTGAAAATTAAATTATTTATATGAAAAAGAATTCTTTTGTGTGGAATATTATAAATTAAATATCGAAAAATATTGAAAAAGGCGAATTTTACTGTGTTTAAATAGAACATAATTTTTTTTTTAAATTACTACAAAAAGATTTTTTTTTATTTTACAAAATGAAGTGATATTTTTTAATATGTCAAACTCCGGAGTACATTTAAAATTTTTTCATAAAATAATTAATTATAATTTTCTACTGTTGTGAAACCAATATATGCTACATACTACTAAATCTACAAAGTTAAGTCAGTACTTACTTGTAACTTAAAAGATAGGATTTGCAGTAAAGTGCCGATTTTTGCTTTAAGTACAGCACCCAGAAGCAACAATTTAAGTATGGCCTTCTTCTTCTTCTTTTTCTTACCTCTTTGCTCTAAAAATAAATAATTTATGATATAAATACGCATATAATATTCATAAGGAACTCATTTCTTACAAAAAAGAGTATGTGCCGAGCACACGTGTCAGAAGTGAAACTTCTTTGCCAAGATTCAAAGATACCAAAATCGTCGCCTTTCTCCATGACGTGACGGTATTGCCACGACGCGACATTAAAGTTTTATTCTCAACGCGTCTAAAGAAGTTTCACTTCAATAATATAATTTAAGTACATTTAAATCAGTATTTTACATGTGATTAAAAAAAAAAGAATAAACACGGATTAAATCAATAATAGTATAATATAGTCTGGAAGAAATCGCCATTTAGCGATAAGGCCGCTTGTTACATTGTATCCTAGGTTAAGTTTCAATTTGTAATTTATCTTGAGCAATAAAGCATAAATAAATAGGTACATAATCCTAATCCTGACATTATAGGAGGAAAAAAACCATTAAATTTTTACTGAATGTTGACAACCCTACGCATCTGCGTATTTCCAAACTATACATAGCCAGAACGCAACCATAGGAAACTGCTCGTGTATACTTTGTAATGCTGTTTTTAAGTTTGTTATTACAATATATACACGAATTTTGCGTACTGATCGTGTATACTTTGTAACGCGGATGCTTGCTTCTTCGTTCCAAACTATACACGATCAGTACGCAAAATATGTATAACTAAATATAGCTACTACACCACTTACGCTTGAGCGAAATAATAAATATATAGGCAATCAAAGACTTGTACAGCTATATCTATCTATTTTTGTTCTTCTTGATTGATTCAGTAAAATATGGAATAAAAATATTATTAGGTAAGCTTAGAAAAATAAATAGGTAACAGATATAAGGGTTACCTATGGGTTAGGTTAGGTTCGTGTTTTTTTAACTACACAAAAATAGGAGCCCCGCGAAGCGGGGCTCCGTCGCCTCGCAACCGTCTTCTTCTGGACTTATTAGATTCTTACATTTTAGCACTATTGTCAATTGTTAAAAATATGAAAATATTGTTAAAAATATGAAAATAAAAATGTTAAAAATATGTACTTAATGACGTTTCAAGTGCTTCTAGAAGAAGTCTAATTGAATAAATAAATGTTTGAGTTTTGAGTTTTTTTTTTTTGTATGTCGTGCAGTATAGTCGGGAACGAAGACACAAGCATCCTCGATACAAAAAATATACGATCAGTACGCAACATTATATACACAATACACATGCATTATAATAATAGATTTCAAAACAGCAAATTACAATAATATAAACGAGAGCAATGGAAAGACGCCGCGCTTACTCCGAAACATACACGATTAGTCCGCATGCGTACTGGCACTGTATGTTTTGGAGCGCTATTCTTACTTACTTCACTACAAAGTATACGCGAGTATTTGCGTACTGCTGTTGTATAGATTGGAAGAACTTTGTAAAAAAGTTATTTCCAAACTATACGTGATTAGTTTCACACCGTTGCGTACTGGCCTTGTATAGTTTGGAAAGACGCTACGCATCTTGCATTTATATTGCACTAGCTAACCGCCCGCGGCTTCGCCCGCTTTGTCTAAAACCTAATAAATTATATACTCAAACCTTCCTCTTGAATCAATCTATCTATTAAAAAAAACCGCATCAAAATCTGTTGCGTAGTTTTAAAGATTTAAGCATACAAAGGGACATAGGGACAAAGAAAGCGACTTTGTTTTATACTATGTAGTGATGAGAATGTTCAAATTAAATTATGCATAGTTCTACTTTCCCGTTCTACATAGTTAATAATATTGAATTGTAATAAGAAAATATGTTTTTCTTATGAAATACATGAATGAGGTCATGTTAATAATCCTATCTTACTAATATTATAAATGCGAAAGTTTGTGAAGATGTGTGTGTGTTTGTTACTCTTTCACGAAAATACTATTGAACTGATTACAATGTAATTTAGAACACGTATAGAGGGTAACTTGTATTAACACATATGATAGGCTCGCAACCGTCAGCGTGACAACATACGCTCCGTCTTAAATAAATGTTTAAAAATAGTTCTGTGTAAAATTAAAAGTTAAAAGTGGTTTAACAACATCAAATATCGTGTGTATATTATTCCCCGTCATCGATTTGATGTTTGAACAGAAAATCTAAACATAAAAAATCGTAATGGAAAGTCTTAGTGGAAAGTAAACAAATTCAACTTAAATAATAGTGACCAAGTGTTAAAAATTAAAACCGAAGTGACAGTGTTAATAGTGGAAAGGATTATGATATAAAATTAAGTGAAGAATAGTCTTAAAAGAGATTTCTTTGTTTCTTTGTTCTCGTAGAGAATACTTAAAATGTAGTAAATGTGAACAAACATATCACACACTCTGCACAAATGTGTCATCCAAAAGATTTTATTTAATGACGGAACAGAACCGAAACTCATGGATATGCAAATCCTGCATTGAGGATAAAATCCAGGACAATATAAACTGTTCCCCTAACAGTTTTTCGACACCTCTCCAGAACTATGTAAACACTCGAAAAAGACAAATAATAAACGTATCTACTAGCAACACATTCAGCGATCTGTCGGAAGATGAACAATTGGATATAGAACTTCAGAGACGACCAAGAATTACTACAATGAGCAGAAGTTGTCCCGAATTAAATTACAATAAATATGATAAGCCCATCGTGATCAAGAAAACAATTGAAGAGAAAACAATTAATAAATTACAGAAAGAATTAGCATCAGCACATAAAAAAATTGAGGAACTAATATCAGAACAGCACATTTTGTTAAATGAACTAAAGATTTATAGAAGTAAAGATCAAGAATTAAGTACATCACACGTATCCAAGTCAGCAACATCTCCAAAAAATATACAAACACGAAAATTTCGCTTAAATAAAAATCGACTCAATTTCTCGCTTGACATAAATAATACACAAGAAGAGATTAAAAATACGACTACAAAAGTTCCCCAACGAAATATACATAATATGTCTTGTATGAAAAATGTTAAATGTGATCATAAGCCATCAAATACTCCAGAGATAAAAATACCGGAATCTATTACTGCTAAGGAACAACATCACACTACAGGAAAGTCAAGAAAATTCAAAGTCATTATTCTAGCCGATGAGCAGGGACGCGACGTTAGAAGTATTTTACAAAAATTACTTGGAAATCGATATGAAGTTTTCTGCTTTTCAAAACCTGGAGCTACTATTGAAAAAATAATCTCTTCCTGTTCTTCAGAAATAAGGCAGTTAACCGATAAAGACTACGTAATAATTTTAGGTTTTAAGAATGATATAAGCCCGTTTTGTGTTAGGTTCAACTTCACTGCTTGGCTATCGAAAGTGCAAAATACAAATGTTATCATTAGTGAAGTATTTTATAATCGACATCTTAGCGAAACAAAATTAAATCAGGAATTAAAATTAATATGTAATAATGTTAAAAATGCTGTATTCTTAGATATGAACTATTGTAATTATATACCTAGTCGAAATAATTTCACTATTAACTTATGTCGCAATTTACTAAGAGAACTGTTAAAACTATATTATCATGCAAATTTTAAATTATACCAATCACAAAAAAACAAAGTTAGCTTCAAAGACATAGGTACACAGACAGACACTTACTGCATCACTCAAAAATCAGACGTTAACATACAATGTGATATAGACCTACTACTCGAAAATAACCATCAGGGAGTTAATAATAATTTAGAGGAGGCAACAGAGTTTTTTCGTGACTAATAGGATATTTATTCTTCACCAAAATATAAACGGTCTCATAAATAAAGCTGACGTCTTTAACGTCAGTTTGAATGATATGGAGGAAATTGGTAAAGCTGTGGACGTTTTATGTTTTACCGAACATAATATGACTCAGGACGATGTACAGTTATTAAAAATACCAAATTATACAATAGCAGCATACTATGCACGGCATACTAGAAACGGAGGGTCATGTATACTCGTTAGGAATAGCACTAATGTAACTTTTAAGGTAATAGACAACTTTAATAAATTGAATATAGCTAATGTATTTGAAAGCTGTGCCATAGAACTGATTGAGCATAAATTTATAATTATTTGTATTTATAGAGTTCCAAAAAACGAGAATAAAACTTATTACTATAATTTATTTTTTGAAAACCTTGATGCTATATTAAAATCAATTATTTCGTCCAATAATAATAGAAAGGTTGTTATATGTGGGGATTTTAATATAAATATTTTAGAAAAATTTAAGTACTCGGACGAGTTTGAGGATTGTATACTTAATTATAATCTCAGATTTTCGATAAGAGAACCTACACGTCCAAATAGCGGTACATGCCTGGACAACATCATTCATAACGTATATGGTGCAACGGCAGAAGTTATAGAACTAGCTGTTTCAGATCACAAAGCTCAACTACTTTTGTGCCCTGTCAAAAAAATAACCACCTTAAAATACTGGTACGCCATGAAACGCGACTATTCTAAAGAAAATTTGGTTAAATTTAAGAGTAGTATCCGAAGTTTATCTTTTAGTGACGTTTTTGAAACAAGGAACGGTGATGTAGCATTCAAAAAATTTCATGATGATTTTAAATTGTTTTACGATCTCTGTTTCCCAATTATAAGAAAAAAACAATATACTAATGAGAAACCTAAATGGATTTCAAAAGGCATTAAAAAATGTAGTCAAATTAAAAGAAGGCTCCTTTGGAAATATAGATTATCTCGCAAAACTATTGACAAAGAACGTTTCAAATCATATACTTACAGATTTGCTAAAATTATTAAGTGCACACAGAAAAGTCAGAACAACTATTTCATTGAACACTCTACTAACAAATCAAAAGCGACGTGGAACGTCATTAACTGCAGAAAAGATAACTATCCCAAGGTAAACATTAAAGAGATAACTTTAAATGGACAAAGTATTACAGAACCTATGGACATAGCCCAGGCTTTCAACGATCACTATATTAATTTAGTTCCATTATCTACAATTAATAAAGTTAAATATTTATATGGCAATGTTAAGATTTCGAAGCCCTGTGGCTCGTTCTTTTTTAAACCTACAAACACTGAAGAGTTAATTGCAACAATAAGGAATTTAAAAAATATTTCAGGTACCGGTTATGATGATATTTCAACTAAAGTCATAAAATCTGTTAGCCATATGATCGCCCCAATTCTAAGTCACATCTTTAATCTATGCATAGAGCAAGGTATATTCCCGTCAACATTAAAGAAAACTATTATTAAGCCTATACATAAAAAGGACAGTAGAACAAATATTAAAAATTATAGACCTATAGCTTTAATTCCAGTTTTTGTCAAAGATATTTGAGAAAATAATATGCGGTAGATTGTATACATATCTTGAATCTAAACATATACTGGCACAAGAACAAAAAGGTTTCCGTAAAAACAAATCAATTGACTCTGCTATTTATGACTTTCTTGATATTGTATATTCTAGAATGGATAAAAGGTTACCAGTACACGCTTTATATCTTGATATGACCAATGCCTTTGATTTTGTAGATCACAATATACTTTTAAACAAATTGGAAGCTTGTGGAGTAAGAGGGATACCTTTGAAGTTACTAACATCATATCTTAGAGATAGAATTCAATGTACACAGATTACCAGACTATGCATGAGTAGTAAAACTGAAGTAGCATACATGTCATCCAATAGGAGTGTTCTGTATGGAGTTCCTCAGGGAAGTGTACTGGGACCCCTACTATTTCTTGTCTACATTAATGACCTGCCATATGCCTTAAAGAGTCCCATGATTTTATTCGCCGACGACTGCACTATTGTATGTAAAGATACAAATGAAACCATTACGAGTCTTAGATCCATAGTAAAATGGTTAGAAGCCAACAATTTACAAATAAACTTAAAAAAGACTAAATACATGTGTTTTAAGCAAAAACCTCAATCTAATCTCTCCAAAATAAATTTTGAAGGCGAAGATATCTACGAATCTTTATCAACAAAATTCTTAGGTCTATTCATTGACGCTGATATGAAATGGCAATCTCATCTAGACTTCGTCCGTAAGCGTATTTTTCAGTTTTCCTATGCGTTGCGGATGTTACGAAAGGTGTCTTATGAAAAAACAGTGCTTACAGCATATCATGGGTATGTTGCATCCCGACTAAGATATGGCATAATTTTTTGGGGAAATGCCTCTAACATAAAAAACCTATTTATAGCCCAAAAAAGCTGTATTCGATCAATTTGTGACTTAAAGAGAACTGAGAGCTGCAGACCCTATTTTAAAAAATTAAAATTATTGACACTGACATGTATGTACATCTTTGAAATAGCTCTCCACGTAAAACGCCACCCTGAACTATACACAAAGGTGTTAAGTGAACGAAATCGTGACCAGTTGCAAGTACGTTTCAACGTTAAAACTGCCTTATATCAAAAAAGCGTATTTGTAACTCCAGCAATTATTTATAATAAATTACCACTTAACATTAGAAAATGCACCAGCTTGACGTCCTTCAAGAAAACTCTTTTTGACTATTTAATCGAAATGACTTTCTATTCACTTACAGAATATTTTAACAATTAATTAATAAGTAAACTGACATTACCTACATTTTCTAAAAACCCATGACATTTACCTATTTCAATTTTAAATATGGACCATTCAATAATATTTTGTGCTTTTTGTTTTGTGCTTGGTATAAACAATAATATATTAATAATGTTATAAATGTATAATCGGTTTAATAATTAATAATCCTGTGTAAAACATTTTTAAAAATTGTACGCCACATGGCAGATCACAGCGGATCACCTAATGTAATAACTAATAACCCATAATACCTGTGACACAATAAATAAATTTTGAATTTGAATTTGAATTTGAATTTGAATAGGTTGTATCCTGGAAATCCCATGGGAACGGGAACTATGCGGGTTTCTCTTTGAATACGCGGGCGAAGCCGCGGTAAGCTAGTAATAATATAAAGAAGAAGAGTGGTAACGCCAATATAATTAAAATAGTAAATGTAGAAATTAAATGTTTATTATTTTGTGGTGTATTCCTTCATCCTTCCCTACATACGAGCACAACCAATCACCGCGCGCTATTTAGCGCTAACCACGTCCTATTAGACGTGAACGCGACGTATGTCGCTAATGTCAGTTCTCTCCGATCTCTCGCGGGGATCGGAACTCAACGTAGACAGAGAATCCAATAGACACCGGCAATGCGTGTCGCAGAAAGAGATAAAAAAGAATACGTCACAATATATAGGGTTACTATGTGAGGGAAAATTTACCCCGCAATTTGTAAGATACAAATCTCTCAATATCATTATTCACATAACATAAGTGGATAAAAATGAGATATCCACATTACATACTTACATGTTTATACTAATATTATAAAGAGAAAATGTTTGTAATTATGTATGTACATATGTATGTATGGTTTTCACGCATAAACTACTGGACCGATTTCAAAAATTCTTTCACCATTAGAAAGCTGCATCTTCACTGAGCAACATAGGCTATATTGCATTTTCAAAAAAAAATAGAGATCCTTACCAAAAATGCAATAATCTATCCTTAATAAAAATTCTGTCATCGCGTGCGCTGCGGAATCTATTGAAAATATAACAAATAAATGTTCTACGGTATTATAGAATGGACCAATATCTACAAGAAAGTCCGCGATATTCCATTCAAAAGATATAACGAATTTTTAAGTGTCAATTTACAGAAAATAGTAGGTATACTGTTTAATACAATGAGGAGGCGTAGTGCGGGACGGGGTGAAGGTGAGGAGGGAAGGGATATTCGCAGGAACTTACTTCGATTCCGATTTGAAAAATTCTTTCAGTGTTAGATAGCCCATTGATCGAGGAAGGCTATAGTAGGCTATATTGTACCATAACACTTAGACCAACAGGAGTGGAGCCACGCGGGTGAAACCGCGGAGCGCAGCTAGTATATAATAAACATATTACTTTTAGATGGGTAATACATATTATGTATATACACATACCTATATATTATATAATCCATACTAATATTATAAATGCGAAAGTAACTCTGTCTGTCTGTCTGTTACTCAATCACGCCTAAACTACTAAAACAATTTGCATGAAATTTGGTATGTAGATATTTTGATACCTGAGAAAGGACATAGGCTACATTTTATTGCGAAATATGTACCACGGGCGAAGCCGGGGTGGACCACTAGTATGTATATATATCATTATCATAATCCCATATAAAAATGTGTATGTAATGATAACACTGGTCTGCAAAAAAATTTTTTTTTGCGCTCCTTCTTATTTTTGCACAAGATTATTATAGAAGTGATACTTCTGAACAGAAATTAAGTTTTAAAAAATTTGTATCACGTCTAGATTTTTTGTGGTTTAATTTGAAAGAAACCCATTTTTTTGTTCTAAGAATACATCGTTATTTTAATAATTAGGTTTAAATATTACAAATTATGTCAAGAAAACCATTTAAAACTATAAGACAATATAATTACACATTATTTACATTGTTTCAATTAGTAGTTTTCTTTTCTTTTAATATTTTATGAGGAGTTTCGCGACGAATCGATCAAGTAAAATCAGCATTCACTTATTATCTATATTTTCAGTTAGCTTTTCCGTATCTCCTCTCAAACTTCTGGTGAAATCTTTCATAGTGGTCACCAGATACTCTTTTTACAGCTTTAGTCTGCTTAATTTCATAATTTAAGACTTATCTAAGCTCCCGCATTTGCAGTCCTTTAGGGACCACACAAGACTCGCGCTTTCAATGTTGCGTCGTTTAAAAATCCATAACACGTGATTCAATTTTGCTTTATGGTTGAAATTATACGCAAATTATCATCAATGTATCAGTACAATATAAAAATTTTACCAAAATATTAGGTTAAAATCATCAACCGTCACCTTAAAACTTTACTTTGAACTGAGCTCCGCGGAGTCATGATGAGAACTACGGAAGCCCATAAATTCCCTACAAATTAGTGTAAAAATAATGTCTTCAGTAGATATCGTTCTTGCTTTTTATAAATTCAAGTCGTTCTTGTGATAAAAATATCATATAGACCGAATAAAATAGCATTATTGCAAGAGAGACTACCAAACAATACAGAATTTTAAGATATTTAAAAACGACAATAAAAAAAAATTTTGATGTGATACGAAAAAAATGAAAGCAGATCTAGATTCAGCATGTTAAGATCTCCATGTTTATCATATTTTTATTCAAAGGAGGATTTCTTTGCAGACCAGTGTAATGTAGATGAAAACTCGATAGTTCATTATTTTTTATAAAATAAAATAAAAAAAATAAAAGAATGTTTATTTTCGTAAGTATTACCAGATACACACGTTAATTATATTGACCGACCCGCGAAGGCGCAAAAAAAACGAAATTTACTTAATAATAATTTATTGTAATAAAAAAATTACATTTAAATTATCTCTAACTTAATTAACTACGTCCCTCCGGTTCAATGTTGGAACCAAGAGTGTCCATTGTCTTCGGCGGGGCAGCGTCGCGGTGGTGGTGATTGCCGTAATACTTTCTAACCTTCGGTTTTGGTTTCCAATCTGTTCATCCTGTAGCTACAATCCAAATTTGTCGTAAATTATCCGGTTCAGGAAAACTGGAACAAGCCATTGAATATTTCAGATATTTAATTAAATACACACTGCAGAATATATATTATTATTTCCCATAATAGTGGGTAACAATTTGTAGAAAAGTTGGCAACACAAAATTTTTTAGGTTAAAATTTATAATTGTTATTTTTGTGGTTTTTAAACAATGTATTCAAGTCAACAGCACGTGATACACAATATATTAACACGCTGAAATATCATGAAGGCCTATAAACTGATAAAGAGTTGTATACTTACGAGTGAAAAGACAATCCAGGCATTTTCGTTCCACTATCACTTTAACACCCTTTAACGCTACACCGCACCATGGTATTATTTTATAAGGTATTAACAGTAAGTCTAAATCATTAAAAACCAAACATACCATGAATTACGTAACTTAGAACATGTAAAAACTATATTTTTATGGAAGACGATAGCTAGCTGTCAAACTTTGTTTATCAAAGTAGGTTGCTATTCTTGAAAAAAGTGGCACGCTGCGTGAAACAAAAAATTTTATCGTTCTCTCTCATTTCTTTACACAACACCGGCATAAGTTGCTCTTTTTCTTGTGTGAATGCGACATAAGATATCAATTTGTCTATTGGTTTCTCTGTCTACGGAACTCAACAACCGCCGGAGAGCTTTCACGAGGCTCTCTAGATCTCAGGCATTGTGCTTTTGTAACCCCCCGGGGCATCCCGTGTTTGCTTGTTTTTTCAAAATAAAGTCATGTTAATAGTAATAATTTAATAGGAAGGGTTTATTAAATAATTCTATTTCATATACTAATTACAATAAGCATTAGCTAGCTACTAGTTATTATTGTGTGGCATTAGTGAAAATTCCAACCGTCGTTTTTGATATAAAAAAATAGACTTTTTATCGGATTTCAAACACTCCCCGTGCTCATGCTCTCTGTAAACTGTTCGAAAGGTATATTATCACTACATAGTATAAAACAAAGTCGCTTTCTCTGTCCCTATGTATGCTTAAATCTTTTAAACCACGCAACGGATTTCGATGCAGTTTTTTTAATAGATAGAGTGATTCAAGAGGAAGGTTTTGGTTTATAATTTATTAAAATAGTAAGCTAGTATTAATAACGCGATTTAGCGTTTAAAATCGGTTAAAAAGAGTTTCATTTCTAAACGTTACAATGTACCAATTACCTGCTATACTGCTCCTATCAGCGAGGCCATTTTCTACATTTTCCTTCTCCAAAACATGATCAGCCACAGCATCTATAGCATTTTCCCCCATTTTCCACATATCCCCTAGAACTCCTCTAGCTTCCTGTGTGACTCCTTTGTTTTCCCCTTTTTCTGTATTTTGATCGTTTTCTTTAGTTCCTGTTCCTGTTCCTGTTCCTGTTTTTTCGCTATCGGTTTGGGCAGTAAGGGCTCTGTAACAAAGGTAATATAGATTTATAGATATAGTCTAAGATCCGGCTGCAGAATTAGTGCGCTCATCGTTATTTTGCTAAAACCCAAATTTTATGTATATTTATTTATTTATGCTTGCGGCCAAATTTTGACTGGCAACCTAATCAATATATGTACATGTATATTCTCCTAATCTCGGGAACGCGCTAATCTCAGGAACTACTGGTCCGATTTGAAAAATTATTTCGGTGTTAGGTAGCCCATTCATCGAGGAAGGCTATATACTATATATCATCACGCTAACAGCGGAGCGCAGCTAGTTGTAAATATGTACATAAAATTTGGGTTTTAGCCAAAAAAACGATGAACACACTAATCCTACTGTGGGATCTCGTACTAATAGTTTTAGGTCAAATGTGGAAACACAATTTTGGAATGTGAATATATAATTTTGTTCAAGTAGGTATTTTAAAGTAATGATGACGAACGAACCATGTTTTTCAAAGTCAATTTTTTTATTGGACTACCTATTTATTTGCGAATATTTATTTGTTTAGTTATATTCCTAAGGAAAAAAATAATAATAAAAAGAACCAAATCGTTTGGAACATACTATAATTACAAAAAGTTAGTTATAAAATTAGGCCTAAGTATATTTATTTCTGTAGGTAATATTTTATGTACAAATCTTTACTTATAAATATAATTTTATAGTGTTCAACTCAATTCCTATAAGAAATTCTAGTACAAAATTGGGTCAAGAGAAAACTATCCCTAAGGGTTTGATTATACCTTCGATAGGATTCATGGTGAAACTAATTCTAGCCCGCGGCGTTACTTGCGTTTTATTTATTGTTAACAGGTGTAACATTATCAAAGTTTCATCGGTTTTGGTTTAATGATCGACGTAAAGGAGAAATTTTATGATTTAGTTTGATAATGAAATATGTACTAGTTTATTTGCCAATCAATCGAAATACATTAAGTATGTGTGAAGTCCCATGTCCCCATGTGGTTGTGGGGTAAGGGGCAGATGCATTATACATCTGTTTCACTGATCAATTTTCTTTAGGGACAAGTAGGTGATCAGCCTTCTGTGTCCTGCCAGACCAAGACATTTTTTTTTCTTCGTCTCCACCGGGAATCGAACCCAGGACCCCTCGGTGCTACGCTCACGCGTCAACCACTGTACCAAGGAGAAGGAGGTGGTCAGTACATTAAGTATGTACTAAAAATAAATATAATGGCTTGAATTTATCGGAAAAGTGGTTGGAATATCTAAAAATATATTTTTGAATATAACATACTAGCGGTCCGCCCCGGCTTCGCCCGTGGTACATATTTCGCAATAAAAGGTAGCCTATGTTCTTTCTCAGGGTCTAAAGATTATCTGTGCCAAATTTCATCAAAATCGGTCCAGTAGTTTATGCGTGAAACCATACATACATACATACATACATACTTACAAACCTTTCCTCTTTATAATATTAGTATAGATTAAATGACGAATATTCATCTTAAAAAACGGGATAGTAATATGTGAATTATAATTATTAAATTATTTTAATAGATAACAATTATTCGTGGAAAGGTCCTGACAACAAACACATAAATTTTATCAAATTTGGTGCAGTCGTTCAAAAGCTATGCGTCCACATTTTGACGATTCATTTATTTATTGAAGTGAAACTTCTGGCGCGTTCAGAGTAAAATCTCAAGGTCGCGTCATGGCAATACCGTCACGTCATGGAGTAAGGTAACGATTTTGTTATCTTTGAATCTTGCCAAAGAAGTTTCACTTCTGAGACGTATGCTCGGCTCATTTTTTATTTAAAATCGAATGACATTCAAAACCATATGTAAAAGCTAGTCCGAAAAAGGTTTAAACTTTCACCATTACAAATATATTAGGTGTTAGTTACATATTGATTCTAGTAAAAGTCCGTTTCCATACTGACCTACAGCCCTAAATTATTTTGTTTGTTTTTTTAAACAATTTTAGAGGTATTTGTTTATCTTTGTTTGTTTGTGTGTACGTCTTGGGTGGACCTATTTGGATAATATTTTTTATTAGATAGATACTTTCCGAATCGGTGGTAAATGTTAAAACTGTTATGACGATTCAAAAGTGCTTTTAGAAGTCTAATTAAATAAATAAATGTTTGAGCTTGAGTTTGAGTTTATGTTAGATTTTTACCTTTTTATTAGGATAAGTTAAATTTTTCAGAACGGTCTATTTTGATACTGTGCTCAGTAATAAAGAAAGTTTAAAAACATTCACAAATATGACAATATTATTATATGTATATAGGTAATATTATATTCTTTGGCATATTATGTACAGGTAAATTATCTTGGAGAAATTTTTGCGTTTGTAGTAGTGTATGGTCAGCAAATAAAAAAAAACAACATTATATATATATATATATATATATATATATATATATATATATATATAATTATAATTATATATTTAAAATCCCAAATATATATATATATATATATATATATATATATTTGGGATTTTAAATTAAACTATATGTGTTTCTCCTCTGAAAAAGATGAGACTTTATTTTAATATTTGCACATTTAACATACGTATAACTTTTACATTAACAATGTTACTAAAATGAAAAATTTACTAACCTGAAAAAGAAACGACATTTAAAGTTTAATTTACTAACTTTAGTACACAATTTAAACAGTTCCAAGATTCTCTTTTTGATTTTAATTCAAAACTCAAAAATCAAACATTTATTTATTCAATTAGACTTCTTCTAGAAGCACTTTTGAAACGTCATTAGGTACATATTTTTAACATTTACCACCGATTCGGAAAGCAGTATCTACGGAGAAGAACCGGCAAGAAACTCCATAGTTGCTCTTTTTAATCATGTCAGTTTTAATTTTACAAAACATATATGTAACATCATATTATATTATAGTAATATGCCAAAGAACTGTCCTGTGGTTTTTACGCGACAACCCTCCATGGGTTTTTATCGTCCATATTTTCCTTAATACTGTAATAGGCTCTCTGAACTAATTTTTTATATAAGTTTTAAATTTAGACCAAATCGACCAAAAACAAAACCAATCAGAATTCTAATTTTGAAATTGAAATTTAGAATGCGCTCTGATTAAGAAAAAGAATGCGCCGGCTTGTACACAATATGATAATATATATATACTCTATGCATGTCTCCCATAAACAATATAAAGTTACAACACTTACACACAAATTAAACCTTTCAACAAATATTATAACAATAATAACAACAATCAACAAATACAAAATTTAACAATTAAACTACGTAATAATTATAATTTTTGAATTAAATGTGTGCTTTATGTTCTAACGGTACCAAACGACTGCACGTGGCACCTGCGGACAGCGTAAACTGGTTTATTCTGGTTTTGTGCGTGTTTCCACTTTCCACTATCAAGTGACGATTTATTTATTTGTTTTGTTTCGTAATTATTATGGTCAAATATTAATTATGAAACAAATTATTATGGACCCGATATTTTATTGTTTCACGGTAGTCGCCTTGTCGTTTGCTCAAGTACGTGAAATTGAATGATATATTTTTTTTATAAAGTCAAAACCATTTTCTTTCAAATAAAAACTTGTTTTTATTGAAAACAAAAGTGTTGCTAGGAATAAGTATAAAATTAAATAGTAATGTTAGGATATCGAAACATTTTTGTATAGGCCAGAACGATATAGTGGAAACGCGCTCTAAGATCTGAGTAATATACACACCACTACATATGCAAAAATTTCTCCAAGCTAATTTACCTGTAGTTAGATATAAGTTACATGTTATGAAAAATTGAATTGTAATATTGACATGATTTTAAAAGAGCAACTATGGAGTTTCTTGCCGGTTCTTCTCCATAGATACTGCTTTCCGAATCGGTGGTAAATGTTAAAAATATGTAATGACGATTCGAAAGTGCTTCTAGAAGAAGTCTAATCTAATTGAATAAATAAATGTTTGAGTTTGAGTTTATAAATGCGAAAGCCTGTATGTTTGTATGTATGGCAGTGTAACTAAATTAAAACAAAACGAACAGTACCTAATACTAGTTTTTGCCCGTGGTTTTGTCCGCAATTTTGTCTGTAGGTTCTAGGTTATTTTTTTATTTCTAGTAGTAAAAGCGTGCAATGCCGCGGGCATAATCTATACTTTATATTATAAAGCTGAAGAGTTTGTTTGTTTGTTTGTTGAACGCGCTAATCTCAGGAACTACTGGTCCGATTTGAAAAATTATTTCGGTGTTAGATAGCCCATTCATCGAGGAAGGCTATAGGCTATAATAATTATACCATCACGCTAAGACCAACGGGAGCCACGCGGGAGAAACCGCGGAGCGCAGCTAGTTTAGTATATTATGCAATGGGAAATTTTCGAAACAACATCAACTCTAATTATTAATATTATAATCACACAATTTAAAACCGGTTTAAATCCGTCACATTACTTTCACTCACGTGTAATACGTGTTTATAATATTTTATGGTCTTAACTAGCTTTGCCTCGTGGTTTTTTATGCTTTTTTCATTATTAAAGAGATATTTTTATGATAACTAATAAGTAGATTTCGTCTACGCTATCTATCTCTTTGAAAAAAATGCATTAATATCGGTCAGTTTTTATGACATTAGCGATTTACAATATAATAAGTATTACATTTTTTTTCTTCATCCTGATTTAGGTAACCCCTGAAGTATTTGAGCAAATTTTGATAGGACTATAGCCACCATGATGAATTATTAAGAAACATACTCTAATTTTTGTATTGAAACAATAAAACAATAATTTTTATAATTTTAGTTTTTTAACATTGTGTTTACTCGCAAAAAAGAGCGTATGTACCGAGCACACGTGTCAGAAGTGAAACTTCTTTGGCAAGATTCAAAGATACCAAAATCGTCGCCTTACATGACGTGACGGTATTGCTATGACGCGGACGCGACCTTGAAATTTTACTCTCAAAGCGCCTAAAGAAGTTTCACTTCAAAAAAAATTATAACACGTAAAACCGCTTCAGCTTATGTAATAAAAAGTGAAAATACATAATCTTAAAAAGGAGCCGACTCGCATCATTCTTAAATTTCACCGACTTTCGCCGAAACGTGGTAAAGGTTATTATACAATATACATGTATCGTGTTAAATATCGTAATTTGTCAGTGTGAAGTATGCTTTATGAATGAATCCTACTCTTTGTATGTTACACTTTCACGCAAATACTACTGAACCGATTACAATGAAATTGGGTATGTGGGTAGTTGAAGACCCAGAATAAGACAGAGGCTACTTTTTATCCCGGAAATCCCACAGGAACGGGAACTATGCGGGTTTTTCTTTGAAAACGCGGAAGCAGCCTCGGGCGGAAATATATAATAAGATATAAAAACACTAAGAACTAGCTGTGATATACATTTTGATTATGTAAAATTAACTACAGAGTTTTTTGCTGTCACATGTATTGGTACTAAATAAACGATTTTATTTTTATTTATTTATTATCTTGTCCCTAGAAACTGTTTTCCGAATCGGTGGTAAAAAGCAAGGGCCCTAGTCCACTAATTCAGTTAAATGACATACAATTACAAATTGAAAATTGGTATTTTAAAGTATTGTATTTATTTTTATCTATTAGGTACTAGCTGTGCCTCGCGGTTTTACTCGCATTGCTCCGCTCCTATTGGTCTTAGTGTGATGATATATAGCCTATAGCCTTCCTCGATAAATGGGCTATCTAACACCGAAAGATTTTTTCAAATTGGACCAGTAGATCCTGATTAGCGCGTTCAAAGAAACAAACTCTTCCGCTTTATAATATTTGTATAGATTAGTATAGATATTGATTAAATATCGATGTCTTCGTTATTTGTGTTTTTGTCTTAAAAAATCTATTTATTAATTAATTATTTCATTAAAAACGTACTATCATGCATATATGTAAATAAATTAATAAATTTCTACACTCACCTAGCAACACCACTCTCTACCAAGTGAGAGAGAGACGCAAGAGACTCTTCTATCTCTTTTCCAAGAACCGATGGCATTTCTTCCAATGAACGACCAGACGATTTGATTTCGGCATCTGCTTCCTCTGCAATAGAATAATTATTTATTGTATAAAATGAAAGAAAAAACACATAAAAAATGCAGTATGAAATGGTAAGGCTAGGGTCTTATCGGTTGAAAGCGATCTCTTCCAAACAAAGCAAAGGAGAGAAGGTGGGGCAAAAAATATGATGTTTTCCTAAACATAAAAGTAATACATTCATAGAAAAACCTAAAAAATAATTTAATAATGTCTAGTCATGTAGTCATAGGACAACATGATTTAAGTAGTAAAGGTAATCTTTTTCTGTTATATGGAATTTAATATAATATTATGAATATTAAAGCGACCAATTATTAATCGTGATAAATATTATAGAAATAACGAAATATTCTTCTGAAAGCAAATAAAGTTCAAGAGAATATTATGCATGAGTTAAAATTAAAAAATAAGGCAAATGCGAGACAGACTCGCTACAGTCAGACTCGAGTTCTGTACATTCGCACGTTCTGCCAAAAATTCACCCATCCAATTTATGACCACACTAACTAACCTTCTTTTTGAAGTGAAAACTTCTTTAGCGGCGTTGAGCACTTTTTCTGTAATGGGTATAAAATCTTAAACTCGCGTCAGGACACGTGACCTGATCGAAAAAGCGTAAGACGGATGGATATCAAACATGCTCAACGTTAATAATCAAGTTTTCACTTCTGCCGGCACTCCCGGAGTGCAACCCCTTTTTTTATAATTTGTTGGTATAGCCGCAATAGAAATATGTACATACATCATCACTGAAAATTTCAAATGCTATCGCGATTCATGAGGTCTGGTGACAGACGGACGAACAGACTGACAGACAGACCTTAACCGTATCTACGGAACCTTAAAAATGAGTCTTAAATCAATAATTTTCGTGTTATCACACCATTTATCAAAGACATTATAACAAAAAATATTCTTAAATCGTTCATTATCTGATGTGATCGAATAATTCACACGTTTTCACTCTCTATTCTATTATTATCGAGAGAAAACATCTCAAGTATGTAATTCACTTGTTTATAGCTTGAGAATAGGTATGTAATTATATCATTGCTGTTCGCAAAGTAGGTAGGTACTAAATAATAGTTATCACTGAAGAAAGTATCTTCTATAAGTTTATTTGTTAATGGAATTATGCACTAAAATATAAAAGAATTAATGTTATTGTTTGTGTATATTTAAATGGCTGGATTTTTATATTGTATTAAATTTAAATATTGCTTCTACAACGTAATCTCAAAACTGTTTTATTTCTGTTAACTTTTACTGAAGAGTTTTAAAACTAGCACCGATTTAGAATGTCGCTCCTTCGAATCCTTAGAATCGACAAGAAATTAGAATTTATTACTTATATTTATATCCTTCTAATATATATTATAAATTCGAAAATAATTCTGTCCGTCAGTCTGTCTGACTGTCTCTTCTTCAAGCCTAATCACTGAACAAATTTGGATGAAACTAAATTCATAGTTTGAGACTTTGAAAGAACATCGAATAGATTTTATCCCGGAAATCGCAAACGGGAACTATATGAGTTTTGCTTCGACTATATGGGCAAAGCCGCGGGCAGAAAGCTAGTAATAACAAAGTTGTTTGAAGTAAATAAGGAAATAATATGTATTACTTTGGTAAGCTCTGTATCGTAAAATGCTTAATGGATTTTAATGTAGAGGTGTTGTTAGATTCGTTTTAATTGAGAGAGATACTGGGTATATTATATATTACAAAATTTTAATGATGTATGTGCTTAATTGAACTTTCTTTTTTGATAATTTTTAATGTGGTATTTGAAAATGGATGATTTAAACATTGAACACAGTGTAAATTCTAGTTGAAATTCAGGTGTCATGATAGGTTAATTACGCATGATTATAACGTGAAATGTTGCGACTTAATTTTCTTATTTTATTAGATAAAATCAAGAATATTTAATTTAAAATTGTATACTTTGAACATCTATCAACTCTATCTTTAAATATGAAATTATAATCTAAGTCCTTCGAAACGGCTTGACTAATATTTATGATATTTTTTATTATATTCGGTAGGTCTGCAAATAGGTCATATACTACAAATATACCTAAGACCTAAGTGAAAAGATTGTAGGCAGAACCAAATTTGCTGAGTCAGCTAGTATGACACATTAGCTGACCTTACAACATCTGAACTTTCACTATTAGTCCATTGAAATGTTACATTTTTTAGGCCTAATCTTGCGTTTTTTAGAGGACGCAATTTTATTTTTTGGATGTGTAGGGGGGGTCAGTGTGAAGCTAAAACCAAGTTTGTGGGGTCGCCAACCTTGTCCCACGGCCGCCATCTTGAAAATAGTGGTTAAAATGGTTTTTACGATATATCTCATAAACTATTTATCTGATAAAAAAACATTGTTAGCATTATTTGTTGCAAATTAAATTCTCTACAACTTTATTCCAGTAACTTTTTGTCGTAGAACTATAAATAAAAAAGTTATAAGCGAAAATGTTCTGAAATTAGAGCTATTTATATTTTTCAATAAAACTTTGTTTTATCATTTTACGAAGAAATTATATCAGACCATTTTTGTAGATTGTTTTTCGAGGAACAACTTTTATTTACAACATTTTTTAATTACGTCAATAGCTAAGGTTTTACAGCGCTCTGAAGTGAGTACTATTTTTCTCTATTGGCTCTTTTCCCAGACTCCAGAACAATGAAAGCATACTGCAGAACATTTCAGCCCTGATTTTCGACGTAAAAAAAAAACGTGCTTCCAGACTCTACCTCCTGGGTGGTGGGGAAAAGAGTCAATAACTATTTATTAATAATATTGCAAAATTAATTATTAAAAATATTATAATAACAGAAAAAACAATTACTTATGACAAATTATTATTAGTACACACATAATATACCTATGTATAATGTATAGCTAATAGCACTGAAAAATAGTACTCACGTCGGAGCGCTGTAAAACCTTAGCTATTGACGTAATGAAAAAATGTTATTTATAGAAGTTGTTCCTCGAAAAACAATCTACAAAAATGGTCTGATATCATTTCTTCGTAAAATGATAAAAAAAAGTTTTATTGAAAAATATAAATATCTCTAATTTCTGAACATTTTCACTTATAATTTTTTTATTTATAGTTCTACGACAAAAAGTTACTGGAATAAAGTTGTAGAGAATTTAATTTGCAACAAATAATGCTAACAATGTTTTTTTATCAGATAAATAGTTTATGAGATATATCGTAAAAACCATATCAACCGCTCTTTTCAAGATGGCGGCCGTGGGACAAGGGTGGCGACCCCACAAACTTGGTGATAGCTTCACACTTACCCCCCTACACATCAAAAAAATAAAATTGCGTCCTCTAAAAAACGCGACCCCAAATGTAACTTTTCAATGGACTATATACATAAATGGAAAAATCATACATAATAACATCTGAAAAATTGTGTTTAGGGTTCCGTACTCAAAGGACCCTTTTACTGTTCTATTATTACTACAGATATTATAATATAGTTTATTACTAAGACTTCGCTATCTGTCTGTCCGTCCGTCTGTCACCAGGCTGAATCTCATGAACCGTGATATTAAGACAGTTGATATTTTCAGATATTATGACGTATTTATAAGTATATATATATTGCCGCTATCTAAGTATACAATAAAATTGGAGTGTCTGTTTCTAATATTGAAATAACCGATTTTTACTAAATTCATATGGATGTATACAGTGTACAAAATATGTAGTAATTTTTATAATTTTTGTCTGTGTGTCTGTTTCTTCCGGCTAATCTCAGGAACAGGATTTTGCTATTTATTTCAAGTTATTTGTACAGAATCTTTCAGTCGCGATGCCAACTCGCACTTGACCAATTTTTTATATTAATATTTAATACATACGTTGTATAAGGTAATTCATAAGTTGTAGGATAATTTAAAAAGTATGTCAGTATTTAAAATTCAACAAACGAAAGTCAGAGAAAGTGTAGATTTCATACGAATAATTATGTTGTGAATGAATCGGCTGTTAATTTTGTATTCGTGACGGAGCAGCGGTTTTTATGGTGTAAGCATACAAACATACATTGGTTTTAAGTGACGAAATACAATGAAAAGTGAATTAAATTCAAAGATGACCACCGTAGTAAAAAATTATGCTCTCTCCTTTGTTCACACAACCTCCAATTACTCCCACTTACTCCTACTCATTTCTCTCCTGGCTGCTGCCCATCCCTTCTTGATCTTATCATTGTCTCCTCCCCTCTTTCCGTATCCAAGCATGGGCAGTGTTCTGCTGATGCTTTTTCCTATCACGACCTGATCTACTTATCCTACAAACTCCGCCCACCTAAGTTCAAACCTTCCTCTATCCTGCTGCGTAATTTTGCCGGTATGGATTACGATCAACTTCGACTGGATGCTTCTGAGTGTGATTGGCAGGCAGTTTATGATGCAGACACCATGGACTTAAAAGTGAGCGTATTTAACGATGCCATGCTTGCTTTATATGATAAACACGCACCATTAAGACCTGTGAAGAAAAAGCACACACCTGCACCCTGGCTTTCTCCAGAACTTAAATCGCTTCTAAATAAAAAACATCGTGCCAAGTCTAAATTGAAAACTGCTAAAACTGCTGAGGTACAGGTCAAATATAAAAATATCCGTAATCGTTGAACGTATTGTGTAGGGATGCACAAAGACGCCATATCCATAAGTCGGTCGAGAACGGCGACCCTGTTAAAATTTGGAAATTTTTAAAATCTCTAGGAGTTGGTAAAGCCTCCCACACCTTTTCTTCTTGTAACATTAATATCGATAATTTAAATTCACACTTTGCTTCTTCGTCTATTCTTAATCATAATGTACAACTTGCCTCTACTGTTAAAAATCTTTCTACCATTTCTACTCCTGATTTTCCCCCGTTTATTTTCAAGAAAAGTTCTGTAGATGAAGTTAAGAAGACAATCCTGTCCATATCATCGAATGCCATTGGTACTGACCATATCAGTCGTAATATGATCATTCCTATCCTTGATATCATTATTCCCGTCATAACACATATCCTTAATTTTTCAGTCACCTCCGGTTCTTTTCCTAGTTCCTGGAAGGACGCTCATGTCATTCCCATGCCCAAAAAATCTAATCCTTTAAGTTTACCTGATTTTCGTCCTATCTCCATCTTACCATTCCTTTCTAAAGTACTCGAGCGTCTTATCCACTCCCAGCTTACCAGTTTCCTTAACACTAATAACATCCTTAGTCCTTATCAGTCAGGCTTTCGTCCCGGTCATAGTACGACGACAGCCCTGGTTAAAGTTACCGATGACATTCGTTATGGTATGGACAACAAGCAACTCACTGTTCTAACTCTCTTAGATTTTAGCAATGCTTTTAACACGGTAAATCACAATATCCTTCTGAGTTTGCTACGACTTCTTAACTTTTCATCGACAGTTCTTAACTGGTTTCAAAGTTACCTGGGCGACCGGCGGCAGCGTATCCTGATGGATGACAAACATTCATCTTGGTGTGCAGTACCCGCCGGTGTGCCACAGGGTGGCGTCTTGTCACCTCTCCTATTTGCCATATTTATTAACAATCTCACATCTCAATTAACTTCTCCCTACCATATGTTTGCCGACGATTTACAGATCTACACGCAATCAACCCCTGATAACCTACCTAACGCAGTTCAGTCCATCAACAAAGAACTAAACAACATAGTAACATGGTGTGACCAATTTGGCCTAAAAATCAATCCGTCGAAAAGTCAGGTCATCGTTATCGGTAGTCCCTACCAAATATCGGAGGTTGATTGGGGTATACTGCCTTCTGTACAGATTCGGGGAGAAATCATACCTTATAGCGAGCACGTCAAAAATTTAGGTGTCTACCTGGATCAGACACTATCTTGGTCGCATCACATTCAGGAACTGAGTCGGAAATTTTATGCTGCTTCCAGTTCATTGCGGCGTCTTCGTAATTTCTTACCCATATCGACCAAAGTTATGCTAGCACAGTCCCTTCTCCTTCCTATTATTGACTACGCTGATGCTTGCTTTCCTGATTTATCAGTCGAGCAGATAGAAAAACTTGAGCGCCTCCAGAACTATGGTATCCGGTTTGTATTTGGTCTTCGCAAATACGACCATGTCTCTTCCTTCCGCAAGAAGCTCAAGTGGCTCCCAGTCCGCTTTCGCCGGAATGTGCATTACTTGCAGTTACTTTATCGTGTCCTTTTTGACCCTAAGACCCCTTCATACCTTAAAAATAAATTTGACTTCCTGCACTGTGAAAGCTATTCCCTTCGTTCAGTGGATAGGCTTGTCCTGTGCACACCTTTCCATCGCACGCGCTTTTATGGTGATTCTTTTATTATTACGGCCATTAATCTATGGAATTCCTTACCTATACCCATAAGGCAAGCTCAAACTCTATCTAAATTTAAGAACCTCATACGTGACCACTTTTTAAATCTTGCGTTTGAATCGATATAGTTTTTTTCTATTTGTAGTATATTTTATAGTATATTATGTTTATATTTTTATGATGTATTTATATAGTATTATATTTATTTTATTTATAGCATTATATTATTATATGTATATATCTTTTGGTATGGTATATTATATCTTATTTTAGTGTGTATATTATGACTGTATTTTTAGTAACATCTATTTATGTTTTACTTTTTACCTACCTCCGCTGTAGTAATATTGTTTTTCACACAATCTGTTGGTTGCCTGGAAGAGATTACTTGTTAGTAATAAGGCCGCCCTCTGTGTTGTTTGTACTAGTTTAAGTTCTATTGTACCCACTTTTGTTATGTTGGCAGCACAATAAAGTGTCTAAAATAAATAAATAAATAAATAAATTATGATTAACTATCTTTCCGCACACGGCTTCGCCCGCCTTATTTAAAATCCAATCTATCATTTAATATTATAAAGCTGAAGAGTTACGCGCTAATCTCAGGAACTACTGGTCCGTTTGGAAAATATCATAGATAGCCCATTTATCGAGGTAGGCAGGCTATAATAGGCTATATATCATCACGCTAAGACCAACAGGAGCGGAGCATTGCGGGTGAAACCGCGGAGCACAGCTAGTAAATTATATACTTAAACCTTCCTTTTGAATCACTCTATCTAAATCCGTTGCGCAGTTTTAAAGATTTAAGCATACATAGGGACATAGGGACAGAGAAAGCGACTTTGTTTTATACTATGTAGTGATTATTTACAGTCATGATATCCTTATAAGCTATCATGGTACCAATGTTACATTTTTATAAGTCCATCCGTTTTCCATATTTCCTCCACTTTCGCTTTCATGTATAAGAAAATGAATAGAAAATAGAAGAGATATTTAATTATAATAATTTATTATGCCTGCTTATTTTAATAGGTTTTCTCTATATTATCTTAAGTATAATAACTGTAGGTGGCAAATATAATACTTTAAATAACAGCACTGCATAGTGACTGAACACAGAGGCCATGAAATAAGCTAATATTATATTAAGTTAATAATTAATTTAGTTTAAAAGTACGCTTTTATAACACAAAGCTCATGAATGTTTAATATATAAAGATGAAGAGTATGTTTGTTTGAACGCGCTTATCTCAGGAACTACCTACTGGTCCGATTTGAAAAATTATTTCGGTGTTAGATAGTCCTTTTATCGAGGAAGCTGTATAATTATCATCACGCTAAGACCAAACAAACAAACTCTTCAGCTTTATAATATTAGTATAGATTACGTATTTTTTACCATGATAATTATTTTTATTAGGTACATAATATATAGATGAATATTATTAATCGCTGTTTCTATGGCCACAGCTAATGTAATATTAACTACGGTGTCAGTGACCGTGTTACTGAGATTCTTCCGTGTTTCAGTGGATAAGAGTTTTATTGTTGAGGTATAATAATTATTTTATAAATAATTGATATTTTTTATTGTGGATTTAGTTTTCGTTAACAAAATTTTCATAAATTAATCCTAAAATTCTACTTTCCAGAAAAAAAAATCAACGATAGGGTTTGTCAAAATAAATGAAAGCTTGTTGTGTTGACCAACACTGTGTTGTTGTTGTTTATTTCAAAAAATTGAACAAAGATAGATTCAAATAGTCTGCATTATCACTACATAGTATAAAACAAAGTCGCTTTCTCTGTCCCTATGTCCCTATGTCCCAATGTATGCTTAATTCTTTAAAACTACGTAACGGATTTTGATGCGGTTTTTTTTAATAGATAGAGTGATTCAAGAGGAAGGTTTTAGTATATAATTTATTATGTTTTAGACAAAGCGGGCGAAGCCGCGGGCGGAAAGCTAGTAACATTATATAATGCTAAATTTATTTCTATTCATATACCTATCTAATAAAAACTATAAAAGATACTTAATTTTTGGATGAACGATCGGTAAAATTATCATATTTTTTACAGCACTGCCTTGCAGTATTACGTTGAAATTTAAGTTTAAAATAAAATAATACAAATTGAAAAACATTATTTTATCGCTATTGTTTTGATATGTAGAGTAGAAAATTGTTTAGTTTTTTCGTTTTAACGTAATGTTAAGTGACTGTATAAAAAGATTATTAATTTATCTTTTGTCTTGGATAAAATATATTTGTATAACATGACAGTAGAGGACACAGATTACTAAATAGTTAGTAGTAAGTAGAGCCTTGGTTATCTAAACTAATATTATAAAGCTGAACAGTTTTTTTGTTTGAACGAGCTAATCTCAGGAATTACTGGTCCGATTAGAAAAATTATTTCGGTGTTAGATAACCCATTCATCGAGGAAGACTATAGGCTATATTATATCATCACGCTAAGACCAACAGGAGCGAAGCACTGCTCGTAGAACCGCAGGGCACAGCTAGTAAGTTATAACCTTAAACCTCGGTAAATCACTACTAATAGTATAAAAACAAAGTTGCTATCGCTGTTTTTCTGTCCCGACAGAGGACATTTGCATAGGCAACGGATTGTGATGTATTTTTTTTTAAATAGATTGAGAAATTCTCGATGGTTTTAGCATATAGGTAATTAATTAGATTTTAGACAACGCGGATGAAGACGCGGGCAGAAATCTTGCTTGTTAAGTTTTTTTATTATAAATTTTATACGAGAGTTAATAAGTAGTTAAGCAAAGAATGTCTATCTGTCTGTGTCTATAGTGCATATATTTATTACGAACACGTAATAACTGAATCAAATTCGATGTAACTTTTTGTGCAGATATATTAGCAATGAAGTAGGTACTACTAGATTGAATGTACCGTTTTATGCTGAAAAACTAGCGTTCTAGATGCGGTAAAAACATGTCTGCTATACTAAATGTTGTCAGAAATTTATTAAATAAGTATATGTATATTTAATATTTATAGTTTCTTATTAAGTTTATAAAAAGTTATTGGGTTCAGCATTTTTTAGTAATAGATAACAATAACTGGTCGTTTACCTTTATTAGGTATTAAAATATTAATAAAAATATACACTTACTGAAGTCGAATTTCTAAATAATGGATATAATTAAATATTTACAGTAGATATAAAAGTAATGATTAATGAGATTTATAGATATCTGTTAAAGTAAAATATTGTCGTTTTTTATCAATGAACTAGCTCTGCTGTGCGGTTTTACCCGCAATCCTCATTGCTTCGCTCCTGTTTATCTTAGCGGGATTATATTTTAAAGCCTATAGCCTTCCTCGATAAATGGGCTATCTAACACTGAAATAGTTTTTCAAATCGGACCAGTAGAGAGATTAGCGCGTGTTTAAACAAACAAACAAACAAACTACTCAGCTTTATAGTATCTATTAAAATAAAGTATCTAAGATAAAACGTAAAACTGTTCTATATGCAACTTATTTAAAAAATTTGTTACGCTAGGTATTACTTGAAGTAACAAATTATTGTAATTTATTTATGTCTAAGCTTTACTTATCACGTATCTTATTGTAAGTATTTTGATTCATTTGGATTTTTATTACATTTGATTAACAACCTATTTAAATATCAATATTTCTAAGTTTTTAATAACAATAAAAGGATTAATAAAAATACCTCGCCACATTCTCCTCTGTTTATCAACTTCCTTGTCCCAGCCGTTGAAAATAATTCCCGCTTTTTCTTTCGCACACACCCACGCATCTTTTTCACCAAAACAGTCCAGAATCGACATGAAACTAGGCGCTAAATTTTTACCTAAATTCATAACATATTCATACGACGTATCTATAATACCACTGTGCACCGTACCGAAAATTAAAAGGAATATAAAAACTTTTTCGTGCGCCATGTCAAATGTCAAACGTCAAAATTGCCGCGCGTTTTTTTTTCTTTTTTAAATCCCGCGCGGAATGGCGTGCGCTTTCACGTTCAAGGTTGGACTGTCATCTTGGCGGGAAAGCAGCTTTATAGATACTACTTTCTTTACACATCCAGTTTTGAACACACACAGCATAATGTGGTCTCTGACCTTGTTTTGTACGCGGATGTTTCTCATTCATTTGCGTCGAGTATTTCCTTCTTTAATAGTTAATTTTTTTATTGTAATTTGAGCAAGACATAATGTTTTCATTTGCAACTTGCAGTCGTGGAATTCTTCATTTTTCTTTTTAATGTTGTTATAATTATCTGTCAGCTTTCGTATTTTTATTACATTCCGCAAATATAATAAAAGGTTAAGCTCCTTAAAAGCCTTAATGTAGCTTTAAAAATTAACGAATTTTATTTTTTATATAATAAAGAAGACAAAAAATGTAACCTTGGCAGGTATTGATTTTAAATTAAGTAACAATAATTTAAATTCACAGATAAATAAAATAACATTAATTTTCTTAAGAGAAATCTATGGATAGTTGTTTAAAATGTAGGTACACAATTATTTTCACAATTTCTATGGAATTAATAACATGATTAACATGTTTCATCATGCGTGATTATAATTATTGTACAAAATAAACCTCATTTTTGCCTTAGTATAAATTTGGAAAAAAATATGTTTTTTACGTCATTCTTATGCTGAAATAATTTCTCTGATTTATGTACTAACTAAACCTTAAAAACTAAACTATGTAACATTTACTATTAGTAACAATAAAAATAATTACACTATTAAAAATATCGAATATACCTGGCTAAGTCTAGGTAATCCATTTTTAAACGCAGCTTAAAAAAAAAAAACGATTCGAAATTCGAATTTACTTTTTTAAAAGGGACTAATTGCCAAAGCGCGGGAAAAGGGCAAATGTGACAATCAATTATGCACAGATTATAATTTTTTAACATAACTTTCATAGAACAAGGGTCAATTGTAATATCATAATCTTAATTAGTTAAGTGAAATTTTAGTAAATAAATGAGTAGGTACGTCGCGTGTTTAAACGTCATGTGTGACGTTCAGTTTCTTTTTTTTTAATTTTCGCGTGACAATGGTCAGTCAGAAAAAGAAAATTGTATCACTGTTAGTTATGGTTTTTGAGGAAAATTAAATAGTTTATGATGATTTGATATAGCGCCATCTAGTTTTATAATGAGTAGTCTTTTATTTATATACTTTTTTGTTTATTAGTTCTTGAACGTAAATTACACATTGTAAAATAATATCTTTTTATATGGTGTAGTATTAATATCTGCGTAGTATAATAATGTCTTTGTAGGTGATGTTTAGTTTAATTTATTTGTATGATAATTGATATAATTTATTTTATAGTAGCAGCAAAGTAGCAGGCTTGTTAAACTTTGTGCCAAGGTTCTTTAAAACTTTACATGATTTTATTTATTCACTTTTAAATGGTATTACTCGAGTATATGGAGTTTCTTGTCGGTTCTTCTCCGTAGATACTGCTTTCCGAATCGGTGGTAAATGTTAAAAATATGTAGGTAATGCAAGGGCGGATCCAGCTTTTGTTCCAGGGGGGGGTCACATAGTCGTCAAGCCACAAAAGCTCTAATTTGATCGATTTAATAATTGATACGTAGATAGTAGATAAAAAATTAAACCGGCCAAGTGCGAGTCGGACTCGCGCACCCAGGGCTCCGAACAAAGCTACTTTTTATTATGTTGTAACTCTAAAATGTATGTTTTAACAATTTTTCTTTTAACTGTGCTATAAGACATTGCTTTTAACCAAATTTCAAGACTCTATGTTCACGGGAAGTACAGTGTAGTTTTTGATTCCCTTGCGAATGTCGAAATTTGCGATAATTTGCAGCTTAAACGGCTGTATCTTTTGATTGCGTTGACATAGAAGTTTGATTTTATTACATCTGAAAGGTATTATAGACCTGAGGTTTTGGTGTGAATATTAATTTAATACATGTAAGCGTTCATGAGTAAAAGGGTTGGAAGTTAAAATTTTTTAATAATATTTTTTGTATGGTCTAATTCAAATTTCATGATTTTCGCAATTATTCCTATATATGTGTTATAAGACATTACATTGTACCTAATTTCATGACTCTGTGTACACGGGAGCTACCCTGTAGGTTTTGATTTCCTTGCGAACGTCGAAATTTGCGAAAAATATCAGCATTTACGGCTGTATCTTTTGATAAATTTAGAATCCCTTTACTCATGAACGCTTACATGTATTAAATTAATATTCACATCGAAAACTCGGGTCTATAATACCTTTAAGCTGTAATCAAAACAAACTTCTATGTCAACTCAATTAGAAAAAAAAGCAATTAAAGCCGCATATTCTGAAACTTGTAACTTGCAAGGGAATCAAAACCTACAAGGTTCTTCTAGTGAACACAGAGTCTTGAAATTTGGTTAAAAGCAATGTCTTATATAGCACAGATAAAGGTAAAATTTGTAAAACATAAATTTTAAAATTACTTACAACATAATACAAAATAGGTTTGAACGGAGCCCTCGGTGCGCAAGTCCAACTCACACTTGGCCGGTTTTTTTTTCTTTTAAGGCTTAACAAAAACGTGCAAAACAAATTTAAAAAATCTTAAATAGGAGGAAATTTTGAAACCCATTGGAAAAAGAAGAGAATATAACAATAAGAGGAAAAATTCATTACCGTCGATCTGAGGTGGATTTTGATTTTTAGTGTGATTTTTAGATTTTACTCAATTATCGGCAAAACTAAAATTTATGCGGATAAAAGTTCCATTGCAAGGTTTAGGCAATTAATTGACATTAAATATAAAATTATGACAAATAACAGTGCCTTTTTATCTTTAAAAAAATCATTTTTTTTTCTACGAATTTCAGTGAAAATTTGCCTTATGAAATGAAACTTTTTTATGCGCGTTGAGAGTAAATTTCAAGGTCGCGTTATGGCAATACCACAATACCATCACGTCATAGAGTAAGGCGATTTTGGTATCTTTGAATCTTGCCAGAGAAGTTTCACTTCTGAAACGTGTGCTCGGCACACACGCTCTTTTTTGTCCTGATTCTACTGTACCTATTTTTTATCATTACTTTGATTAACCTGCTTAGTGCTTAAGCCTAAAAAATCTCATGCTATTTTTAATTTTATTTCGTCAAAATAAGGGGAAAAGCATTATGGAGGTACCATGTTTTGACTCAATAATGAATTAAAAATCACCCCAATTTCCAATTGAAAACTCTGCATTTGATGAGAAAATTTACCATGGTAATGTATTTTTTGTACCATGCGAAAGTAGACATTTCAACGAAGAATTAATCCACGAATTTTGAGGAATTTTGAGGTTATATGTGAGAAAAGTGTAACAGCAAAAGTTATAAAATATGTTTAATTACCTGCAACTTAACTATTAAACCTTTTTCTGCAGTTATCTACAGTTTTTTCGAAAATCGAGGATTAACATTTCCTCTCATTATTGTTATATTCTCTTTCGTTTGCAATTGATTTCATTGTTCTATATCTTCACTTGTCCATTGGAAATCGATATTGTGACAAAAAAAATATAAAAACATCATGTTTAACAATATTAATTTTGTTAATTAAAAAAAGTTTACATTAAATTAGTTGTCCACTTAGGTCGTGAACCTAGCCCAGGGGGGGGTCATGACCCCATGACCCCCCCCCTGGATCCGCGCTTGAGGTAATGACGATTCAAAAGTGCTTCTAGAAGAAGTCTAATTGAATAAAAAAAATGTTTGAGTTTGAGCATATTTTTTTTAAATTACCGCAATTAATAATATTTAGATATATTTAGAAATTTCTTTACGGATTAATATGGAGTTAACGGAAAGACTAATTAACTAGCTATCCGCCCGGCCTTACCACTTTCTTTAAAACCGGTTTTATTTTCGATTCCAGGCTGTCTGTCTGTCCCTCTTTGTTATTTTGATGTGAAACATCTATAGGCGCCTAAGATAGGCGCACGTAAAACCGATTTTTGGCGTGGCGACGCACACTGTGACGATGCGTCGCCACACCATAATATGACATTCAATTGAATGACTAGGCTGAACGTTGATTTAACCGTAGGTTTAACAAGGGAAATTTATAAAAAATATATATTCATTTTTTTTTCTTTTTCACTAATTTATAGTTAATTTCATAAATGTCGGCAAAACCGTTTGGTTACAAACACGAGAATTTTAAACTTATAGATTTATTTATTTCTTTCTTATTGTTTAACAATAAAAATGTGAATGTACCGGGAAAAATATAGCATTTAAAAACCACGTAAATTACTGAAACTGGTTTTAAAGGTCGCTATTGAAAGATCAATGTCGCATGTTGGTGGAATTTTAATTTAGTATAATATAACTTGATATAATATAAAATATAATAGGTAGTACATCTTACGTGACTTCAGCCATGTTAAATATATGGATTTCTAAGTATGGATTAATCTTTCTGCTTTCCGCCCGCGGCTTCGCCCGCTTTGTCTAAAACATAATAAATTATAAACTAAAACCTTCCTCTTGAATCACTATATCTATTAAAAAAAAACCGCAACAAAATCCGTTGCGTAGTTTTAAAGATTTAAGGCTTTTACATGCGCTAATAACCTTGACCATACTTGACGGATCTCAAAACTCTCCCGCTGCACCTTCTTTTTTCCTCGCATTTTGTATTTAAAAAGATACTAATCAGTGAAACAAAATATCCTCGTCAGGGACTGTTGTGTAACTGATAATTTATTAAACATAAAATTTTCAGAGCTCTAAGTCAGCAGGTTACGAAGTTTATAGAGTATTTGCGGAAAAATCGATGACCACGGCACATTTTTTTTCTAGAAATCTATTAACTTTGGAAAAAAGTCCTCGCGAGCAATTAAAGATCAAAGACCATCCTATTTTATATATTTTTTTCGGTATTGTGCTTTATGTTGTACCAGACTTTATAGAGGTTGAACATAGTCGAAATTGCCGGGTAGCGCCTTAAGCATACATAGGGACATAGGGACAGAGAAAGCGACTTTGTTTTATACTATGTAGTGATGGAGTGATGATGAAGCTGTAACATTTTGTTTGCTTGAACGCGTTAATCTCAGGAACCACTAAATTCAGGTCCGATTTGAAGAATCAATTTTTAATTTTAATTCAAAGCAATACAAAGATGTTATGTCATGCAAAATATATTTCCTTTTCCTCCATAATTTAAAAACGATTGCGTGTTAAATACTCTATCATCTACTGTTAATGCTGTATCACTGTCCAAACCTGTTATTTTACTTATGAATGTAAACATAATCACGCAAAAATAGATGGAGTGATTTGTATGAAATGCGCTGTGCACATGAAAAATGACAGCGCTATATAGGTCCTTTTTTTTTTTTTTTTTTTTATAGTGGGGAAATCTTCCAAAGATACCCACGGCCCCCGGGGAAGGAGCCGTGGGTTATGTCGGATTCTTACCGACTAAAACCCCACTGTGTTCCGTCGAGCCGCTTTAATGATGGGGCCGCGGGTATTTGTTAGAATTCTTCCGCGACCCCCTCGGCGGCAGCCCATCTCCAGGCCAGGCGCAAGCCAAGAACAGGAAAGGTGGTTTGCCTGCTCTAGGTCCTGGCTAAACTAAAAAATTACTGCATGGATGTACCTCAAATTTGGTACAGAGATAGCTTGAGACCTAAGAAAGGACATAGTTTTATCCCAAAGATCCCAGGGAATGGGAACTGTGCGGGTTTTTCTTTAACTACGCGGACTAAGCCACTGGCGAAAAGATAGAAATTATAATAATGAAAACTGAGGGTAAGAAACCAAACGACACAGAATATTGAGTGGTTAATTAGTCGACTAATCTATATCTTATATATATAAAACTCAAAGGTGACTGATATAGTGATCTATACACACAGCCCAAACCACTGGACGTATCGGGCTGAAATTTGGCATGCAGGTAGATGTTAGGACGAAGGCATCCGCTAAGAAAGGATTTCCCGAAATTCTTGCGGGAACGGGGAAAAACGGGGATGCACGTACAAAGTCGTGGGCGGAAGCTAGTCATACATAAAACTTGAGAGATGTCATGGGACAAGCGGATTGAACGAAGTTACTAAAATAATTGGGTTGCCTTCTTAGACCCTAGCCCGCTTTCGCAACGCGCGATAAGGAACTTCGTTCCAAAACTTTAAACTTCCATCATGTGACTAGTTAATACTATAAATAAATATATCTACTAAATGGTTACTTACCTAACTATAAACAATGCATATATTTTATGAAAAACCGTACCTATGTCAAAGAATAATAGGTTAGCGACTCTGGAAGACGTAGAAATGCAAAAAATGCAATCTTATTACACTCATAAGAGAGATTGTACATTGTAAATATATAATAATAATGAATTATTTGCAATTTTGATAAGTAGTTTCTGTTTTATCAAGATAAATTCAAAATGACGCCCTCTAGGTGGCTTAAAAATGAAACCAAAAATACAGGTAAGTATTATTTTATTATCTACATTTTATATTATATTTTTATAACAAAATCATGTACACTACTTTTAATTATCTACTAAAGCATAGTCACGATCGACGAAGTTAGTTATTATCTGGAGACATACCATGTATGTCGACCAAGATGTCGACGTTTATTTTTTTTTTTAATTTACAATTCGCGCCAAAATGTTTATAAGGTTTATAGTTGTCCGTTGATTTTTTCTTACTGTCAAAATTTATTCAGCCAGTGCTTAATATTGTGACGAAATAAAAAAAATGTCGGGTAGGTCATAGACAAAAAAGGAGAGAAGAATTAAAAAAAAATAACTGTCAAAATGAAAGACGTAGAATCTCAATACAGTGCACAGGGAACTAAAAAGGGAACAATATTGTTTATAACAAGGACAGCATTTCACATGTTTTATTATTGTTTTAACAGTGGAGTGGCAATTTGGGGTTATTTTATATGGCGGGAAGTGATGTCGATGGATTCCCAGGACCCTGCGATACTGAATGTTAAATATTTTACGTTACTGTATTTTACTAATTGGAATTATGTGAGTATTTTTCTATTTTTTAGGATGTTTGTATACGAAATTGTGAGTAAATATGTGATGATGATGATAATGTTTTGGGATTAATCTAGTACTATAAAGCTGAAGAGTTTGTTTGCTTGAACGCGCTAATCTCGGGAAATACTGGTTCGATTTGAAAAATTCTTTCGGTGTTAGATAGCTCATTTATCGAGGAAGGCTATAGGCTATATATCATCTCGCTAAGACCAACAGGAGCGGAGCACTGCGGGTAAAACCGCATAGCACAGCTAGTATATTAAGATATACTAGCTTTCAGCCCGACGCAATGCTTGCGTGAACAAGGAAATTTTTGGAAGGACTTTTTGACGTGACAACGTCTTATGATTCGATAAAGCCGGCTGCACGCACGAAAAAACATGACTCATGCGGCGTTACCTCGCTCTGAGGCGTTCCATGTTAGGCTTGAAGTGCAAGCGAGAGCGCGGAACGAGCGACAAAGAAGCACAATCGGATGTTGTCACGTTCAACTATCGTCAGTAAACCGACTTTACAGATAATTAATTTTTTTTCTCAATTAAACACTTGTGTGATCATCCGAATATAGTATAGGCTACAAGGATAGAATAAATTTTATGTGTTTTTCGAACTGTTACGTAAACTTACAGAACTGTTACGTAAAGACAGACAGATAGACGGACAATAAAATGATCTTATAAGGGTTTCTTTTTTTTCTTTTAAGGTTCGGAACCCTAAAAACAATTAAATATACGATATAGTGTATATCACTGATTGTCATCAAAATATGATCGTGAAAAAAGATGTGAATTTTTATTATTACCTAATTGTTTAGAAAATCTATAAATTTAAATGCTATAAAAATAAATAATGACGTTAAATAGTGCTCATTACATAAATAATACTTTATGTAATGACAAAAAACGTTTCTTCCAAATAGCACGCAATTTAATAAAAAAAAAAACATTATTAAATACAATAATTATGTTTTGATGTAGCCGGAAGATATAATACATTAACAGAAAAACTAACAATTACGATGTAAAATTAAAGTGCAAAAAACACATAAAAGTGTTGAAGCATTCACGATTAGCCTTAAATAATTATAATCATACTAGTGGTCCGCCCCGGCTTCGCCCGTGGTACCTACATGTTTAAACTATCCTATCTCTCAAGTTGGATCGAACTGCACATGGTGTGCGAATTTTATTATAATCGGTTAAGTGGTTTAGGAGTCCATTGAGGACAAACATTGTGACACGAGATTTATATATATTAAGAAACATATATATATTAATTATTTATATAACAAGAAAAAATAACTATATTTTCTGTACATTAAATATTTAATGTACAGAAATAGTTATTTTTTGTTAAAAGAGTATATGAGTTGATAAAAGAGTATTTGCAATCCAATATGGATGTTGTGTAGTCCCCAAAACAATGGCTAGTTTTTTATCTTTTTGTAAATTTATAGATGCGTCAATCACGTAAAAACCACATAGCAGATTCTGGTAATATTTAACAAGGTGATAGACGAATATTTGGTACCTATAACGAGGATGTGTTGTATTTGAAATAAAGTAATTTTGGAGTCAATGCAAGCGAAAATTCGATCATCGGCATACGAAACCTTCGCTCATTACAAACACCACACAAACAGCAACTAAATAATAAATAATAAAAACAATGATTTTTCATTTTTCACTAATTAATGCGTAAAACATATAAACATTTATTAAAAGTGGTAAATTGTATAAAAATCTGTACACAATACAAAAATAAAATATACATACCTCCACCATACCATGTATACGCCGCTTTATCCAAAAATAAAACAATTATTGTTTTAATTTATTTATATCCATTCGATATTAATATAAACTCCAAAGTACGGATACCTACCTATACCTACAATAATATTATCGTATAGGAGCTACCAACGTTGACAAGAGAGAATTTTAGTATAGTTGGTTCTTTGATATACTGTTCCTCTTGCTATTTCGGTTAGAGTCCGGGCTGTCTGGCTGGTCGCAGTGGTTGCGTTTTTTAGTGCGCATCTTATCTGCACAGAATAATTTCCTTAATTTTAAGTCATTTTTTAACGCGTAATTTTTAATCTTTTGCCTTTAGATAGATCCATCAGACATAATTTTTTTATTGCAAGACGTTTTTTTCGTTGTTAAATAGATGCCAGACGCAATTTTTTATTTCGTTTTTATAAAAAATTCAAATTATTTTAGAATGTCTGTAAATTTCATATTATGTTCTTCAAACATAGTATAATCTAAAATTAATTAGCCAGACGCTAATTCGATTGTTAAGTATTAAATAATGTGTATAAATAAAAAAAAGTAATGAAGCATGCAGCTCATCAGCTAGTGTATTTTAATTATGTGACAGGAAATAATTGCAAGAATACAATATTATTTACACTTGTTCTTATAAATAAAAGTTAAAATGAAAAAAAAAAAACATAAAAGTGAAAAATAAATTAAAGTTACCATACATTGAAAATAATGGAATATAAAAACTATATCAATGAAGGTTAAACAATTACATTGTTAAATTTAAAAAGCCATCTTCATAATCATCATCATCATCACCTTCCCTCTCACTGTCAGAATTATTTATGTTATCGTCTAAGGAATTGTTATTGTTTTCCAATATTCCATCATCTGTAAACAACTAGAAAATTAGTTTCAATATTGATGTACACACATACACACATACAACACACACACACCACACACGACACACACACGTGAACACACACACACTCGCATGTTTAAGTTTGTATTGAATTTAACTAAAGTAGTTAGCATGAATTTATATAGGTATACTAGCGGTCCGCCCCGGCTTCGCCCGTGGTACCTACATGTTTAAACTATCCTATCTCTCAAGTTGGATCGAACTGCACATGGTGTGCGAATTTTATTATAATCGGTTATGTGGTTAAGGAGTCCATTGAGGACAAACGAGATTTATACTATATGTATATTAAGAATTAAGATTAATGAATTAATATTGTTATCATCATCACTACATAGTATCACAGACTAATAATAATATACTACGTATAAAAATAGTATAAAACAAAGTCGCTTTCTCTGTCCCTATGTCCCTATGTCCCCTTAAATCTTTGAAACTACGCAACGGATTTTGATGCGGTTTTTTTAATAGATAGAGTGATTCAAGAGGAAGGTTTATATGTATAATAACATCCATTAAATAGTGGAGAAGTACTGTTATTTTTGAGGTTTCTAATGTGATGTCGTAAATAATTACATTTTTTCCACTTACAGTGCAAACGCAGGCTGAACCCTACGAGTTTTATCAAAATAATGTACTAACTATAGTACACATTGAAAAGGTCTACAGAAAAGTCCGTGATGGTCTATCTCTTATGGATAACCCACAATAACTTTTTTTTGTCATTTACTTTTTACGACAAATAATGGCTAATTTTCGAAGCGATTTTAACCAATACAGCATTAAACCTTAACCAATTAAAGACCTTGAATACATTGTTCATTTAATATAGATCTATATGGCCCTTTACACCGTATGATTTAAGTGAATATTTTCGAAGATGTTACAGATTTAAAAATTGCGGGACGTAGCGTTTGCGGCGGTACCGGCCGGCCGCCCGGCTATATTATATTTTATACCCGTGCGAAGCCGGAGCAGGCCGCTATGTTTTTATATACAACGTTCACAGTTTTTCTGTAGTGTATTTAGTATCAGCATTGCACCCGTGCGAAGCCAGGGCGGGTCGCTAGTTAAGTAATAAAAAAAATTGTTTTGTATAGAAGATTGTTGATGTACCCTAATAGTTTATTTTTTAGCCTAAGAAATAAAATGTACCAATGAAAGGTACTTGTTCCCATAACACAGGGAATCCTAGAGTAGGAACAATTCAATTTTTATGCATCTTATATTTTCAAAAAAAAAAAGTTATTTTTTATTGTTATTTAATTTTCGCGGCCGACCCTTTCTATCTCTCTTGCACTTTAAACTATCTCTCCATATACACAATCATCAAATTGTTATACTTACCTACTTTCACTACGTTTTTATTTGTACATATTTAATACTTAACAATCGAATTAGCGTCTGGCTAATTAATTTTAGATTATATTATGTTTGAAGAACATAATATGAAAATTACAGACATTCTAAAATAATTTGAATTTTTTTATAAAAACGAAATAAAAAATTGCGCATGGCACCTATTTAACAACGAAAAAAACGTCTTGCAATAAAAAAATTATGTCTCATGGATAGATCTAAAGGCAAAAGATTAAAAATTACGCGTTAAAAAATGACTTTAAATTAAGGATAATTTCCTGTGCAGATAAGATGCGCACTAATAAACGCAACCACTGCGGCCAGCCAGACAGCCCGGACTCTAACCGAAATAGCAAGAGGAACAGTATATCAAAAAACCAACTATACTAAAATGACTTTTTTTTAAACGTTAATAGCTCCCGTACCATTATTCTTGTTTTATTTTTTATAATTGAATGAAACACGCGCAGAATTCATTAAAGAGGTTTACCTCTACACAGTTACACGTAACATGGCAACATTAAAAAAAAGTTAAATTTCAAAATGTGGCGCGAAATACTTTAACTTTTTTTTTCGTGAAATGTCAAATCGAATTGTGATTCGTACAGATAACGTATGTTAGAAATATTTGTTTTATGTAGATAAAATATAATTATTTGTGTTTTAATAATGGCCGATGTAGAAACTGGATTGCCTAGTGTGGCGAGTGGAAAGAAGTATAGTATTTATTTATTTGTTAGGACAGTGTATCATTTGTTATACTTTTTTGGACATAATGCTGTATTGTGCTGGGCCATGTATATTTGGTATAAGATTGGTGACGCATCAACAAAGCATCCCGTGATACAGAATCTTAAATATTTGGCGCCTGCTTTTTTCACTAATTGGAATTTTGTAAGTTATTTTTTTGTATTTAATTTATGCGATTATAATAAAGGAATTAAAGAAAATTAAATGCGATATTACTGCATTAATCCCTACTTATAATATAATATATAATATTTATATTATAAATGCGAAAGTAACTCTGTCTGTCTGTTACGCTTTCCCGCTTAAACCTCTCAACCGATTTTGATGAAATTTGGCATAGACAATCTTTAGACCCTGAGAAAGAACATATGCTAGCTTTTATTGCGAAATATGTACCACGGGCGAAGCCGGGGCGGACCGCTAGTCATGTATAAATCTTTAAAAGGTTCTAGAAGTGAAAATATGTATATTATATTTTCCTGTAGTACTTACTTAATAGTAGGTAGTAAGTAATTGATTCAACTCTTGATTATGTAAAATAAATAAATTAATAATTAACTTGAGGTTTAAAGATATTGATAGATAATAAAGACAATAATTACGTATTTTTTTTTAATAAATATCATCGTTTTAAAAATAATATAAGTACGGGAAAAATTTACTGTGTGAATAATTCATGATTTAAAAACGACATAATTGTAGTCACCTTTTAAGGTCCTTCACTTTGTTTAATGCGATGGGATTAAAAAACTGGTAAAAACTATATTATAAGCAACTAGCTTTCCGCCCGCGGCTTCGCCCGCGTTTTCAAAGAAAAACCCACATAGTTCCCGTCCCCGTGGGATTTACGGGATAAAACCTATCTTATGTGTTCATCCAAGTTACCCTCTATACGTATATGTGTGCTTAATTTCATTGTAATCGGTTCAGTAGTATTGTAATGCATGAAAGGGTAACAAACATACATACATTGCGAAACATAACCCTCCTTTTGACAAACATGGGTAAAAAGTTTGTACTAGGTTCATAAGAAATATTACGGTAATTAAGAATTAATAAATGAAACAGTTTAGTCTATACGTATGTCTGAATCAAACTTCATCCAGATTCGATAAGCCATATTCGTGTGAATGAGATACATACATTCTCACAAACTTTATTCAATATTTAGTTGTAAGACCTTAAAATATTTACTACAACCATACTACAACCAGTTTCATGACGTCATACATTAATCATTTCTTTATGGAGTGTGATTTTTAATTAATCTATACTAATATTATAAAGCTGAAGAGTTTGTTTGTTTGTTTGAACGCGCTAATCTCAGGAACTACTGGTCCGATTTGAAAAATTCTTTGTGTGTGTGAGTGAGTGTTTGATAGCCCATTTATCGAGGAAGGTTATAGGCTATATGTCATCACGCTAAGACCAACAGGAGCGGAGCAATGCGGGTGGAACCGCGCGGCACAGCTAGTAAAGTAGGTATACATGTTGAGATGTAGTAACATCAATACAAAAAAAATAATTCTAATGGTAAATGCTAGTCAAATCTGGATTGAAATAAAGACAAGAGAAGTCCCAATCCATACTAATATTATAAATGCGAAAGTAACTCTGTCTGTCTGTCTGTTACTCAATCACGCCTAAACTACTGAACTAATTTGCATGAAATTTGGTATGGAGATATTTTGATACCCGAGAAAGGACATAGGCTACTTTTTATTGCGAAATATGTACCACGGGCGAAGCCGGGGCGGACCGCTAGTTTTGAAATAAAGGCGAGCGTAATTGAAAGAAGTTCTTCATACTATAATCAGATTATATAATAACTAGCTGTGCCGCGCGGTTTCACCCGCATTACTCCGCTCCTGTTGGTCTTAGCATGATGATATATAGCCTATATTACTCGTGGATAATGTAGCTTTCGAATGGTGAAAGAATTTTTAAAATCGGTCCAGTAGTTTATGAGCCTATTCATTACAATCAAACAAACAAACAAAGTTTTCCTCTTTATAATATTAGTGTAAATTAATGGAAATATCTAATTCAATTTTTTTTATTTAAAATTTTATTGAGCCTTTTTTATTATTTTCGAGTGAAATAAGTTTTTTTTTTTGTTTTGAATCATTACAAATCCTCAGTTCCTTGCATAATTAATTATAATACACAAATCACGCTGTTAATCAATAATTATTTTGTCTTATTTATGCTAATTTTTAACCCTGAATAAGGTTAAGGAATATTAATTTTTATTACCGTTTTCTGTCACAAAGTATCAAAGTATATTATTGAGTTAAGGTCAAATAATTTCAATTAAAATGATATTGTATAGACTATAGAGATTGTCTCTTTGAACGCGCTCTTCTCGGGACTTAGTAACTTTGGCACTTTTCCAATTGAAAAATTCTTGTTGTGTTGGATAGTCCATTTTTGGTTCTACCACAGAACAATTATTAGTAGCTAGCTAGTTCTACTATCCTACTTCCTACTAATAATATTATAAATGCGAAAGTTTGTGAGGATGTGTATGTGTGTGTTTGTTACTCTTTCACGTAAATACTGCTAAACCGATTACTTACAATGAAAATTAGCACAGATATAGAGAGAAGCTTGGATTAACACATTGTATAGATTTTATCCCGGATATCTCACGGGAACGGGAACTATGCGTGTTTTTCTTTGAAAACGCAGACGAAGCCGAAGGCGGAAAGCTAGCAGGTAATGTATTAATCTACAGGCGCGGTCCTAGCCTGACATTTTGGGGGGGGTCACGTGGCTGAAAATGTAGCAACCCCCCCCCCCCTCCAAATCATACTCGTCAAAAATCGGAGTCAATACAAGTTATAATACATACATATTTTTTTTTATATTTTACGAAAATTTTCAGCGTTTACGGCTGTATTGACATAGAAGTTTGATTTTATTGTCTACAGCTTATACCTAGATATTATAGACTTGAGTTAATTTAATACATGTAAGCGTTCATGAGTCAAGGGCAACCCCCTTTTTAAGTTTAAAATGATTGAAAATATTTTTTTTTTATTTAATGTAATTAAAAATTCATAATATTTTTCGTAATTATTCCGATATCTGTGTTATAAGACGTTACTTTGTACCAAATTTCAATACTCTGTGTTCATAGGATTATACCCTGTAGGTTTTGATTTCCTTGCGAATGTCGAAATTTGCGAAAATTTTCAGCATTTACGTCTGTATCTTTTGATTGCGTTGGCTTATAAGGTTGATT